>OZ026615.1:51688449-52015949 GCA_964020975.1 Hermodice carunculata | reverse complement strand
ACAAGTTTCAGGGAGCTCCCGAGTCTCGGGGCCAACAGAAAGCTGACTCAAGGTAAAAGCAGCAAGATGCTCTGCTGACAGAGTCTGCTTGGGCTTGGCAGCAGTGTTAGCAACAGCGGAGGAATACAAAGTCTTGGACTGCAAACACTGTTCTTTGTGGAGCTCAAGGTCTGCGTGCCTCTATAGGGAGGGAGGCAGGTTCACCACCTCGAAAGCAGGAACAGGTCGGATTGCCAGCTGCTCACTTCAGGGTGGAGCCACTGAAGGTGCAGGAGGCAAAGCTGGCACTGCAGCTGGAGGCAGTGAAGGTGCGCTTGGGTCACCGGAAGGGCCACTACTGCAGGAACCAAAGACCCACTGATGGCACCACAGACTTGGGTGCCTTCCTTCTCTCTCCAGGTTGCCTGGACTTATGATCTGACCTCTCAGAATTGGGAGCGTGGGAAGTTCGTCCTGGCTTCGGTGTCTTTCCAGAATGCTCAGACTGGCCAAGGTTCCAGAATACCTGGACAGGAACCGGTAGGTTTCCAATCCGGCTGCCCCGACTTGCAAGATTTCTGCTCCAAGTGCTCAGACCTGGAGAACCAAGATCTCTAGAGCTTCAATCATCACATGGCTGACTTCCTTGAAGGGACTCCGAAGAAGAAACAACGTGAGGCTTAGGGATGATCAGTGCATGCAACATATCAGCCTGCATTTCTGTACTCCAAGCCATGACTTCAAGGCAAGGGCAACCCTCTCGGTCAGTCACTTGAGATGCACTAGTTGTCTTGGGTGCAGCTGGGCACTTAATGTGACCTCCCGAGGGAGATCTCCTGTTGCCCTGCTTATGACTATGTTGTCTGTTCTCCTTACTCCCTCGGGGGGGGGGGGGGTTCTGGTGTACAGACAGCAGCCACATGAGTCTGTGACCGAGCCACATGGGTTCAACATCTTCGCTTCTCCTGTGGTGTTACCAACAAAGACTCAACAGAATCTCGATAGCTCGGCATCTGGCAGCTATGACCCACCGCCTATGCCTCACTCTCTCACTCTTCCTCCGTGCCTGCTCATAGAGCAGCCATTTGTCCTCTCCCCAATCCTCACAGTACTTGCACGTGTGTTCGCAAGAACACTCATGACCCAACTGGAGGCAGCAACCATAGCAATGCTGATGATCCTCCCAGCTGCCAAAAAGTGGTTCTGTGAGTCCAGCTTTTACCCACGATCCAACAAGGAGGTAGGTGAAGTGGTCACTGGATCAACATGCATGCCTTGCTGCCAAAAGGTAGCAATTGCCTGGTGTGCACGGTCCTCCCACTGTCTGCGAACTGTACGTTACGATACTATCTCAATATATAGGTTTCCAGCCAAACAACCAGCTCTACTCCCAACTGTTTCAGAGGAATCTGCAGGACAGATATCAGCTATCTAGGTCTTCAAAGAGTCCCAGACCACTAAGAAATGATTTTTCGCAGAAGGGAACCTGCTTAAAGCACTAAAACAGTGAGCGTGAACAAAAGTTCATGGATCTTTAACTCAAAAGAGCAAGCCAGTAATGGCACCCAAAAGAGGAAGGATGAAACAGGGAGCATGCTCGCTGGGAATCACCACCAGATCCATAGGAACCGAGAGGTGGCGCCAAGGCACCATCAGGTTTTGGAATCAAGTGAGTGAACTCAACACAATTTCATGGACGTTTGCCTGAGACACAGAGGTCTTGGCAATGGTGGTTGAGAGGTAACTTTACATAACTACTTTATATTTTTACGAATGTAAGACATTGCTTTCCAGTTTAGTGTACCATCTATCCCTGCAAACACCAGCATACCAAGCAAACTGTCTTTCTGAGAACAAGAATATTACTTGTCATCTCAAATTGGAAAAAAAAAAAAAAAAAAAGAAAAAGAAATTTGAAAAGCCTGTAGCCTCTAATCCAATTGCTTATTGGGTAGATTATGATTTTTTTTTTCAAAATTAACAAATTTATTAATCTAAAACTGTTCATTAAAATCATTCAAAGTTGTATTTAGTTTTTAGGCTGCAGACAAATTTGATTTCTATGCATCCTCATTTAAAAAAAATGTAAATACCATCTGCAAAAAGATGAGTGAAGAATTTGCTGATACAGAACCATGTCAGTAACACATATTAACTAGGGTTCTGAAATGCAACATGGAATGAAGGGTAACCAAAAATTCATGTTAAAAAGAAATTGAATATTCTTCTATTGTAAGGCAACTTCAGAACCATCTTAAATCATTTATTCATATCCAGTTAAAATGATTTATTGCATCAGATTTAATTTTTTATGTGTGTGGGATTGGAAATATTACAGACCCTCCTGTTTTGTAGCACTGTAGAACGTGCATTTCATAACCCAAGCTGTAGATAAGGGATTCTTGATAAAAATACATTGAAGGTTATGGCTAAAAAAAAGAAAAAAAAGAAAGGAAAATGCCCCACAGAGATGGATCTGATCCGACATTTCTTGGGGAAGTATGTTTCTTTAAAATATACATGCACACACAACAAGGTAAATGTTCTGGATGAAAAATGCTCCGAGGGTAATGGCTGAAAAAATGCATCATATAGACAAGTCTGATCTTACATTTCTGGGTGAAGATTTTCTTTTTTTAAATGCAAAAAAATAAAAAATAAAATGGTTCAAGTATCAAACCATGCATGTCATCTGCAGTTATTTAGTAAAGTTACATGTTTTCAACACATGGATCTATGGACAGCATAATTATTTTTTTTTTTAATTTTTGCATGTTCTCCCATTTGAGTCTGAAATACATTACATTATATTACAGTACATTACATGACAAAGACGTTCTCCAGCCCTGAATGTTTTATGAAATGATCACTTGTTGTTATGGAGAAATCACTGGATATGTCATACAACTGTTGGTCATAAAACATTGCAATTGATAAGCTACACAGTATATTTTTGATTAGCTGTGCAAAATATTTTGATGGGAGTTAGATTAGTCATATAGAATTTGTTAAAAAATGCACCCAAATGATGCATATATAAGGAAGAAATAAGCAAGAACGTTTCTTGTTTTGTCATTGAAGACTTGATGTTCCACCATCCTGACAGCATGCGAAGTTTTTTTTTTTTTCAATTTGATGACTATGGGCTGTCAAAATTCCAGTTAAAACTTGATCATGATATCATAGAGACTGTCTTGATGAAGTTTAGTTCCTGTAACTTGTATATATGTATATATATATATATATATATATATATATATATATATATATATATACACATACATATTTGTGTGTGACATCACAGTCATTGTACACTTAATAATGGTAAAAGATATCCTCGTACACATATATAAGATGGGCACTGAGCATTTATTCCTCATTGCCTGACACATTCACATATGTTATCATTACCTCAAAGTACACCCTCACAAAAAAGCGAAGATTTCGGGGTATATCTTGCAGGGGATTTTAGTAGGATGAACTACAATAGGACTGAGTATAAGGATATACAGGTTACATTGCCTGCAGCCTGGTTGTGCTTGCTGAACTGAGGTCGACACATCCTCATCGAATATTGTATTGTTATTTAAGAACATAACAAGCCACAAGCTGGTCAATATTATGTTTAAAGATAGAAACGTGCATTGATACATACATGTCATAAATTTAGTTACAGATATGTTGCATTGTCAACAAATGCAGAAAAAAAATGGCTCTGAATACCTGTGTCACTAAACCATTCATATTATTGACAAGCAAAATACCTTGTGCTATAGTCAATACAGATGATACGAGTTATAGTATCAGAGGCCAAGTAATCTGAAAAAGGACTTGATGAACCGGTTGTAAATTTAAGGATTATCAATAAGATATAACACCACAGAAAATGGGAGTTTTGTTTATGAGCATTTTATTCAATGTGTGGCAAAATTTAAGATGTATGTACAGTATTGAACAAACAATATTAGTGCATCTGACAATTCCCTGAAGTGTAATAGTTTACCTGATATATCACTGGATGGGCTGTATTAGTGTAGCTGAAATGTCCTTGGGTGGGCAGTATTAGTGCATTTGACATGTCCTTGGGTGGGCAGTATTAGTGTATTTGACATGTCCTTGGGTGGGCAGTATTAGTGTATTTGACATGTCCTTGGGTGGGCAGTATTAGTGTATTTGACATGTCCTTGGGTGGGCAGTATTAGTGTATTTGACATGTCCTTGGGTGGGCAGTATCAGTGTAGCTGACATGTCCATGGGTGGGCAGTATTAGTGCATCTGATGTGGCCTTGGGTGAGCAGTATAAGTGTATCTGACATGTCATTGGATGGGCAGTATTGGTGCATTTGATGTGGCCTTGGGTGGACAGTGTTAGTGTATCTGGCATGTTGGATTGGCAGTATTAGTATATCTGATATTTCCTTGTATGGACTGTTTAAGTGTATCTGATATGTCATTGGATGGGCAGTGATGGTGTATCTGACATGTTAATTGAAGGGCAGTATTAGTCTACCTGACATGTCCTTGGATGGGCAGTGTTAGTGTATCTAACATGTCCTTGGGTGGAGAGTGTTAGTGTATCTAACATATCCTTGGGTGGACAGTATTAGTGTATCTGATATATCCTTGGGTGGCCAGTATTACAGTACCTGACACATCTCTGCACAGACAGTTTTAGTGCATCTGACTTTGTCTCAGGATAGAGAAAATAGACAGTATTTGTTCTGCCTGTGCAATAGTAGACAAAAAATGAATACATGTTTGACATGTCGGTGGATACAAAGTAGTAATACACAGACATTGTGTATCTGACATGTTCATGCAGTCATGGACTGATAGTGCTAACATATCTGTTACAGTCTTGGATGGACAATCACTGTAATGCATCAGAAATTACATGTCCTAGAGGTAGTGGACAGCTGACAATAGTATATCTGACATGTACTTGAGATGATAGGGTGATAACATCAGTGTGTCTGGCAAATTGATTTATCTTAAGAAGTCAAATGGCCTGCAACATTTCTATATCATCAATACTCAATGTCTTTCTTGCCCAGATCTGTAGTCTTCATGTCCGTTCCCCCCTGGAAAGATGGACACAAAAATATTAATGTATGGGGCTCATTTATGAAATGTGACAGATAATGTTCATCTATCAGGCATGTTTTTCCAAGGCTGGACAAATAATATCATCATATACATCTGAAAAGTACAGCATAATGAATGGGCAGAGTGGGTGTATGTGACTTGATGATACAGGTGAACTCTGTGTAGCATTATCTGACATGTTCATACAATGGTGGACAGACAGTTGTATTGGTGCGTCCGAATTAAGATATGTCCATACAATATGGTGTATGTAACCTTATCTGACATTTCGAAACAGTGGACTCTATTTTACATCATCTGACATGTCCATGTAATGGTGGATAGACAATATCTGATTTATTACATGTCCTTGTAGCAGTATCTGACATGCCATAGAGTGGACTCCACAGACAATTATCTGACATGCCCATGCAATAGGGGGCAGACTGTATCAATGTATCTGAATTAAGATGTGTCCTTGTAGCATTATCTGATGCATGCATGTCACATAGTCGACTCTATGTAGAATGATCTGAATTTTGTCTATGCAGGATTGGACAGACTGTATCAGTGTATCAGAATTCAGACATGTACCAGACAATGGACATTATGTAGCATTATCTGACATGCCCATACAATTGTGGATAGACAGTATCAGTGTATCTGACATACTCAAAACTCAAGTTCAGGTTACTTTATTTGACATTTGTATAATTTACATAACATATCAAGCAGAATATCATCAGGCTTTGGGAAAAAAAAGTTGCCATTACTTGACAAACACGCTGAATAACATTTTAATACATTCTGTCAGTATAACTCCACACAAGGAATTTTATTTTACTATTGCTGCAGCTACGTAGAAGACAGGTATGGGACATGTCAATGAAGAGCTGGGCAGGAGGACTCTGATTTCCCCATACATCCAGAACTGGACAGACAGTATAGGTCTGTCATACATTTATAAATGAAGAGTCCATACAGCTCTGGTGTGGTCCGTACGTCAGTCCAAACTTGTGTAACTCACACATCCATGCAGCAATGCTGTGACTGCCCATACAGTCAGCTTTGATATAGGGGAAAAAAAAGTACACTGACATATCCATTAATTGGTGTGGCTTCTATCAGATTTTCTCCCAATCAAAATGCCAGAGATGACAACCATGTGTGAAGCTCGAAGTCAGGGTGCTGCTTCTAATAGACATATGCTGTGTAATAGAAATTTATGTACTCCAACTATTTCAAAATTTTTGCAATATGTTTGGACTGAAAAATATGTTGCACATATATTTTGGCATAAAGATTCTATTTTGTCAGTAGTTGAACAATTATGGAAGGTGTCTTTGGTTCAGATTATATATTCAAATATTTTTCCCATCAACACAAGAGGGTCATTCTCCATGTTAACAGAAGAGGGTCATTCTCCATTTTAAACTCTTCTGTCATAATAACACCACATTTACGCAGCTTTCAAAATATGGGTACAGTTTATTTAAGTTTGAATGCTTTCCAATTGTGTGCCCATCAAATCTGTCATGTAAGTTGTTTTCCCCCATTCCCCTGAGGGGTAATGTTGAAAAAAAAAAAAATGACTTCATATTGCACAAGTCTTGACAAAATGAATGATGATGCATGGAAAGGAAAGTTTAAAACACACTAATATCCAGTATCACATGTATCTGAACAGAGCTTACTAGTTTATATGTGTCAATCTACTGATAGGCAGAGGTTTTGTGATAACTTACGCAGGGTAATTGACACTGATGAATAAAAAAATATTCAAAGCTGAAAAGTGACTGTAAAATAAAAATTGTGAAAAATGACTCGGAAAATTTCCAATTAAATCAGTCTCAGCTCAGCAGCAGATATACGATAACAGTGCTTTATTTTATCTCAGTGCCACTTGTCTGAGACTGACATCTGTTGATCCACATCAGTACCAATAAATGCCATACTGCATCATGACACACGAGGATGCAAATAAAAAAAAATGGGAAAGGTATGAAGATCCAGATATACGACTGATCACAGCTGGCTGCCCAGGCATAAATATCATCACTGGCTGGACCTTGTATGAGCCAAACTAGCAACACCAGTATTCATTAGATTACTGAAGATTGCTGTAGCCACAGTTGTCCCTTGAAAGTGTTTTTTTCTCTCTCTCTTCTCTCCCAGACCCTGGTTGTCAGCGGAGTGAACATCATTGGTAATTTGTGGAACCGATCTAAGTGGATTAGCTTTGATTATTTGGAAACTAGGTGTTCTCAGCGGTTGGGAATTTCTTATGGTTTCACTCAAGGAATCTTTTAAAAGATAATTTGTAGCATGATTACAAGAGAAAAGAACACGTCAAAGCTCTACGTGAATCCATAGATATTAACGTGCGTGCTATATTCTCGGTGGCATCCCTCTCTTTTGCTCATCTCCGTGGGGCACCTTATACATGCATTATACCTAAATATCACATACAAGTTTCTTAGCATTGAATTTTTGTCAAACTTTGGAGTGGAGCTGACCGTAGGTGAACCTTGATATGTAGATTGTTACAGTGCCTGAACATTGGTGTGGGCATGTGTGTTATCTGGTTAAACAGAACAGCTGGACTGCCCGTCACACAATCTACCTGCCCTTTACGACTCGTTGGCCTTGTTTGCAGGCTTCCCGTCTGGCCACATGGTTCCAGACTGAAATGACAGAAGAGCAAATTTGAATAAAGTCTGGGTACTGAGTAGAGTGGCATTTGTTGGCAACCTGAAAAGTTCTGAATGCTGACAAAGATGACAGTTTCATAATGCAGTATATGTTTACATGTGGCGTGTACATGGTCTATTCACCAGTGACATTTCTTATCAACTCGATTTTTCATTACATTTTATGTGTACAAATTTGTTTTGAAAAGCGTGCGACTTGCTTCTCCTAACATGTTTATAGTATTAACAAAGCTGGCCAGCTTGTTTGATTGATTATGCCAGTGGTTAATTCATGTGATCTGATCACAATGGAAAGGTAAATTTTTCATTTATTATAAATTATGATTACTATTTTTGTTTTTCTAAGAGAATCCACATTATTGGAAAAAAAGTGCTATTGGTATACGTTCCCATTTTACATGAAAACATTAATTGTGATGTAGGTGGACGTGAGAGGTACAATTTACATGGTGATATATCCCTCTTGTGGTTGTCCTTAATTGTCCTACCGCAAAAATCCAACCACATGCAGCCCGAGGGTCATAGGTCATTTGTTTTACTATACCTCAACTTAAATACTTCAAAACCTCAATGAGCATGTCACACCTAACTCATGTAGAAAAATATTATTTTTGCACTTTTTTTTTTCTTCTAAGAATAATATGCATTGTGGCTTGCATAATTTGAAAAGAATACCTTAAAATGGCCCAATCTGGACACAAAGGTGTGGCGACCACAGCATACTGTGGCTGTATGTGTCAATGATTACCCAAGTGTGTTTATCTTCTTCAAGCCCACCTGGACATTAAGCTTTTTTTTGTTCGTCCTCCAGTCCCGGTTGGGGCAGCTGTGGGGAGGCTCATATGGCATAGTGGGCAGGCCTACAAAGGGCCGAGTGACCCCAGCCTTGACCCAGGGTGGTCGACACTGCGCGTGTTTGTTTGCTCTTACTGGCTATGGTGCTTGCAAACGGAGGCTTTTTTTTGGGTTGATAGTAGGTCACAAAAGAACACCTGTCCTGCCAGCTTAACCCGCAGGCCATCAACAGTCTCTGGTCTGCCGGGTCCCTGGCTCCCCACTGCTCCACTCTCCTGACAGCTCCCTCCCTCCCTATACCCACCTCATACCATGGGAAACTCACCACGCCATGACACTTTTTTACCCTCTATACAGTGGTGTCATTTTTTCCCCTTCAGATGTTTGATGGGCAGGTTCATGCTGGGTGGACAGTTGTATTGCCTGCTTATCGGAGCATGCCTGGGATGAAAGGCCGGTGGTTACAACAGTTTATATAAAATGGGCCCTGTATTGACTCACTTTTTACCAGTTGATATATCATTGTTCTAGTGCCAAAGTGTTTTATCAAGGCAGGTGTTTTTTCGTGGTTACGGACGAAGCCTCCGCCTACCTTGGTTGACATGTTGAGTCCAAAGCCACCAACTCCAGTGTTGTCCACAATGAACACCACTTTCATAATAGCAATAATGAAAAAAAAAAAAAAAACAAAACATAGTTCTGGTCTGCTAACTCATGATAATTTGGTCATCCTTGGCTGCATGCTTTATGATGGAATAGAATAAAATGTAAATGTTTTCAGGTCATTGTCAGCGTTTAAAAAAAGGGGCATCGCTTGATTGACCTGTTTATATCATTTATCATGTATGACATTTATGCAAAATAGATTACCAGTTTCTTAGTCCTTTTGATTAAAATATCTACAGAAAAAAATGCTCAAGGAATGAAAGCATAGGTAGGTTCCAGAAGTAAGTTTTCTATTTGGCAAGAAAATCCCCTTTGTTCACCAAGGAGACCGCAAAGAAAACATAGTATATTTGTAAAGAAACCACAAAATATAAAGATATTAGTTTATGCAGTATGTATTTACCAGCAGGAAGCAATCTTTCCTTGGGAAAAAATGCCTCAAATGTGTAGTACGATATAAATGCTTGTCATTACTGTTGAGAAAAGGCAAATGTCTTGAGCCAATAAGTGTGTTTGTTTAAGATTTACGTAAGTGAAATTTTCTGGCTGGCCCCGTCATCAGGTGTAAATAGCTGCGTAGATTTGCCTCATTACAGAGCCTCTATGTGTGTACATGTACAAGACCCATCAAGATCTATTAATCGTTAACATTCCCTCTTGACAGGTGGGTGGGTGGAGGGAGGGCATGCTACATAATCGCCGCGTCTCGGTATTGTGCGGCTGCCCCTACTCTACCGCCAACTTTTGCCCAGTGGATGCTGTGTAAACGCATATCTGCTAATGAAGCACTAACTTTTACCCAGCGGATTCTCCAATGTAAACTTCTGTCTGCAAATGAAACTTCAATCTGTAATTTTAATGAAGCAGTGCTAAAAATAATTATCTGACTTCACCGTGTTATGTTTTGCTCAAGTCAATTTATAAGCTGTTCACATTTGATAACACTCGGGGAGTCTTTTGTGTGCAGTTTGTGCAGGCTATGCTGTGTTGAGCTCATGTTCAGTGGAACAACTTTCCCAGGTGATGAAAAAACTGGATGAGATTAAGTCATTGAATTATTCCATCAGAAGGAGAGTGCACTGTTGCATTTGAATGGAAATAGAATGACAGAGAGTGCTGGTATATTATGGGGTCCTTGCAGTGATGTAGCCCTAGAACAGATGGGAGCCTAAATATGATACCGGGCACCAAGTGATGAGTCCCACTGATCGCTGTGGCTCGTAATACAACTGTCCTGGTTGGTCAGTTTCCTATGCAAAGGTCAAGTGACCAGTGACCCAAAGTGACCTAAGGTTATGTGTGTCACAACCTCTACGATGACCTTACCCAATGTCCTGGGAAAGTGACCTTTTGTATCTTAAAACTGCCAGATAACACACCCCATTGTATTTGGTAAAACTTCCATGGACACGCATGTGCACACACACAAAAAGTGGCTGTGACTAGGGCCCAAGTATCCCCAGGGCAGGGCGCCTAGCGTAAATCATTGTTGCCAGCACAGGAGCCCTGTTTTGGTGTGATAATGATTTTTTTTTGGAAAGTTTAGGACATGCTGTGTTGTATCTCTGTAAGCATTACTGGGACTGAGATGATGCGGAACCAGATGGGTTATGTGGTCGAGAGCCAGTCTCCTATGCTTTGTGACCACTGGGCTCTATACACTCCTGACAAATTGATCTGGGTGTGGACCACAATCAAATGCCATTACACACTTCAATTCCTATCTTAATCAATTTACGCTGGGTCTTTGTTGATTCTTCTTCTCTGCTTTCGTTCTCTCAGATTTTGAATGTTTGTTGATTCTGGTCCTCTCATTTCTTTCTTGCATATTTTGTCCCATTTTGATATTTAGAGGCAATTACCTGAAATCATTTTTTAAAAAATGTACACTTTATATTATTACTATAATTGTTTCATCCATCTATGGGTAAGACTGTTTCATGAGCTAAATTGAAATTGTTTTTTTTGTTTTTTTCACTTCTTGGTTGAAACACTGTTGTTAGACATAACAGTGTATAAAGGTAAAATTGTTCAAGCTTTTATTCTTTCATGTTTAACCTACACAGTTTTAATAATGATAAAACACAATCAACGGATGTCACTGGAATATGTTAACAGTGTAGCAACATTGAATAAAATACACGCGAGATTGAAACGGTGATGTCCTTGAAACCCAGTAACAAGTTTTGATGTGGTTATTTACAACAGACGCCGAGTGGAAAGCGACACATTTTATGTGCACTATAACAACAGCCATATTGTGGCATTGAACATGCTCCAAGCTTAGGACAATTAGGACCACATATGTCCTCTTGAATCCTTTATTTAACTTCTTTTTAATGGAGTGGCGAATGCTGCTCGTAAAATTTATCCATTATAAGATGTCAAGAGCACACAGAGGAGGCTGTAATATATTTGTGTGTTGATCTGTCCCTGGGGAGGTACAAAGTGGACATCCCCCTGGCTATATTGTTAATATTTGATCAGGCTCTAATGTGATATTACATGTGATGAGGTAGGGTCCTTGTTCTCCTCATTGACTCCTTGTCTTGTAACCAGGGTGGTGTATTCGTACAAGTATAATTTACTTAAGTGTTGTCATTTGAAGTTAAACTTTAATGCAGTAAAATATTGTATATGCTGGGACAATGGCACTGGATTATACCACACTGGGTAACTAAAGTGACATTAATGTGAAAAACTATTGGGATATCTGTGCTGTGTGCTTGTGCCCAGATGAGTGGCTGTGAATACATGTAGTTTGCAATGATCAAAATGCCTGCCCCCCTTTTTTTCCCCAAGGAATCAATGTTGAAATAGCATATAAGACTTGTCACAAATTGAAGACACATTCTATTACTAATATTGAAAATGTTAAATGAAAGTAAATGGGAGAAATTGATCAATTTTATATTTCAACAAGATCAGACTTTAAGAAAAGAGTCTGACTAAAGTAAGAGCTTCTCTAATGAAAATGAAATACAGTTTGACAAGATGTTTTCTGAAACAGAGACACAATTGTACATAATTGGAACTTGACTGCACAGATGGGTACCAGGTACTTTACACTGTTATTGGAAAAATATTTGAATAGAATGAAATCCCATTCATGTGATGTGGTAAATCTCAGCAGCCTTCGCTGCATTGATTTACAACATTTAAACTAATGATGTCCTGGTAATACATGTACATGTATATCAAAACGCAGTGTCATTTTCAGTGTGCATGCTTCATTTCTAAGTTTTCGTCAAAATATTTTGAGCAGATAGCTGCATCATCTAGTTGATCTTTAAAAAATGCAATGTTATATATATATATATATATATATATATATATATATATATATATATATATATATAATTATATATATATATATATATATAATATATATATTATATATATATATATATATATATATATATATATATATATATATATATATATATATATGTATGTATATATATATATTTATATACACATACATGTATAATGACAACATGTGCATACACATGTCTGATTGTTACCTGCTTGGGACTGGGTCAACAGTAGGCCTATGTCAGTACACCTGTTTGCAGGAAGGCTGTTGACTAGTCACCTGTCATTGTTGATAAGAAGAGAGAGCAGGTGACATTTATGGCACTGGAGCAGTTGGGATATATTTAAATGTGAACAAGTCTCATGCTGACACATCAACCTGAGGGTTAAGATGACATGGGTAATTACCATGGTAACTATACGACTTCCAATGGTTATACATGTTCTGCTCTCTGAGGATTCTCAATTGCTGCCTGAAGTGGAGTTAAATTTTGCATGAATATAGTCATTTACTGGTCATTTTTATATTACTGTTTGCCGGCTACTGGCAATTTTTGCATTGAGACTAATACGAGGATCACTCATGATGTATGCATTAGAACTGCCCTGTCTGGCCAGTTTCTGTCTGTGAACTAACTGCCTTTTGGCAATTTTTTCACCTTAAGGTGCTTGTCAATTGTCCTAACAGTGAATACACTCCAACTTTCCTTTGGTGACAATTTATGCACAGAGCAATTACTGACATTTTGTGCATGCAGACTGCCTTCCAATACTGACAGTGTCTTTTGCTGGCAATCTCATTTGTGAAGTTGTTGTTCAATATTGCAGTGATAATCTATACTGTGGTGCCTTCTGCTGGTAGCGAACACTTCCAGTATATCTGATTCTGAAGATTTCTGCTCTTAAACTGCCCTTTGATGGCAGTTTGGGTGCATTCAGTTATCAATTTCTGCACTCATACCACCAATTTCTGACTGTGCACTCACGCTGTTAAGTCCTGATAATTTCTGCACTAAGACTGCCTAATTGGTGACAGTATCTGCACTCAGACTGTCTAATTAGTGACAGTATCTATACTCAGACTGCCCAATTGGTGACAGTATCTGCACTCAGACTGTCTAATTAGTGACAGTATCTGCACTCAGACTGACTACTTAGTGAAAGTATCTGTACCCAGACTGCCTAGTTAGTGACAATATCTGCACTCAGACTGCCTAGTTAGTGACAGTATCTGTACTCAGACTGCCTAATTAGTGACAGTATCTGTACTCAGCAATGCGCTTTCTGCATAAAAACTGTCTTGTTCAGGTAACTTCTGTTCTCAAGCTAATGCCCCATTCTGGTGAACATTCCTGATATAAAGTTACCATCTGTCAGAAATATCTGCACTCAGGTTTCTTTTATGTGCACTAACAAATTACTTGTTACACCACAAAGTTCTGAATTTTTTGCAGTCAGGCTTTTCTAAAAATTCTGTTTATTTCTGCATTTGAATTCTGTGGGCAATACATATGGTCAATTTGGTTTTGAAGTTTGGCAGTAACTTCCTGTTGTAACTTGTTTTATGTCTTTTTCTTTTTTCTTCAAATATTGAGACTTAAGTCATGAAAGCACTGTGATAGTGGAAGACCTGCAGGTTGAAGATCGAATGCAACCTGCCTGTTCACGAGCTATGTCTCATCAATTTTTAATGTCATATGTCAGGAGGAAATATTTATGTATGTGTGTGTGTCATTGCACAGATTCATGCTGTTGTTGCCAGTTGTGAGATGATTTATTTGCATCGCATGGTTGCTTGTTATTGACCAAAAGTTAGAAGATTAGCCAGTCAGAATACAAGGTCAGCATTGGCATTTTCTCAGCTTGTCTAACACAAGTCTTAATTCTGTCAATAGTGTACACTGTGAGGCATGCATCTTTTTGATACTGAAAACATTCCTTTGTGTTTTTGGTTCATTGTTAACAAATCAATTTTGTTGCAGAAGTAAATGTGTGATGACACTGCATGTTTTGTTTGAAAAAAATCTACACAAAATATGCTTTAAAGCAAATCTGTCAGTGTTCCTTCCTTGAAAAAATTAAATGTTTTAAAATGGTGCTCAATAATAATCAAATGTATCTTGACTACAATCTATAAAATTGAAATTGACCCAAGAAAGAAAGAAAGAAAGAAAGAAAGAAAGAAAGAAAGAAAGAAAGGAAGAAAGAAAGAAAGAAAGAAAGAAAGAAAGGAAGGAAAGAAAGAAAGCAAGCAACAAGAAAGAAAGAGAAAGAAAGAGAAAGAAAGAAAGAGAGAAAGAAAGAAAGAAAGAAAGAAAGAAAGAAAGAAAGAAAGAAAGAAAGAAAGAAAGAAAGAAAGAAAGAAAAAAAGAAAGAAAATAACCCCAATGTTTGGCACAAAATGTTAGCTGCTGAACAGATAAAGTTCCATCTATTCTCCACTCTCCAAAGCTAAATTTTAATCTATGCATTAATTTAATTGCCTAGATTTAATTACATTTTCACAAATAGCTATCCATCAACTTCTTGCAGTATGACACTTTGAAATACTAAGGTGCAGTGATAATGGCTTTTAGGTCTTGTCAACACAGCCACATAGATATCGTTAAAGTTCAGTGCCTTTATTAAAGAAATTTGCAGGGTAACTCACATATACCCCTACAGAGAATGTGGTACAAGATGAAAGGGTTTATACATCGCATGGTCAAGACAAAAAAGGCACATGTCTGCATCGCAAAATTATCTGGCATGGGAGTAGTAATTACGAATTTAATTAAAAAATTAAGAGAATTTTACGATCTGATGTATCTATAATGGAGAGCATCATTAGCAGATGATGGGGTTGACCATGTTGAAGAATGTTTACAAGTGTTTAACTGTCTCGATCCCTTTTACTGATATTTTGTTTATTAAGTAGCATGAAATATTGATATCACAGTCTAATTCTTCATAAAAAAAAAGTTGGTCAGTGCTTATGTATTTTGTGATGAGTCATGCAGTAAAGGAAGACAAGCATTCCATGCTAGACAATACAAAACCCACTGACCACGGACTTAGTTTGCCAACTCGACATGGAATGAGTTACAGCCAGGAAATTTCCTGCGAAATGAGGAGACTTTGGCTGATGTCTGTGGGTGTTGCAGTAAATGAAAAATGCTTGCAAATGTAAGGTTACATGAATATCAATCAACCAGGGTACCTCTAGTTGCCAACCTCTTCATCTTATTCAGTGTGTATGATGCAGTACCAGCCTTTTTTTTTGGGGGGGGGGGGGTAGTGTTTAACAAGAATACAGACTGGTTTTCTGAAATGTTAAGTTGAAATTAAGGTTCATTTTTTAAAATTCGTCACAAAAAGAACTTTCATTCAAACACCAATATGGCTAGTCTGAAAGTCAGTGGGGTTTTTTCCCTTTTTTTTCTTTTTTTTTTTTTTGCGTTGCCTTCCAACTTGCATTTATGCTTACCCAGTGCCAGGGTTGACTTAGCCTGACATGCCGGGCAATGCCAAAAACACTGACCAACTTCTTTACCAACTCAATGAAGAACAAGTCTATTACACAGCTCATGCAGGCATACAGTGGTCTCATCTGAGCCACACTGTACCATATTCATTCTAATTCTGGCACACCTGCCAGCAGAGCCCAACTTTCTGTTCTGTAGACTCCATATTTTATATCACTTTTCTTTCCCAATTTATCAATAGTTTTTAATACTTATTGCATGAAGACTAGGCACTCATTCAAGACTTTTAGTTTCCAAACTTTGTCAAGCTTGTGAGGAATGTAATGATTTGTAATAAACATGGACACAAGGCCTGAAAGACACAAGTGTGATCAAGATGTATTTGCTTTGTCAGCGTATGCTTCTATTAGAATGGGATCAAGTCACTGTCTGACCACTACAATGCAAAGACATGACAAGGACTCATTACATGTGCCAGCATTTCCATTGATATTAGAGGGCCAGGAGTCATCCATGTGCTGTGTGATTGGTGTTATTCTTTCATTTCATGTGTTGTTTGGTTTATGACTGTGTGCTGGGACTTGGGTCTTGAACCGTCTTCACTTCCTGTGACCTGTGATGGTACAAATTCCATTATCAGCGTTGTGGGATGGGAACTCCCTATCTGCATCCTCATAGCACATACAATACAAGTGCTAAAAAAGTCCTTGTTGACAATCCATTCTGATAATTTGACTTTCATCAAATCTGCTTCATGGATAAATTATTATTCTGTTTGTTTTGATCATGGCTGTTTGACCTCTGATAATCCCAACCCTTTCCGGGCCAGAACAAAACCAAGTCGACAGCTTACCTTGGTGTGGGTTGATTGAATGCAAGGAAAGCTGTTGACCTGGAGCATGTCGTCATGATAAGACCCATAACAATTTTCATTTAAAATGTTTTCTAACAGAGAAAAATTTAAAGTGATACACTGTAGCAGACAATATTTGACATCTTGTACTTTTGGGTGATTTGAGTGGGAAGGGATTGATGATATAATTTTATTTTACTTTTAAGTGTACTTTAGTATCCATGTAGAGGACGGACACCAATGTATACCAGATACACTCAACCTCTACCCTGACTGTCCATGATAGGCAAGTTTCAGTGTATATTGATACTGAATATAACATATATGATACATAATAATCTCTAATTAAGACCACCTCCATAAAGAGACCATTTCCATATTAAGACCACCAATTTACAGTCCTTTAAGTGGTCTTAATTAGAAGATCCCACAATATATATATATATATATTTACATTTATATATATATAGTTATGAGGGATAGATACAAAGGTAACACCTGCCTTGTCTTCCCACAACCCCATGTTAACTGGCGTCTTACTCAACAGTGCTGGAAGTTTTTAGGAAAGTTTTCATCATTATTATTTTTCTCAAGTCTACATGGCCAAAAATATGAATAATCTCTTTTCATGGTGATAGGTAACATCAGGGTTTGCTCCAAACTTTACCCAGTCATTAGGGCAAAATATGATAAAGTTCTTTAGTTCTCTTGTCTTTACAATTGGAAGGGTTTTGTGTGTCTGGGAAACTGAAAATTTGTACTTTAAACCTGGTATATAAATGCGTTAATGATTTGACATGAACATTAGTTGAATGAAAAGATATCTTGCTGTGAAGAATTAGTAACTTGGATCTATAGTAGAGTTATTTTTAATTTTTCTATTTTTTTTCTCTCTTTTTGGGGGTGGGTAGGTATAAAACTGGGTGGTTTTGTCAAGTTAGGTGATGTTACAAAGCTTCTGGCAGACAGCCAATTGTTGCAGTGCACCTGTTGTAGTAGTAAAAGCTGCAGGACATTTACTGATGACGTCAAATAGGAAGAAATGAGTGATGTAAGTCACTTATGTCTGTCTCTGTAACACAGGGAGTAGGCCTCTCTCTCTCTCTCTCTCTCTCTCTCTCTCTCTCTCTCTCTCTCTCTCTCTCTCTCTCTCTCTCTCTCTCTCTCTCTCTCTCTCTCTCTCTCTCTCTCTCTCTCTCTCTCTCTCTCTCTCTCTCTCTCTCTCTCTCTCTCTCAACAGTTGTACTGAGTCCATTTAAAACAATGTGAATTAGGGGCATTTGAAATTTTAAATCTTTAATATCTTTAAAACTATTATAGGTAGAGGTGCGTTCCAACTTCAATGGTTTGTGCTGTAGGTGCATCCAATGAAACACGAACAAAAGTTAAAGCATTTAAATTTATGCAAGTTTTGTAGGCACACAACTTTGCTTTCAAACAAATCTTCTTTTCTATTTTTTTGGATTTTGTCCAAGCTGCTGGACCAGTTGCATAAATGACAGGTGGCCAAATATGTATTACAGGACTGGATCATGTAGAAGTTTACTATTAGATTTCATCATCTTGCCCAGTTGGATACAGTGGGCAGTTATCCATTTGAGAACATTTAATCTTTTGAAAACTGTAATAATTATGACGGTGATGATGATAATAATAATAATATAGTGGTACATGCTGTAGTAGTATTAGTAGTAATAATAATGCATAGCTAGGGCAACAAAAAAAGTAAACATGTTTGAGCACAACTGAATATCAAAAGCATACACTGCAATAGATCTATTATATACAAGACAATTAATATAAAATCAAATCAAATAGAAAAAACAAATCAAATCAAAATCAACTTAGCTCATCTCAAACCAGAGTATACACACAGGCTAGGGCTGTGAGAAGATTTTTGGGGTGAAAAAAGCAAAGAAGGAAAGCTTCAGCTAGTTTGTTTACTGTTTCTTGAAATGTTTTGCATATTTAAAGTTAATTTTCATGAATTTCGTGTCTTGCATATATTGAAGTTACTTTTCACCAAAATATGATCAAGTGTAGTCACAGATGTATTGATGGAAAGAATTGTGATTGTTGGTTTGGGAATTAAATTCATGCTCTGTTCCTACCCTTGACCCCCACCCACAATTTAAAAATAAAGAAAATAAGAAAAGAAAAAACCTGCAAATCATCAAAATGGGGTTAACTTGCCTTGTAGATGGTTGTAACTAGAACCACTGAGGTTAGAGCTGATTTAGCCAGCATGATGGAGGTTTAAACGTCTAGCTCTATGGAGGAATCTTTAAAATGACAAAATTGTTCGTGAAAAGTTTTATAAGTTTGATGTCTGTGGTCTAGGGATGGGCTGCCACTCATTGATTGAAATGTCAATTACTTTGCTTCACTGAAGATTCTATCATGATACATGTTGTTATAACTAAAAAAGAGTAAGATTTAAGGCACAAAAGCACTACTGTAGTCATGAAGTGAAGCTTGTACACCTGTTTGCTGTCAATGTAGGACACATTTGGGTCTGACAGAGGTGTGTACATTAGTACCTGTCATGAGAGAGCTCTGTTACAGACCACCCTTTAGTGGGGACTGCTTTGTTGATTCCCAAGTTCTATAGTTCCCATGTTAAAATACCTATCAGGAGAGACCACGTGCCCTTTAAAGCCACTGTTTTTGTTTTGGAAGAGGTTGTCTCTGATGACAAGGACCACCGTACAACAAAGACCATACATACCAAAGTTATTGTATGGCTTAACATTAAAACTGTGCACCAAATAGCAGTCTTCTTCCAATAAAATAATTAATTACCTCTGATTCCAGACTGAGAGACTTGTATGTTTATGTGCATCTCAGCTAATATGTGTGTCTGAGTGATTGTCACTTAGAGCTAAACTGATTAGCCTAGGAAGATAAATTTAAACTAATAAGGCTCTGGCTTACTTTCACAAAGTTGGTCTTATTTGGGCCAGTAGTAATGCTATAGCTGCCTGCCAGCAGAGCACAGTACCATTTTGGTCCTCTAGTTTGTAGTTCACTGTGAAAATCCATTATTTGTTGACATACAAGCAATGAAAAAAGTCATCCTGGGTGGAAGCGTGGTTAAAGACTTGCCCACTAAAATATGTCACCATCTTCTATTTTAACACAACCTGCATCTAAGTAGGAAACGTTTTTAATGAGACTTGTGGAGGAGACCTATGAGGATAATAGGGCCTTGATCAGCGACTTCCCTGAGCACACTGGTGGCAAACCCAGGTTATTGGCCTGGAACAACGAGCATCCATAACCCTCACCTGTACAGTACACCTGACAACTGCAGGGGGTTTGAGTCGGGCACAAAAACATAACATTAAACCACATGATACTTTGAAGACACGTACTGTACATCTGTATTTCTAATTGTCAAGTATGTAACCCTTTTCCTCTTAAATTAAGAATAGGTCAACAGCTTTACTTGGCATGAGTTGGGCGTCCAGCACATACCAAACTCATATCAAGGAAAGCTGTTGACTTGGGACATACTATTATGATAGGTCTACAGTTTTCATCCAAATTGTTTTTCATTACTGTTTATTTGAATAAAGTGAAAAACATTGAAGCAGACATTTTACTACTGGTTGTTGTTTTGTTTTTATTTTTCTTTCTTTCTTTCTTTCTTTCTTTCTTTCTTTCTTTCTTTCTTTCTTTCTTTCTTTACTTATGTACTTAATTTTTCTATTTTTGGGGGGGGGGGAGTAACAGAAAATGGGCAGATTTTTGGGCACTGACATGAGATATAACTGAATACATGTTTTGACACATTGATATGGATAGAAACCTTCACTAAGATGTACATGCATGTGACAGAGCTGTTATGCTGAATTTCCTACAGTACAGGAAAATACACATTAAAAACCTGGCCTCTGGATGACCATATATATTAACACACAATCTCAAATTACCAAATTGCCAAATTACCACTACCACACTTAACTGTATCAGAACTTAAATTGGTGGTCACATGTTTGGAACATTGCAGCTGAAATGCAGTGAACCCTGTGGAAGTATTGTATATTTCTGTATACGTGTTTACATTGTAACACAATAATTTCTGTAACATTTCAATTATCTTTTGGGAATTAGCTTGATCCTGTCCTCCACAGTATTGTATATTTCTGTATACATGTTTACATTGTAACACAATAATTTCTGTAACATTTCAATTATCTTTTGGGAATTATCTTGACCCTGTCCTCCCTTGAATTAAAACTGAGTTTAAGACTGAGTCAACAGCTTTCCTTGGTGTGGGTTGGGTGCAAAGCATCCCACCAATGACCAGGAAAACTGTTGATTTGGGGCATATAATCTTGATGGGTCTTATAAAAAATTCCCATTCAATTTGGTTTTCATTACGATTAAAATTAGTCAAAAATATTTAGAAGCAGATGACAGTTGACAGTCCGCCTGTTTTGGTCAGTTTAAGCAGTAAAGGTTAAATAACATAATTTATGTGGCTAACATAAAGCAGCCCATACACAGATGAATGTAGGTCTGCACTTCAGGATAATAGCAGTAAGGTCTGTCATTGCCAGTGCAGACCCATGTGTAGCACAAAAGAAAAAAAAATTTAAAAAGTAATTAAAGGTATGGATATATAGTATAGTATGAATTCATGTATAAATGTAAAGCAGAACCTTAAAAGGACTTTTGTGTTTGCATACATAAAAAAGCTTGAACATGTATAAATGTAAAGGACAACCTTTAAAGTATTCCAATGTGTGGATACATAAAAAAGCTTGAACGTGTATAAATGTAAAGGACAACCTTTAAAGTATTCCAGTGTGTGGATACATCATAAAGCTTGAACACATATAAATATAAAGGACAACCTTTAAAGTATTCCAGTGTGTGGATGCCAAAAAAAAAGAGCTTGAACATGTATAAAAGTAAAGGGCAACCGTACTCCAGTGTGTGAATGAATAAAGCTTGAACATGTGTAAATAAGTGTCAGGGAGGGCCGCCTTTAACATACTCCCATATTTGCATACGTGACAAAGGTTGACCATATATTAATATAAAGGAGAACTTTTAAAGTACCCCTATATTTGCATGGGGTGGAATATGTGAAAGTGGGCTGTTCTGTGGAGTCAAAGTAGTACAAATATGAATGTTACGTAAGAGGGCTGAATGTAAGAGTGGGACCGTGTGCCTTTGATGGAGAGGGTGAAGAAGTCCAGAAGTCTTGTGACAAGGGTCTACAAAGACTAGGGAACATGAAAGATGTATTTATCCCCCAAATGGACAATACACTGACCCCAGGGGGAAACAACAAGATAAGCATTGTTGGAATAAGCACAAACCAAAACACAATTTATGTCTGTGCTTCTTAGTGTGGTTAGTGGATCGTCGCAGGGCGACAGTAGCTCGACTGTGGGAAAGTGACCAAGGGCTGTGGCCAGTTTGTGTGTGCTAGAATGCTGGCCAGGGATTTGAATGTTGTAATGATACCCTTGAATACCTCCACACCATTGCATGGGGGTGGGGTCACGGAGAGTCCAACCGGGGTCAGCATAACAGGAGGCACATTGATGAGTCCATAAAGGCATCAGTTCCACTCTCCGACCATATCGTTCACACCATCCACCTGTGGCATATTTTTTCTTGAAGACCTGTCACGCTGGGATCTCAACTTGTGAGTGGGGTCGTTTTCGTTAAAGGTATTCGTCAAAGTGGACAAGACAGGTGGTGAATCATCCTGGTATTGCGGTAGACCACAGGCATTGTGTGTGCAATGCAAGGCATCTCACCTTTCTCCAGCCACCTGTTTTGCGTGAGCCGGCTGCCTGAAAGCTTTACAGTGGCTTCCCTTTACTCAGTCAATTGGTCATCACAAGTGGACACGGACCACAACAATGAGCCAGTGGCCTATTGTTGGCCATTAATGAACTGCCCCTAAACAGGAATTATGCACCGAGAGATACACCGTGTGGCCAGGTGCTGGCATTTACACAATGTCCATGCATGGGAATCTGGCCCAGCCACAATGACCAGCCGTTGAGCATCTAATTGTGCCTATTAATTTTGTTGACTGCTCAATTATGCTTATATTTCTGCACAAGTGGATTGGATAATTTTGCCAATTTCTCTTTGTCGGACCAAAACTCCTGTAGCAGGTTCATGTCACGTTAGTGCATAGCATTCACCTGGGCTGACCCACTGGCTTCCCTTGCATTCTCTTTTTTTTTGACTGATTTAGGTTTTTTTCAGTGTTTTTCCTATAGTTATCTGTAGTTTTCATCAGAATATATTGGTATGAAGTCTTTCAGGTGACCTGGTAATTGGGGAAGTGAAATACAACATGGCTCAAGTGAATGTAACTGTTTTTAGATTTTAATGACCCATAGTTCAGTGTTACTGTGTCTGTTATTTGGAAGTATATTATCCACTGTAAAAGTACATGTATGACAACTTTCATATGATTCAGCTCATTGTAAATTCACCAGATACCTAGCACATTGTATAGACACAAAATCAAGCCACATTAGCAATATTTTTTTTTTCATATTTTGTAAATATTGCTTACCAAGTTTTTGTTCTAAAAGATGAGATACAGAGGTCATTGTAAACAACCGTGAATGACACCTGTTGATTTTGAGGGGCTCTGATCAAGCATGTAACATATTCCAGGTATGCTCATACAGTTAGGCAAATAGCTAAGTGGCCAGTGGCCACTTTGGAATTGTTTCTATCTTTAAATATGGGACACCATTGTGCTGCAGGGCTGCCTCACATTGTGACTGTGTGGGAGGACTTCTCTTGTTCTCTTCTCTGAAGATTTACAGACTGTCTACTTACGGTGTTTAATTGAATAATCCTGTACACTGGAAAGATAAGCAACTTAACTTTGCAAATTCATTATCCAATTGTTCAAAAATATAAGTTTTTTTTTTTTTTTTAAATAAAATAAAAAAATTATACTGGGAAATTTCATTGGCTGTGGATAATGTACACTTTAGGGTATGTACCCCCAGGAATCTAAAACCCAAATCTTATCGGTTCAGCAAAGTCCTGTCAGTTCTTGTGTGGTTCAATTAAAAAGTTGTTAGAGGATGACAGTTCAGTTTTAAAAAAAATGCAAAATGCAGACAAGAGTCTGTGCAGGATTAGATTTTATCTTGCCACATCATTCATTTTCATAAAGATATTCTTCCTTTTTCAGGACACTGTTGTAAGATATTGCATATGCAGTTGTACATGGCACTGTTTGTAGACCAAATTGTAGGAGCAAAATTAAGATAAAAGAAATAATAAATAAAGTAAATGATTCCTCATACAAACTATAAATTGACTTTTATGGTCTGAAAGGTGACAGAGGATTACTTTTGGTGCCTTGAGGTGATTTGAGTGAAAAATAAAGTGTCAATGATACTGTGCGGTAGGAGCAGGCTAAGTCATTTGGTGAGTCATTCAGAAATGTTCAGGTTGTATGACATGCATTATGATCTGATGGTAGTTTTCAGGTACAATATATTTGTGCGGACAGGTGCAGGTCTTTAGTGTGGCATACGGTACAAGGGTCCCTGTCTTGAGAGGCCACTCCAATGTGACCACCTGGCTTAAAAGACCGCTGTTGGCAGGCCCCTGATGCTGCTTTTTCCCTGTTGTACTTTTATTGAGAAGCCACCTGTCTTGAGAGGCCATGTTTGGACCTGCTGTTGGGTGGGTCTCTCAAGACAGGGACCACTCTACCTGTGTGGACATGCATCATTCTTTGTGTGATATGTATGTGTAGAAATGCACTGTTCCCTAGTGTGACATAAAGCCTTGAAACACTCATGTCCTGTTGATGATTTCATTTGGCTGTTGAAAGCCTTCAAATTTTCAAAATTGTTGCATCAAACATTGTGATAGTGATCAATTAAGGTATATGTGCAGACATGGACAGTGACTGGATTGAATATTGTGGGCACAGACATTGGAGGGGGTGATTGTTTGTTTGATTGTTCTTTTTTTATTTTTTTTTATTTTGTTTTTTGTGCAAAACTACACTGAAGATGTGGCACTGTTACTTCTGTTTATATAATACATGTATATGTTGGACATGCACTGTTCTCTTAGTATGATATACCAGTGTAAATGTGCACAGTTCATGCGTGTAATATCTCTATATAAATGTGCACTGTTCCCTTTTTTTTTTGATGCACTTATGTAGACTTGCACAATTCTGCATTACAGCATATCCATAGAGACATTCACTGTTTACTGGTGTGGTGCATACTATAGATATGTGCTATACTGGGGTAGGTGGATATATCGTGTCCACTAGTTTCCTGTATGATGTACCCTGTAGATATGTACTAACTTGTACTGTGATGCCTCTTGTCAACATGCAGTAAGTACTCCAGTATGAAGCATCTCAGATATGCACTGTTCTTGGGTATAATGCATCTCAGGTATGTACTGTTCTCTAGTATAATGCATCTGAGATATGTGCTGTTCCCTATTATGGTGCATCTTGTCAATATGCAGCACTCTAGTATAAAGCATCTTAGAAATGCACTGTTCTCTAATGTAGTGCATCTCAGGTATGTACTGTTCCCTAGTATAATGCATCTTATATGTGTATTATTCTCTAGTTTGATGCATCTTATATTTGCCTGCACTATTGTCTATCATGGTGCATCTCATAGGTAGGTACTGTTCTCCGAAATGTTGTACCTGTGTAGATATGAAGTTTTCAAGTATTAGACACCCATTTAGATGCACACTCTTATGTAGTATTGTATACTTGTATGCATATGCATTTTTCTCCGTTATGGACAAATGTGTGAGAGATGCACTGTTTTATGTTATACAAATATAGCACGGAGAAGAGTGCACTAGGCCAAACTAGTTAGCCTGAGTTGCCCAGGTGATTAGAGGCTGTACTAGTGCATGAAGCCACCAGACTAGGATCATCTAGGCAATGAGGGACAACTAGTTTGGTCCTGTCTACTCTTCTGAATGCCATACAGTGCTCCCTCCTTATAACAACCCTCATTACAAGGCGGTTTCTGATATAACACGGTATGTACCATGGTTCCCACTGAAATAGTTTTCCCATTACTTCTGTGTTAAAAGTCCCTCTGTTATAAGGCAGTTTTGCTATTACATGGTCTGTTCTTGGGATCCCAACACCAGCATTGCAAGGAGGGAGCACTGTATCTGCTTTAGTGAAAACCTTCAGAATGATGACCAGAATTTTGTAAAAATCGTATTAGTATCAACAAGTTTAGCATAAATTGGCAAAATAAGTAACTTAAACTGTCAATATGGTTTTATTAATAACTAGTAATGAAGAGTTGCCCATACTTCCCCTTCAACCCGTGACGTTTGTACGCTAAAGAAATGGACGTCATGTTGCACCATGCACCCTCTTGCAACAGTGATAGGAAGTAAAAATCCAACGTCACCATTATCTTGTACTAGGCCTACATGTGCCACCTCAATTTTTTTTACATGTCATATGTTGCACCATGTGCCCTCTTGCAACAGTGATAGGAAGTATAAATCCAATGTCACCATACTAGCTAGGCCTACATGTGCTGCCTGTGGCCACCATTTGTCTAGGAATACCTAGCACATGGACATTGCATGAGTTTCAGACAATTGAAATTTTTCATCTGAAGAAGGTATTTAACAATAAATGCTTGTGGGGATGTATATTTACACTATTCTGCAGTATGATGTACCATTTTTGTGTGCATTCTTTTTTCTAAGTGGGTCTACAGATGCACTGTTGTCAATGATAAACTAGTGTAACAATAAATGTGGACTAATCTAATATTGTCAATTTTTTACCTGTGTAAATGTGCACGCTTTCCCTTGTGGATATATGTGTAAGATGCGCTGTTTTCTATATAACTTGAGTATAGCTATACCAAATTTTTGTCACAGATGCACTTTATAATGGACCAGGTTCCTGTTGAAAACCAGCTTCATCTTATTATTTTTTAACTTTTGATGAAACTTTTAAAGTATTTATTTCAAGGCTGTTTGAGTGGCGCACAAGGGGACATTGATACCATAATATCTCCAAAAAATATGCACTGTAGCTTTACCAAATTTTTATCACAGAAGGACCTTATGATAGACCAGGTTCCTGGTGAAAACCTGGTTGCTCTGATTATTTTTAAACTTTTAATGTATTTATTTGAAGACCATCTGAGTGGTATCAACCCTGATGACGTTACCACAATATCTAAAAAAATATTGATTGCAGTTTTACCAAATGTTTGTCAGAGATGTGTCTTATGATGGACCAGCTTCATATTTAAAACCAGCTCCCTCTTTGTATTTATAAACTTTTTGTGAAACTGTAAAATATTTATTTCAAGGCCGTCTGAGTGGCCCACAAGGGGGCGATGTTAGCATAATATCTCAACAAGGATCCATCGCAGCTTCACCTAATTTTTATCAGAGATGTACATTATAATGGACCACATTTCTATTGAAAACCAGCATCCTCTTAGTATTTTTAAACTTGTTATGAAACTTTGAAACATTTATTTGAAGGCCATCTGAGTGGCACACAAGTGGACAATGTATGCATAATATCTTGAGAAGGATTCATCACAGCTTCATCGAATTTTTGTTGCAGTCACACCGTATTGCGGCACCTGTCCTAAATAGAAGTTACCTACAAATATTTGTTTGTATTATAGTAGAAAATTTTCACTTTTAAGTCTCAGCATTTAGTGGCTAATTATCCTGAGTAAAAAAAATGCAGAATTGAGGAAACAAAGATTGTGGGCTTTGAGGGGAATATGAAATAACATGTCATAATTGTGTATAAGTACATCTGTGAGTGATAGCATACTTGTGTGAAGTTATGTACTGTCATCTGTATGGCGTACTGGTACAGATGCATAGTTCTGTTGATGGCATACTTGCCCAGATGCATCATTCCATTGATGGAATACTTGTGTAGATGCACTCTTCTGTTATGGCACACTTGTGAAGATGCATGTTCTCATGATGGCATACCCATATAAGTACAGTGCCTTCTTGGTGACATACATCTCTAAATGATGCTCTTGTGCAGCTTTGCACTGTTTTGTGTGAGGTACTTGCTTATGTAGATACACACTTTTCAATAGCATGCTATGCTTAAACCTCTTCTCTTGCAACATCAAGTGGTGTGCACAAATGCACGATTGTCTAGTTTGATGCAGATGTTGTGCATGCAAGCACTTTGCTGCAGTAGGGCATACATTTGCACTATTGCCCTGTTTGTCTGTATAGTGGTCCCTGTCCTCAAAGACAACTCCAATGGGAGACTGCCTACCTCAAAAGATCACCTTTTCAAGATACTTTGCTGAATACTTTTAATGCAAGTTAAACCTCCAGTGAGAGATCGCCTGTTGTGAGGACCACAATTTGGTCACCAGTTGGGATGGTCTTTTAAGACAGGTTTCACTGTAAATATTTGAACATTATCTAAATGCAACTGAACTGTAGATATAAAGCAGTGACATTGCCATGGGTAAAAGTGTTGTTTCATCTGTTACTTTACACGTATAACAGTGTCAGTTAGTTGCTGATGCAGCAGTGTATGCTTCATTGCTTGGAGTCTCAATAGAAAATTAGCCAGAAGATAAATGTGACTTTGCCATTATTTTACATAACAATGATGTATTGGCCAGGATTTCCAGATTTGAGCAAAATTGACTGCTTTAAATTGACGCAGACTCCATCATTAAAATGCCTGGATTCAAACCTTGTGCCGCATTTTGTCTCCTCTTACTTTTATCTGCAGCTTTGATCTGAGCCTAGAATTCAATTCAGCTCTCAGTGTTGGTGCTTTGGGTCTGTGCTCTGCTCTGATTTGCTGCTTTTTTTTTCGGAGGCAGTTTTTCAGATGGGTTTATGGCGTTGTGTGCCTACTGTGCCCTGTCCTGGGTGTACCCTCTGCATCCTCTCCCTGGCAAGCTGTGTGCTTGCAGTCTGGGCTTTGCTGCATGCTCTAATCCATATTGTGTCAGGTGTATAAATGTGTTCTGTTCGTAAGCCAAAGTATCGTGGTGAAAGGTTTATTGGCATTGTTTCTCCATTCGGTGTAATTCCTTAGATGGTTATTCTAGGTTTGTGTAATTTTCTGGTAATCTGATGCCATTATTTAGATGGTTATTCTAGGTTTATTTAATTCTCTGGTCATCTGATGTCATTATTCAGACGGTTATTTCAGGTTTATCTGCTCTGGTCTTCTGATGTCATTATTCAGATAGTTATTCTAGGGCAATGCAATTCTCTGGTCATCAAAATTTCATTATTTAGAGGGCTATTCTAGGTTTATGGAATTCTCTGGTCATCTGATGTTATTAGTCAGATGATTATTCTAGGGGTGTTTAGTTCTCTGATCATTTGGTGTCATTCTTTAGATGCTACATTCTCTGGTCATTTGGTATCACTCTTCAGATGAATATGTTAGATATATAACCCTCTGATCATTTTTCTGTCATTCTCTTGATTTTATCTCTGAGGTTATTTAATTCTCTCATTATTTGGTTTAATTTTTTACATGGTTATTCTAGATTTATGTAATTTTCTGATTATTTAGTGTCATTCTTGTGATGATTATGCTAAGGTTTCACAATTCTCTTGTCATTTGTTGTCATTCTCTGGCTGGTATCTTTAGGTTCATATAATTTTTGGTCATTTTGGTGTCATTCTTTATATAATCACCCTATGTTTATATAATTTTATGGTCATTTGGAGTCACTTTTTAGACAGTAACTCCAGGTTTATATAATAAGGGAGATGCATCTTCATTCCCTGCCAAAATTTCTGACCCTATCACTAAGCAATGGTAACAGCCCTGACATGGGTACACTGCTGCAAGACCAAGGTTGTTACCAATACTTCTAGGCATAAAATACATGGTACTGGTTCCAAGCATGTGACAGTTCCTTCTTATATCAGGTTTCATGTGTTTTAGGTAATCATTACAATGCCCTTGTTGTTTTTTTTTCTGTTTTTTAATTAACAATAATCTTGCCTAAGCTGCTGGTTTAGCAGGAGCCACATATTTTGCCAGGTTTGATTTGGGGATCTGCCCATATATACATACAGATACTTCCTTGTTGAATGACACAGGCCAAAGTAACACTGCAGCAAATGTTTTGTATTTTGTGGTCATTTGGTGCAATTCTTTGAATGATTACTGGAAGTTTCGATAATTATATGGTTGTTGACTGTGTGTCAATACAATTTCCTGACGTGTTGCCGTGGAGGTGAATGGTAAGCACGCTCAGATCATGCTGCTCTTACTGTCGAGACAAATAGATTCCTTGCCTCAGGTCTGGAGCATCCAGTGATCCTTTATATAAGTTTCACAATATTATCCACTTCTAGATGTATTCAGGTCCTTCTGATGTATGCATTGACGTCTCCAGTGTTTTGGTGTGTAGCCATTAGTAGGAGTTGTACAATACCAGTTTCTTTTGAGCTGAGTGCCAAGCCCACAGCTATGCTATTCTCTTGTAGTCCATTCTTTCTTCGTCTCAGTCAGTGCCTTTCATTGGTTCTCCAGTTTGAGCTTTATCTCATTACTGGACTCCATTCTTTTGTCAGTTATACTTTCTGTTTTCTGGGATAATTCTCCTCAGGTATGCATTGTAGTCTCTTGTCTTGCTTTGTGTAAAGCCTCCTCAGATCTCTTAGCTGAGGATCTTAACCATACGTGGGCCTAATTAACAATTTCCATTGAGGCCGATTAACCATGTATTGCAAAGTTTGAAGTCTGCAACCTTTTTTGCGGGGAATTCTATTGCTGTGGATTGCATGTGGAAAATATCACATTCCATATTACATCAGGTAATGGTCACCCTGGTGTAAATGTTAAACATATGGATATGCATTTGTGTCTGGGCATCTAGTCCTTCCAGATGGTAAAGAAAACAAAAACAAAAACACAAAAAACACATCTAAACTTTAACCTCCCAGAACTTGAACCCTTTCCCTCTTGTATCAAGGCTGAGTCAACTGCTTTCCTTGGCATGGGTAGGGTACTAAGTACCTCAGCCATGCCAAGGAAAGCTGTTGACCTTGTCATATAATCTTGATAGGCCTCATCTACAATTCCCAGTCAAATTGTTTCTCATAACTGTTAAAATTAGTTGAAAACACTGAAGCAGACACCATTTGACGACCAGCCGGTTTTGGCTGGTTTAAGGGGGGAAGGATTAACCTGGTATTAAAGTCGCATGGTATATTTTGACATGAAATTTTGGGCCTTGAAAGTGTGACGATTACATGGGTAAACACGGTACATCAATATGGGATTTTCTGTTCGGAATTTACCCAGATGTCACAGGATAGCCTGCAGACAAACACTGGAACAATGATTGCTTGCTATATTAGAAAATATATTAGGATAGAAAGTTCGCATGTCAGTTGACACAAAAGAAAAGTAGATACCTATGGAGATAGGATATTAAGACAGCAAGTTAGGGCAGTCACATAGCTGCTGTGTCTGTCAGACAGTTTATCGACTCTTTCAAACAGACCTGGTCTTCGACTTTGATATATATTCAAGCATTGTGAATAACTTAAGCTGTGTCGAGACCGAAGCTATGCCCAAAATTGGATTTTAACAAGTACAACAGGCCTGGCAGCCTTGTGTTTTGATGGATGCAAATGTCTCTATTTTGAATGAAATAGTATGCAAATGTGAGAAACTGACCACAGAAAAACTTTGGAGAACAAGAAATTTTAGCACAGAGTTACCGGTTAATATTGTGATGTTTTCCGTCCCAAAAGTATGTGTTACTGTACATACAGCTCAGCTTTGCACTTAGTTTTTAATGCATATAGTCAAGATATAGGCAGGCTCTTGAAATTGTTAATATTATTAAAGTGTGTCATTAGCGTAGCTTCATTCCAAACATCATGGTCAAGGATGTCAGTTTTACTGATATAAATTAAACCATTCCCTCTTTAACTGTCCAAAACTGGCTGAAAGTAAAACATCGTTTGCCTAATGTTTTTGACCAATTTAAACAGTAATGAAAAACATTGTGATTAAAAATTGCATATGAGACCTATCAAGATAATATGCCCCAGGTCAATGGCTTTTCTTGTCGATGGTTGGGTGTTAAGAACCCAACTCAGAACAAAGAGGGCTGTTGAATTGGTCTTGAACTAAGTCTCAATTCAAGGGGAAGGGTTAACTGATTGTGTATAAGTGATGTTTTTGCGTAGGGTTAACAGTAATTATTACAGTAATTGTACATTCAAATTTCTTCTGTGAAGAGATTTAATTTGAATACCAATATGTGTGGTTTGAAGTCTTATGTTTTTTCATTGCCTGTTGCAAGTTCAGCTGTAGATAGAATGTCGACTTGCCGGCCAGTACAAAAAAGGGCTGGCCATGATCATTACAGCCATAGTCAGGAGCGAGGTCAATACAGAGAGAGTTACCTCTTTCAATGCCAACTGTGACTGAAGTTGAACTGCTGAAAATGAACTTGTTTTAGTTATAATAAAGATGATAGATTCATATTTCTCGTGAAAAGACCTTTCATTCAAGTACCAGCACGCCTATAGTTCCACATAATACAATGGTCCAGGTCAACAGCTTTTCTCAGAGTGCTGTGGGCACATTGTGATGGATGCACACCAAGGAAAGCTGTCGACTCAGTGCAAAACTTGGCAACAAAATAGTTAAAATAGTCTAAAGTGGCCAGATGAGACTACATAGTTGCTGAACTCTGAAACACTATCAGCCAATGAAGTGATATTTCAGATATCAAAATTAAAAGCACTTTCCAGATATTAAAACTAGAGACAGAGATCCAAATTGGTTGTAGTGATTTACTGTTGTTTCTGTGAGCTGTAGGACTCATTGTTGTGCCCTGGATCTGTTGCCTGGTAGATTACTTGTCAGTGATAGAACATTCCTTATTGTCTGATAAATTTTGTTTGCATTTTCATTCAGTTAATTTTTCACAAGTTCAAGACCAGCAGAGTAACATTATTAAAAAAAAAATATTTATTTAATAATTTATTTATTTATAAAGATGTAATTTTAAAGTTTAGCCTCTGGATTAAGATACAGCTTTAGCATACATGTGTATGTGTGTATGAGCAATTCATTTATTTAATTTTGTTTCCAGATAATATGACACATCAAAGAAATGTCTGAATGTGCTTTGCTAGGTGCACAAACATGGTGGTGGGTTTTTGCTAGCTTGTTGAGAAAATTATGCTCAGTACACCTCAGTCTCATCAGAATATAGAACCAGTCTTGGCGCTTGTAGTATAAGTAAAATGTGTATAATCTCTGTAAATGTGTGTGTGTGCATGCGTGTGTGTGTGTGTGTGTGTGTGTGTGTGTGTGTGTGTGTGTGAAACACACATAACTATTTTTTTTTTCACAGACCTTGCATTACAAGGAAGTACCTGTGTACATTATTTATCTATTACAGTACTTCATCCCCATTAGTATGTTGGAATATTGCATAATTTATCATGTGGTTTGTGTCCATTTAACATTGACCTGTGACAAGGATCCACTCTTAGAAATTCATGTCCCTGTATTTCAGGCACCAAAACATGTTTTGATAGTTACCCGCTGAAGACTTGTGTTTATTTATTGGGCTGGAAAAGCCAGATTGCAAACATTACCCATTGACAAATGTTCAAAATTTTTAGGGACAGCAATCGACAGGGATAGTGTAGAACTTGGTTTGTGGATTTTTGTGTTGTTTATGGTTTGTTTTGTTTTTGTTTTTGTGTTTTTTGTATGTCTATGTTTTTTGTTTTGAGTTTGTTTTGTTTTTGATTTGACGGCGTGTAAGTGTTGCGGGACATTTGACTTTGTGGGAGAACTTAACACCCAAAATTGTATTTGCTACAATTTATGATGAGATGCTTCCACATAAACTGATATCAATTGTCTCTTTGCATTTCTGATTAAGAATTACTGGCTCATATAAAGTACATGTGAGCAAAAGCTGTTTCATGGCTGGCCAGGAAACTGGTTGGTAGCCTGGCATGGGTATTGGCCCCAGGGGCAACTCATTTGCTAATTATTTTGTCTTTAGGGCACTTCTCTACATTTTACAGCTGTCCGGGCATAAACTATTTGTCCTTGTTTTAACGGTCATGATTTCCATGGGAGGTCTGGTGTCTTTGACAGGTTTATTATTTCCTGTTTATTGTGTATGCTACAACTTTGGTGGTTTTGTTTTTTTATTTTTATTTTTATTTTTGTTTTTGTTTTTGTTTCCTAAAACTAATGGCCTGTAATTATTGAAGATGTGTCATCCACTTTTTTGTTTAAAGCAGTAATTTTAGGCTGTGTAGAAATGGTGCGGCAGTGACTTATAGGCTGGGGTCACTTTTGGGCTCGTATGCTGGGAGACTAATGAGAGGAAACAGCGAACAGTAATAGTTGGATGACCTCAGTCTTTACACTCAGGTGACAGGTTCAGCAGGCATAAACTATACACATATGTGTGTTTGAAAATAAAAAGTAAGCTGTGGTTGCAGATTTTAAAAATGATATCTTCCTCACTACCTCATAGCCCCCCCCCCCCCCCCCCCCCCCCATACATGTACATGTGATGGGGTGGCCACAACTATGGCTTCTCTGGTTGACTCAGGTCCTTGTGACTTGTTCACCTGGAGTGGGCTTGCCTAACTTCGTGTCTTATCAGGGACAACATGTCACCATGTTTATCTAGCATCCCACACTTTATTTGTCAAAGACTAGTGAGGCACTTTCCAATGAACAATTATTTGAATTTAGCATACAGATGTGGTTTTTCAAGTCATTCAAGTGGTCCAGTGTGGAAACGTTTCAAAAGGTCCGAGAGGTAATATTGCTCCATATATAGTAAGGTCTGGACATACATTGTAATGGTCAGGAACATTGCAATTCTGTTAAGTGATGTTGGGTTTGTGCTTATGGAGGAAAGCTGAAAGGTTATACATATAGTCATATTTTTATAGATAGTAATTTACGACAAGGTATGGCAGAATCAATTCCACTTTAAGTTGGCATAGTGGAAGCTGTCATATTGGGGAGGGTGTGGAATGCACTAGTCTCTGGTGTCTCCACTTTGCATAACTCTATCAAACTATACATTTTAGCTCAGCTGACTTGTCAATCAGCTGAGCTTATAGAATGGTGCACTGTCCAATGTCCATCCACAATTCACATTTTTTTTTACTTCTTCTCTAAAACTGTGGGCCAAATCCACTTGAAACTTGGTGGAGATCTAGGTCAGTGTCTATGGTGTTTTTTTTCAATTATCTTTTTGGTTCATATTTTGACAAAACTTTAAAAATCTTCTTCTCCAAAACTACATGGCCAATTGCTTCACATCTGTTTTTGGGATGCTTCTGGGGGCCCCCAGATCTGAAATTGTTCAAAAGGTGGCACTGTGTTTTTTTTCAAATTTTTCACCAGTTTTTGTGTGTTTGCACTACATGTATTTTCAACTTTGTTTTCAAAAGGGCCACTGAGATTGTTTTACAACTTGGTGGAATTGTAGCTTGTGGGAGGGTCAAATGTAATTGTTCATTAGGTGGTGATACTGTGGACCCTGATTTTGAACAAATTGTAAATTCAAGTACTCGTCAGATGATGCGTACTTTCCAATTGATTACTGTGTAAATCAATGGGAATTTTAATGGGAATTCTGATTTTTTACATCTCTGAAGCCGTCAGCCAGATTCACTTCAACTTGGTGGAGATGTACCTCAGGTGAATATCTACTAATTTTGTTCAAATGGTCATGCTTCAATGATTTTATTTATTTTTAGGATTTTTTTTTAAATCTTTGGGGAAAAAAATCTTTTTCTCCAAAAACTGCTTGGCCAAGTCCTTTGAAATTGCATAGGGAAATTTCTGGGGACTCCCAGACTTTAATTTTCAACAGATGGTGCTGTGATTTTTTTTTTTTCTAATTTTTACGACGTGTGTGTGTTTCTGCTATTTTCAACTTCTCCAAAGTATCACTTAGATTGGCTGAAATTTGGTGGAGTTAGAGCTTGTGTGAAGTTTAAGTGAAGTTGTTCACTAGTTGGTGATATTTTGGATCCCTGATTTTTAAGAAATTAACAAATTCTGGTACTGGTTGGTTAATGCATGCATTCCTATTGATTACTTTGTAAGTCAATGGGGATTCCAATGGTAATTTACATTTTTTACTTCTCCAAAACCATCAACCAGATTCACTTTAAACTTGGTAGGGATGTACCTTAAATTACTAGATTTATCCAAATAGTCATGTTCAAGTGATTTTTATATTTTTTATATTTTTTTTTTATTCAAATTTTTGGTAAAATATTAAAAAATCTTCTCCAAAAGCTCTTAGCCAATTTCTTTGAAATTACGTAGGGACACTTCCAGGGACCCTGATATGTTAATTTGTCCAACAGGTGGTGCTATAATGCTTTTTTGTTTTATGAAAATTTTATGTGGTTTTAGCTCAGCTGACTTGTCAGTCAGCTGAGCTTAGAAGATGGTCCTTTGTCCATCGTCCACCCATACACAATTCACATTTTTGACTTCTCCAAAACCGAAAGCCAGATTTACTTCAAACTTGCTGGGGCTATTCCTTAGGTGGGTCTCTACCAAGTGTGTCCAAGTGGTCACACTGGAGTGATTTTTTGATTTTTTATGAATTTTTTTGTTCTTTTTTTGTTCTTTTTTGGGGGCAAATCTTAAAAATCTTCGTCTCCAAAACCACTCAGCCAATTGTTTGATATCACAAAGGAACACATCTAGGGACTCTTAGTTCTTAATTTGTTCACCAGGTGGCATTTCAGTTTTTTTACTGATTGTGTGTTTTCGCTATTTTTGACTTCTTCTCCAGAACTGTCTGTCAGATTGAGCTGAAATTTGGTGGATGTGTTCCTTGTGGAAGGGACAAACAAAGTTGTTCACTAGGTGGCTCTGATGTGGATTCCTGATTTTTAATGATTTTCTTTTTTATTTCAATTTGGGTACTTATTTGGTAAATGCACTTTTTCTATTGATTACTATGTAAGTCAATGGGCATTCTGATGCGGATTCACATTTTGGACATCCCTGAAGAAACTGTCTGTCAGATTTACTTCAAACTCAGTAGCCATGTACCTTGGATGGGTCTCTAATAAGTTTGTTCAAGTGGTCAGGCTGCAGTGATATTTAGATACTTTATTATTTTTTTTGGAAAATCTTTTAAAAAATGTTAATAGGAAAGTGTAACATGGGAATTATTTGTAAGGGTTATAATTTAAATAATTTTGGCCACATTTGTGTCAAACGTGGTAGGGATGTAGTTTTATAAGTGTCTACCTGTTTTGTGCAAGTGGCTATGTTCCAGTGATTTTTGGACCTTGACCTCATTCCCAAGGTCACAGGACAAATGGCATGAAATTTACTGTTCACTTGATAACTTGGGATCTGTTTTGAGTTAGGACCTTGATGTTGCACATGTTAGTGTTTCCCTATGAATGTCACGCTAAGACAGTACATTAGACAGTACATGAGTGACCTTCACCTCATTTCTGGGATCACAGTGCAATGTACAGTAGTCCCTGTCACGAGAGACCCCTGTCGTGAGAGACCACCCTCTCATGAGAGACCGCTTTGCAGATTCCCAAGTCCTATACTTCCTATGTTAAATTACCTGTCATGAAAGACCACCTGTCTCATAAGACCGCTTTTTTGTTGCTGTAGGGGTGGTCTCTGGTGACAGGGACCACTGTACATGGATTTTACTCTTCATTATAACTTAAGAACTACTTGGAATGGGACCCTGATGTCACACATGGTTGTGTTCTGCTATATGGGTCAGCATACTCAGTACATGGGTGACCTTGGTCCTTGATGCTTTGATGGACTACTTTCCTCAAACTGTAAGGTGTATATTCTTTAAACTTATTGGAAATATACCTGGACTTGATATTCAACAAATTGTCCACTACATCGAGGTGTTTTTATTTGCTGATTTTAAACACATTACCAAAATAAAGAAATCAATAATGGGATATGTACACCTTAACAACAGTGTCTCAAACAAAAATGACCTTGATATCATTCTGCCGTCTTCTGAAAATTCTGAGACTGGACCATTTGATTTTTGTGCATCAATGTAAGGTCAGCTGAGCACAGGACTGTCACGTTGCTCTTGTTTTAATTATTGTGATCTATAGGTCACAATTGTACAGTCTGCTATTTCTCTAACATTTGTGAACAGACTTTACCATTGAGTGAAAACTTTTAAAATGAAGGTTTATGAGTGATATTGAAAAGAAATGTTTCACTTAATTTCCTAGTAGTTTTCTGCAATTTTAAAGATATAGTGTATTTTTTCATTCTTTGATGCCAATAAGTTTGAAATTTGACATGCAACATTTTGCGAATTACACTTCAATGTGGAAAGTTGCAAACAAGGGAAGAAACGCAACTTTATAAGATCTGAAGAGAAAAATTTCCAGCATTCAAGTTTGGGGCAGATCAGAGTAAAACTGTTCTAATTTTCACTGGAGTCGACCTTACTCACATTTCGTATGACCCATTCAAATTAATCTAAAATCTCAAGATTCTTAATAACTTTTAAATGGAATACTTCAATATGGGTATTTTTAAAATATATTCCTTTTATGACCCATTGAACTGAGCAAACCATGTTTGCTAAGTGAAGGAGGAGTTCCCCTATGCCACCTTAATCTTCCATATGTCAAGCACCTTTTGGACGCATAGATGCAAAGTCCGGCTTCCACATAAATTAATGTTTTCAAAGTTAGTAATTTACAACATGTACTGGTTGTGGTATAAGAAATTAATTCCTTCTTTAATCTTTCATATGTCAAGTACATTTGAGATGCACATACCAGTATTGAAGCTCCACAGCACGTAGGTAGCAGATACCATGTTATCTGTTGCTCAACTTTTGTCACAAAAATGATTAATTTCTGGTTACATACTTGACAGTTGACATCTCCAGCCTAAAGATAACTTTATTGCTTTTCTAGGTCATAACTCTGGAATACCGTGTTCAAATTTACAATTTAGTGTTCTTATTAGTCAGTGGCATATCGTAAATTGTTGATGGTGACATGTAATTATTTCATAAGCTATTGCCAGCATCTGCTTTATGCTTAAACTCACACGTATTGTCTGTATATTTAACCCTTGTCCTCCTGAAGACAGCCCAAACTGGCGGGTGAGACCAAATGTTGTCTGCTTCAACGTTTTCGGCAAGTTTCACCATTGATAAAACTAATGTGACTGAGAATTGTAAACGAGACCTGTCTGGACACCATATCATAGGACATTTGCTTTTCTTGGTAAGGGCTCCGTGCACGACACCCAACCACAAGAAAGAAGAGCTTTTGATTGAGTCTTAGGTTAATGGTATAAAGAAGGGTTAAAGTTTGGTAAAACTGGCTAACATATTAGCCCATTTTAACACCTCTGCTCTCTAAGGAAAAATGAACGAGAATTGTGGGTGAGACCTATGAAGATAACATGTGCCCCAGGTCAACAGCTTTCCTTGGAGTGGCGTGGTGCTAAGCAGCCAGCCCACTCCGGGATTAAGCTATTGAGTCAGTCATATACTCAGTCTTGATTCAAGGAGGAAAAGAGTTAAGCACGCTTAGTATTCTGCTTGGAAAATTCTAAGCTTGGACTTAATTTGACAGTACCGTTGCTATGGGTTTCAGTTAAATGCAGCCTTTCATTTGACTTGCAAGGTTTCTGTTGCAGAACGTGTTGGTTGCACTTGACCAGAACTGGTTGTATAGAACAACAGTGCAACTAGTTACAAATGAAGTGCTGTCATAGATGATGAAAAATATCTTCAATTTTACAAATAATCAGACAATTCTACAACCATGATTTGCTAAATATAAATATATCATGAAACTAATTATTTAAATATAAATGTGTGAGTGCCATGGACACTATTTGAAATTTACTGTACTGTCATTTGAAAGCACCATGTGTCAGAGAATTTTAGGAAAAACACCTGAAAACCCAAAAATAAAAAGCAGCTGTGTCTTTGTATATATTGTATACTTGTCCTTGTGTACATGGTGACAAATATTAATTTTTACCCCTTGGCCTTCTAGGCTGGAGGGGTATTGTCTTCATTTATGCTTCCGTCCCTCCGTCCATGCCTTGTTAACGCCATATCTCCAAAAATACTCAGTTTACAGAGACCAAATTTTTATCACAGAGGGCCATTGCAATGCTTCAGGTGCCTTTCAAAAAGTAGGTCACCAGGTCACACATTTAGGTTACAGTACTATATTAAAAAAAAACAGCGTAAACACAATATGTAAAAGGATATTGAATTTAGCTTCATGAATTATTTATGACAGTTGGTGCTAAGGATGCCACAGAAGCCTATGAAAACTAGGTCACTGGGTCAGATACTTAGGTCACAGTGCTGCATTGAAGAAAAATGGCAGTACCATTATATCTTCAAATCTTAATTTTTTCATTGTAGCTGCACCAATTATTTATGACAGTTGGTCCTAAGGATGCTTCAGACACCTAGTGAAAACTATGTCACTGGGTCACATATTTAGGTCACAGTGTTGCATTAAAGAAAAATGGCCTTGCCATGATATCTCTGCTCATTGCATTTGCACCAAAGCTTTGTCAATAGGTCAAACAGAGGTAATCTTAATCTACCCAAGGGTATTGTCATCACCTATGCGTCTGTCTGTCCTTCCTGGCCGAGGGTTTTTCGGTCACTGACCAGGCAATGATTATTGTCACATTGAGTAAGGAAAAGCTTTGTGTAGTGGTCTCAGTATTGTGATGTCAAAGCTACCTGTTCAGCAGGTGGAGCATGACCAGCCTGACAATACAACACACCGGACCCTTTCCCCCTTTGAGTTAAGGCTGACTCATTAGCTTTTCTTTGGGGGGGGGGGCTGTTGACCTGGGAATTGCTTTTCTCATAGGATCTGTCTGTAATTCTCATTCAAACTGTTTTTCATTACAGTGACACTGAAATTAATCAAAGTCATTCAAGCAGACAACAGTTGCCTTCCAGCCACTTTTGACCAGTTTAAGGTGGTAAGGGTCAAACTGGGCATGCAAATGTTTTTGTGGAAATTCTCAATGTGATGGTTTGAATTGCAGTTTCCATCTATTATTAGAGTTAAATTTTGTAGAAAACTTTGTCACTAGTTTCAAAGGAGTTGAATATATTTCATCTGGAAAGCATGATTAAGTTGACTTGGAGAAGTGCAACCATAAAACTGGTACATGTACATGATAAGAAAACAACTTAAAAACAAATACACTCTTCACATAGATGGAAATAATGCTTGGAAAATATTTTTGAAAATTTTAGCTCATTGCTACAGATGATAGGTAAGTTTATAAAATCAGGATGGCCTTCTTGTGCATACTATACATGTACAGCCATACAAGTTATACTTTAAATAGTCAATTACTGACGAAATGGGGGAAATATCATGTGCAAAGTGTTTACATTTTGTATTGTTTGACATGCACAAGTATCAGAATGGTTAGACAAATCTTTACTTTAGGGAGGGGATAATTATGATGTTTTAGATTTTACTTGAAGTGTTCAGATTGACAGTTTATCGTGCAGTTATCTTGCCGTGCAAAGTATACAGACTTTACGGTATTTACATTGGCAATGGAGATTATTGTCACCAAATCATGTTTGATTATAGAGTGGTCATTGATATCATGTTTGATCAGGTAGATCAGTAAATGGACCTAACAAGATTTATCAGGAGATTCCCTTTAATCTATGCTGTGGTCAGATTAGCTGGAAGTAATGGCCATTACCTTTTATGTCAGTAATGGTCGCTTGACTGGCCAAGTTTTTCATTATCGGCCAGTGCCTACCAGGGGGTAGACTCATGCCGGTGTTGGAGAAAGTGTGGGAGCATGATTCAGCAGACATAAAGTACACCCGTGAGTGCCGCCTGACTACTGGCTAAGGATTCTGCCTGGACCATCGAGGTGGAACCTTACAAATTGGTCAGTCGGCGGCGTAGTGGATGGCTTCGTGGTTTATTGTGATGGGAGCTGGGCACAGGATGCATACAATCACTAATGTAATTGTCTGCCAATTACAGGCACCCAATTACAGAGGTGGGTAGCTCAGAAGTACAAATTACTTGGCTGTCTCAATGTCTATCAAGGACCCGTGGGGTTTGCGTGGAGGCTGTCCATCCAAGATGTCACGCCTTTGTACCTCAGTTTGTCCAGAGAGCAGGTTACCATTGATGCTTGTACGCCTGGCACATTATTTATAAGTCAACTAAATTACACATTATTAGACTAGTTACCATGATTTTATGTCCTTCGGCCAGATGTGGAACATTTGAATGGTTTTACCTGTGGGAAAACAAGGGTTGCTTGGATGGGCCAGGCCAACCAATTGGCGGTAATTTATGACCCTTTGGGTGTCGTTGTTTGCCCAAGAATCAGTTCCATGCTTTAATTAAAACCATAAAACCTGTGAGAATCCCAATCAAAAAGACATAAAGGTGGCCAAATTGAGCCATGGTTGTCAACTGAGTCTACTCGGGAGCTTAACTGGTCTTTAAGTGACAGTTTAATTCTTTATATGTCACTGTGAGTGTACATTGTCCGTGGACTAATTGATTCTCAAGAAGATGTCCATTATTGTAAAATTTCTATTGACACAGAACTTTTTTTTATAAAGCTCCTACTTATTGGCATAAGGGTTTAGGATGTTGCTTAGTTACCAAAAAATTACTGTAAATTTTATCAGAACATGCACAGGGATAAAAGACTCTGAAATGAAAGCCGCAGCTAGCAATCCTATCTCAATACATGTCCTTGCACATCATTTTTTTTTTTTTAGTCATACAAAACCCCTGCAGATGATCAGTGGCAGGATCACAATAAAACTTGTAGAGTGAAGCCAAGCTAGTCAGCACTAATAGGTCTGCTGTAAAGTGGATTAGAGCTGGACCAGGCTGGACTGCTCCCTACCCAGTCCCCACGTGAACCTTGCAGGTGCACACCACCAATGGCACTGCGTTTGCTCCCTCTACTCATTAGACGTTATCTTTCAGAAACATTTGCATGTGGCTATGTAAGGCTCATATTCACTCTTTCTTAGCGAGGATATCCTTGCTTTTGAAGGCTGCGTATATTGTCATGCATGGTTGATTGTTTTTTGTTGATATGTTTTTATGGTAAGACGTATGGGAGGGTGACCTTATCCTGCCTCCACCTGCTCGGCCAGTCTTTAATACCCTCCTCACTCTCCTCCATCCAGCTCTATGAATATTTAGTCCTTTATCTAAACTCTGCGAATCCTGGCTAATGGCTGAGATGTTGTAACAAATTCAGCTTTAGCTTAAAGGAAATCTGGGAAGCTTTCCTTCAGGGCATGAATGAAAATGGGGCTTAGCGACAGAGGATGCAATCATGTTTGTCATGGAGCTGAACAAACATTTTTCTAATTCTTATTAAGCCACTGAATGATTTTACTTCCAGTCGACTAATGATGGGTTTAGAGGTGTTTTGAAACGAAAGGAGAGAGGTCAGAATGACCATGGCATAGTGAGACCCCTCGGAGCTGGATTGCTTGTCTTTATACATTGTCCCAGGGACTCTTTGCATACTCAGCCAATAGATGTGTATTGCTTCACTTTGTACTGTTACCGCATCAAGATGAATTATTAGTTTATTTATCAGGCATTAGGTCAGAAACATATGAGAGACTTAGAAACTAGCAGCTGCTGCAGTGGACAAAATGTGAAAATAATCTCAATAACAACACAGGATCCAGCTTCTTGGGTTGCAGCACTTAATTTCAGCAATTTATGGCATCAGCGGCACTTGAGGTTTGTATCTCCATTGTCCAACAGAAAATGTATGAAATGGAATAAACATGGAACAAAACAGACAGGTGCTTTAACCCCCACAAAAGGCAATAAAATCCTAAGGCAAAATTGGGACCTTGATGTCCTGCAGGTATTCAGCCTGTAACTTTGCTTGATGGGACTGTATTGGACAAAAGGGGAATGAGCCAGTTTGGCATAAATATTTTCCTGTTTGTAACTCTAAGACATTTCTCATTGTGTAAAGTTAGAAGTTCCTGTCGCATCGTCTATCTGTGGGTGAGGTTTATGATCGGTGAAATGAAGTCCCGGTGATAGGTGTATTTTACTGAAATATGAATGGCCTGGTCTTGATAGACTGCTGTCCTGCTGGCAGACAATAATGTACTTTGTGAGAACCCAGGCCTGCCGACCAGTCTTTTGTTGCCACACTCACACAGGCTGATGGTAGACACGCAGAACGCAGAATTGCAAACTGGTGTCTGATTGATGGCCTTCTGGGATTGTTCTGGTGGTCACTTTGGCTGATTTCTTATGTTTTTCTAAAAATGTGTCATGGTGCTGAGGTGGCAATGATCTGTTTTGTGTGAGGGAGTGATATCGTCCGAGTGGTGCTGGTCACAGTGGGTGCACTCACTGTGTCATAACCTGTTGACAACCCTGCATCCACTACCCACCTGTAAGCATTGTCCTGTCCCAGCATGCAACATTTTTGCCCTTGTATCATATGTACCCTCGCCACTGACAGGTGCTGCCAATCCTTAACCTGTAAGAGTGAGACTGAGTCAACAGCTTTCCTTGACCAAGGGAAATGTAGATCTGGGGCGTGATATCCTGATAGCTGTACAATTGTCAAAAAAAATATTTTGTAAAGATGAGAAATGTAAGCAGATCTACTGAAGCAGACAAGAGTTTACATTTGGATGATTTGGAAAGTGTTAATATTTTCAAAATTTATAATACAATTTTTTTCTTCAACATTAGAAAGTGTAGACTCTTGACTGCACTGGTCCATTTTGCCTTTGCATGACCACAGTGTATTTGATTATCTCAATTGTATGACCTCAATGGACAAGAGTGTATCTTCTTTCTTTTAAACTTGCGTGTGTCTTCAATTTCTGTTTTAATGACCTTGGTGCTCATGTTGATTCAGGTGGGGTTCGGCATAAAAAATTGTTGAAGTTTTCCTGACCAAAGGTCAGCTTGGTACAAGAAGAAGTAAAAGAGATGCACATTGTTAAGAGCAGAGGATCATTCAAGAATGTTCTTCTGCGGCCCCTTATAGCCTGGCAAGTGTTAAACAAGACGCTGTCAAAGTGTTAAACAAGATTAGCATGTTTCAAACTCTCCTTCTCAGTGTGCCTTTATATTCCATGTGGATGGATCGTAAGCTTGCAATTAGAAACACACACAGCTGACAAAAGTATGTCGGACGGACATCGAGGAACTGTCTACAGTAATAAGATTTTTGGTGTTCTTACTGACCAGAATGCAAAACAAAAGCAACAAGTCTTCATGGCAGTCATGCAATGAACTTGTAGATTTCTAGTCTCTCCGTATTAACAGCATGACCCAAGCTGTGTTTTAATAATGCAGTCGCTGCCGATATTTGTTGAAGATCAAGAATAGCAGTTAACATGGAACAAAGGTTCACCTGTGATTACAATTATACCATCCTCCCAATGTGCTCTTGTCAAGGAATTTCAATATAACTAGGACTATTTGTTTTGACTTTGCACACTTCAGTTGAGGACAAAGAACTACTGGAATTTTACCTTAGACCAACAATTCAGTTTTACTGCTTCACTCTTTCACTGCTACATTTTGGACTGAGTCAACAGCTTTCCTTGGTGTACTTTTGGCTACTTTGCACCGAAAGCACATGGAGAAATGCTGTTGCCTGGTATTATTATCTTCTATGTCACTGCAGGCATGCTGGTACTTGACTCAAATATCTTTTTGGCACAGAAAGAGTTAAAAGGTGAAACACTTTAGAACAGATAGATTTGGCACCATCCTGTGGTTCAGTGGCAGCGGGCTTTCAGAGAAAAGAGTAGCTGCCATGGACCTATTGTTGTCCGATTTGTCTTGGAGTTGTGTCAGTGCTTCAAATTCTGCTGAGGCAGTTGTAATGGTGATTGTGCAAATACAATGTTGAGAATAAATAGTTTATTTTATGAATGTTTGACTTGAATACAGAGGGAGCAACCCAAGTGTGTTTTATGAATGTTTGACTTGAGTACAGAGGGAGCAACCCAAGTGTGTTTTACAGACCTGCATTGTGCTCTATATGAAAGCAAAAAAATGCTCTATGTTTGATCAGTTTCTAAGAAAAAGGAAAACACAAAAAATGGACACCTTAGTGTATTTATAACAGCTGTAGTGTTACTTGCTTTTTTTTAAAATTCACTTTTTTATTGAAATACATAAATGTACTCAACAATAATATATGAACTTTGCATTAATTTTGCTTGCTTGCTGCTATCCTGGTTCTATAATGTTCTTTTCATTAAGACCTGGGTATGGGACATGTCTAATGTTCCCCAGATGAAAGATTGTCACAGTGTGAAAGTATTAGTCACAGCTTTTTGTTGCCCACATTGATCAGATACAACAGAATAGGCAGATGCTGTGAGGAGAAAAAAATTATTGAAATCATGGAACAAAATTTTACTATTTTTATTAGATTTAACAAATTCAGAACCATAAATCTTGTCACATAAAATTTATCTGCTAAAATTGTTGAAATCCATTAAGATTTAAAGTGCAAATTTATCATTTTGAAAAAAAAAAAATTAAGTGCTCAAACAATTTTAATGTAACCCAATTTCGAATAAGATGAGCTGAAATCTAGCAGTATTTTACAACTGGATTTGCTATTGTAACACATAACTGAAACCATTCATTTAGCCATGCATCAACGCATCATCAGATGTCTTGTAACACTGACCTAGTATTTTAAGGAAAACCAAACTTCAAAAGAGAAGCTTAGGAAATAAAATTTCATTAACTTTTGAAATCTTAATGAAGCCATAATGAAGGGAATGGAAAAGAAATAAACAGACAACACAACCAGAGGCTAACATAAACATGTAATGTAGTATTGCACACCTGTGACACAAAAGACGCTTTAAAGCACACAGACAGCTATAGCTCCAGTGGGCTCAAATTTAAAAGACTCTGTGTAATAAAAACAGTTCACAAACAATTAAAATGACTGTTAAGTGTACTTACACATGATTAGAATCATACACTTTGTGGGTGTTCTAATTTGTTACATTAAATCAATGATCACAATACAGAGTTTTTAATTGTTTTTCAGATTACAGGAAAATGGAATAAACTACGTAATGTTCTTCATGTTAATTCCTTGGCATTTGAGTCCATAGGTATTTCTACATGGTGTAGTTTTTTGCCTGTTGCTGTGGCAGTACTGGGTGACCTGTTTTACAGATGGCCCAGTTTCTGTTGATTTTCTTTGGCATTTATATAAATAGGATTTTGATACGGAGCTGTCCTGTGCCTAGAAGGTGGGCCACTGTAACAAAGAGACAGCTCTCTCAAGTAGGCAGCCCCATGCTGGCAGCTTCAAAGACAATGGCCAGGCGAAACTCTAATGGACTTATCCTTAATTATACCTGGTCATGAGACTATAATTTCCCGCTGCATCCCATGTGAGCAGTAGAGCTCTTTGAAAATGGACCGTGGCTTGCGTTCGCTTGATGCCATCCCGTGGCTTTGTGTAATATTCACTTGTTCTTTCCTCATACACTTAAGTCCATTCTGGTCCTTGCTGGCACCAGTCGTCTGAAGTGAGCCATGACAGTCAGTTGTTGATTCATTGAACGGAGAAATGTCTGTGTAGTTGGGCTCCAGCCTCCCACAGGATAAAGGGAAGGAGGAAATGGGACTGATTTCCCCCCTTCTACATCAGGCACAGCTAACTAATATATTGTGCATGGGCATTATACAGCATTCACGGCAGCTTAACGGTGCACTTATTGTTTTGCTCAGCATTGGGGGAATAGTCACCAGTGAATGAAACTGGGGACAAAAAAAAAATAAGAAAAAGAAAATGCCAATCCCGCTACATGCTCTCTAATATGAATATGCATGTGTGTATTGTATAGATCTTGCTTAAAGTGCAGTGGCCAGCATCTTGGGTTGAATATCTCATTGCTGAGACAAAGTAAAGGAATCAAGCATCCGATATCTCACCCACTTATTTCATTCCTGTCCTGACGGTTTCACTTATTATATCAGATTTCAACCCTCTTTTAAGATGAGTTGAACTATTTGTAGTCATTGGCTACCACTAGTGTTTTTTCCATACCTTAATTGCTTTGGTACCCAAAAATCCAGCACTGTGGCCATGAAGTATTTATTCTGGGATTTAACAAAAACAATATTTGATCCTGGCATGAGGAGACTGTCACAGTTTATGATACATGATCCCTGTGCCTTAATCCATAGCCAAAAGGTTTTACAGGAGCCATCAATAGGAATTACAGCCATATTAATTTTTCACCAGTACCTGCGTCCCAGCACACAAAGGTACAGCAGTCTTGTGTATATGCTCAGTCAGGAGATTTTGATTGTATATTCTGACACTGCAACCTTTGATTTTCAGATGTCAAGAGTCCAGTTAGGGTTTTTTCCTGTTTCAATCCTCTCAGTGTATAATTGAAAGCAAATATAATGTTTAGCAGTGGGAGTGCCCAGGTTCAGCCAATACTGCCTGCAGTTGCAGTGCAAAACTTTTCCATCATATGGAACCATGTGCTTTTTTTTGTGATACTTCCGGTCAAACTGCCCAAATTGAGATTGAAGGCAATTCAGACTGTGATATTCAATTAGCAGTTTTCGTTGCACCAGTGTAATTTGATTAGCACTGCATGTTAAATTGAAAACATGATGCACAGGTCCTTCCTTTTGAGTTGCAAATTGTGATTTAATTCCAATTAGAGTGTGTTTTGAGATAAGCATTTATAAATAAATCTCTGATAGACAACAGATGTGTGAAAACTTGGGTACTTGCAAAGGTTTAAGGCAGTCTACCTGTGTCTAGGGATTATGTTTTCTCCTGGCAATACTGAAAAGGGTCAATGTAAACACAGAGTTTGCATATTATGACAGGGTGTGGTTCATAAATTGTAAATGCATTTTTTACTGTGAAAATTTGTTTAATTGTTGGCAAAGCAGTGCTTGGATCATGAATTAAAATTGTAGAAAGGTGTGCAAATTTTGAAATAATTTTTCTTACCAGTTGCAATAAATGCAAAGTGTTTCCACAGAATCACATATCAGATTAAATCTGTGTTTTCATCAAGTTTAAGCCATGAACTGTGTTTATACATACAGTTTTCAGTGTATCAAGCTGGAGTAGTTACAGATTCCTTATTCTTGTGAGGTGTAGGCAGATTACCTTTAAAGTAACCGCTTGCAACATATAGTGCAGTGTCAATAAGTACAGGATGATTTAAGCACCAGAATTATTTATGAATACATTGCCGTGCATCAGGCCATTTTAACCAGTTTTGTAGCAGAAAACGAAACTGATTGTTCAGATTCATCATTGTAATTTCCAGTATTTTTTTGTATGTGTTTTTGTTTTGTTCTGTTCCTCCTCCTCCTCCTCCTCCTCCTCCTCCTCCTCCTCCTCCTCCTCCTCCTCCTCCTCCTCCCCCTCCCCCTCCTCCTCCTCCTCCTCCTCCTCCTCCTCCTCCTCCTCCTCCTCCTCCTCCTCCTCCTCCTCTTCCTCCTAATGAATCAATAAATGGATACACATTGATAGATCTACATTTTGCAGGTAGCAACTACAGTTGTGATTATTTTGATGTTAGGATTTGTCAAAGGATACTGCGGGGTGAGTGCTGCAAATCCTGTTTGTACTCAACATCTGTAGTCTAGAAAGTCGGGGCTCAGTTGTAACCAGTTCACACACACACAAAAAAAGTCAATTTTCACCTAGATCATATTTGTTTAAGTCATATTTTATCTGTTCTTTATGCAGAGTCAAATCTGACTCAGCCCTGTGGCACTTACCATCCAGAATTGAAATCCTGGAATTACTTTGATTAAGTTTCCCATTCATCCTCAACTTATCTTTTTAATTGCAAGCTTAAGAGTAAATGTGTGCGCGTGTTTTATTTTATTTTGGATTGGTGGTAAAGTCTCATATTTTTGCAGACTTTAAGTTCATTTGTTATTCATTGAATTACTGGTCATTTAATAGCATTCTGTTGGTCGATTAATCACAAGTCTGTTGTCCGTTGCAGCAGGCTACAGATGAACATAGTTCACTGGCCACTGAGCAAATGGCTACTTTCAGCCTGACTTGTGAAGTGCCATGCTTAGTGGTGTGCCCCACAATTTATTGATCCATAAATTGTAGGATCTGGCATTCTTGTCTGTCTATAGATTAATTGCACAACTTAGTATTCTGCAACAGTGTTCATTGGTGAGTGGATTGTACAGGGTCCTATTGTTTATTGATCGTTGAATTTGCAACCTCATTATATGTTATTGTATCTTGCTGTTAATAAAATACATTTTTGTGATCAATATGGGAAATTAGTACAATTCTTTGCAAAGTGGTCAGCTGACAAGTGATAAATTAGAGTATACATGTTTTGATAACATCCTTCAATTATATGATACCTTGGGTCCTTCGTCTCTCGTGTAGCAAGTTTATATAATCATTCGCCTCAATATAAAGTGCTTTTTGCCATAATGTCTTATCCTCCATGGAATCATTGTGAGGAACATATTAGGAAGAATGCTGCAATTTCATCTTGTAATTCATAAATAAAAGAGTTTACGATATTTAACTGATCTTGTGATTTACACTAACTCTGATCACACACTCCAGTTCTGGTCACTGAACGTCAAACGCACAGCAGCCGAGCATTGCCTAGTGGCGTGAAGACAGAGTAATCCCATTGTTCCCTGCTCTCTCTTTCTTTGCATCCTTGCATTTTAGACTCGTAGATTCCAAAGCTCCATCATAATTTAGGTGGTTTGCTCATTGTGCAATTACAGATTTATTTACGCATGTCAGATGTAGACTTTATCTGCAGAAAAGTTGCTCTGCATGGACATCAATTAGCATGTTGAGAGAGAGAGCATGCCGGGGAAACCATATCTTGAATATTTCTATCAATATTATGGCAAACATGCAACCAATTTACTGGTTGATGTTTTATGTGTATAATTAACGTACTTCAGTGGCACAGACAGAGATTATTGATGGACAAAAGTTAATCGTCTATGCCAATATTGTTGTTGTTGATCAGCGGTTTGATGTTAGCTCAGGTGGGTACTTCATGTACCTGCGTGTGTACATACTAAATGCAAAAATGGTGTTGATATTTTTATGTTAAAATCCGTGGAAAAAAAGCTTTTGTTAATGGTAGTAAGTAAAGCAGCAGTGAATTTTTTTTCCCAATTGTTCTCAAGGAGTTTTTTTTTTTTTTTTGTAAGGGAATGCAGAAAATGGTAAGGCTTATTTGCATTTAAAGATAGACAGAAGTCAAGTAGAGCCCAAGCAATGATAGGTAAATGGTGTTCCAGTGTGTCTACATTTAATGTAGGAGCATATGTTTCATGGCTGCGAGACGCCAGTCAGAGATGAGCTGAGTACAGTGCAAGGTTGTGTACATTACAGGTACAAGAAGTGATAGGTCAAGCACATTGAAAATTAAAGAGAAACACCAAGAATATACGTGATGGATAGACAGAAGGATGCAAGAACATAATCAGATTTCACTGAAATTTTGTAATTTGTTTTATGAATTGGAAACAATCCTTCTGTTTCTAGTTTCTGCAGAATTGATTTATTTTGAAATGTAATTTAAGTGGGGCTGTCATTTTAAACCAGGAAATTAAGAATTAACAGGCAAAAGAATTGATGCAAAGAAAGATTACATGCTGGCTCAGATAATGGCTAAAATAATGAATCTAAATTTTGAAATGCAAAAAGTGGTCAAGCTAATTTACAGGTTCTGTGATGGAACTTGCCCCAAAAGCCAGGTGTCTGTGCAATAATCATATCTGTGTGCTGTGTGTGACACAAGGCATTTGTCCGGTAGGGGTCATAAAGGTCACTCAGCATCCATATCTTACGCTTTCTACTTAGAATTCCCAGGGCCCAAGTTGAAATCTCCCCATGTAGACTCAAGTTCTTTAATATTTGTACAGTAGTAATCCCCAGTGGAGAATGGTGCTGAAAGACATATGGATAGAAACATTAAGCTAATTGATGGGCATGTACCAGTGTAAGAGAGTCTCAATTGCCTATTACTGTCCCAACAATGGCTAGCGGCTTAATGGGTGGCTGGGCGGCTCAGTGGGGGTCTTTAAGAAGATTGGGGTTGACAAAGGGATGTGCTCTAAGGGTCAAGTCACCGTGGACACACCACCCTAGCTTGGAATTGAGCGAAGACCCCAGTGGGACCAGTAGCCAGTTGCCAGCACTGCCTCACTAATGTTCACTAATGCATCACTGGGTAGTTGACCCGCTTAGCTTTTTCCATAAATTTACAAACATATAATTTTGCCAATTTTTTAACACAATTTAAAATGTCCAGTGGCAGGGGTCAATCTTTGGCCACGGCTCATTGTGTGTCTGAATAACAGTGAGAAGGTTTGCTTGACCATCGACTCGTGAGAAAAACTTCAAGGTGATATTTTGATTAGAAGACCTTATTTACTAATTGCACCCCTGCTCAGAACCGTTACTGTGGGATTTTCTAAGATTGACAGTTTTTGTTTGTTGAATTGTTCAAATTTTGTTTATAAACCTCATCCTGTGTATCATTCTTCAATAGAAAGTAATGTAAAATCCTGCAAAAAATTTTGTGCATGTGAGTATGATTAAGAGAAGAATTTTGACTTTTTTGTTAAGTTTTATAAAGATAGACTTACAAATTTGGAAACTTTGTTGGTCACTGTTGGCTGTACATGTCTCTTTCAGGGCATTATACTTACACTCAACACAGAACTCCGAAATAGAGACTTGTTTTACTGTGATTTTGTAAGTACCGAGGGCAAGCATTGGGAAATATAAGGTAGACTCACATAGAGCTGCCAAAAGAACCAAGGCAGTTCTTGTTCATGGCACATTAAACAGAAATGCTGATTGTGCAGACTAAAGAAAGCATATTGTGCTTTCTTTAGTCTGGACAATCATATTGAGAAACTGACTGAAAACTGTTTATGGTAAAATAACTCCAAAGCTATAGTAGTTTAATTTATATAATTTTTTTTACTATTCTTCTGTAATCTAGAGAACATGCTAAACTTTGGGGATATCTGTTCATCTTTGCTTTTATTTGAACTTATATGTGAAGACTCACATCACAGATTTTGCTAAAATTTGGCAAAAGTTCACCCTCATTTGACATATGGAATATTAGTATTGGTGGTTACTGTGGTCTAGTTACTCAGGATTTTGTAGTTTTTCAGCGCAAAGCCCAGTCTGCAATTAATCAATTTTTGTCATAAGATCTGGCATAATTTGGGTAAAAGTCACTTAAAGCACTTATTCATGTTCATAACATGTTATTTCGCAGTAGAATTGACAGTCTATAGGGTTTCTGACAGAAAGATGGCAAGGAGTCGTGACCTTGGTTTGCAACATATTTCTGGCCATATTGCAAAATTAACCAAGACATTATGGCAAGTTATGACCCTTTAAATTTAGCTAAATGGGGTAAAATTATTATGATTTGAAGAGATAATATGCCCCCATTTGGATGTTAACAGAAACTCTGATAGATCTGAGTTTTCTTGAGATCATGCTGTTACAAAGTACAAAATACATGCACAGTTGCTGATAAATCTTGCTATTGCAGATATTTTGCCATCAAGACAAGTTTCATGTTTGCTGAAAAATTGGTGCTCAAAGTTATGCAAAACATTATCAGTCATCATACTCGCAGGTATAGGTTATTAGTTGATGGACATTATGAGTCTTATTAAGGTCTTTGATTCTGCAGCATACAAATTTCTGTCCCTTCTGGAAGCTTTTCTGTGCTTTGATCTCTCACAAGAGAATCCTGCTGTCATAGACCACCATCTTTAAAGCAGCAAAATCTTCAAATCTTGTATTGCTGTGTTAATTAATCTGTATTGAAAGGCCAGATCTGTTAGAAGACAATTATTGTGGAAACAGGAAAAGTAAATCAAGGCTACTGTGTAATGTACTTGGTCCTGGTTTTTTTTATGCCTTGACTTTGCAAGGAGGGAAAGGAGTTGGCTTTTTTTTATAGCTCCTCCTCCCAACTTTGTTGGGGGATGGGGGTGGGGGTGGGGGTGGGGGGTACAGTGGTACCTGTTGTATGTGGTCATTCTTTTTGCCACAAAAAGCAGCCACATACAGCAGGCAATCTTTCACTGGAGGTAAGTGAACAAAGAAATTGACACTTGTGGTTAAAAAAAAAGTGGCCATAAAAAGCAGGTGACCTGTCAGAGCAGTGACTGCACACAGCAGTTACCACTGTATACTGTTGTCATCTTGTCTGCTTGTTCCACTGGCCATCCATAGCAGAACCCTTGTGAGCAAAATATCTTATGATTCACAGGCCACGTCAAACTTAGTTTTACCTCAATTGTACTTTTGACCCTATTTCTTGACCTGCTTATATTTTGCTGATCTTGACCTTATTTTCAAGGTCACAGCCCCCATGTGTGTGCAAAGTGAGGGTATCCAGTCTGTCAGTGATGACAGTTCTAGCTTGTTTCTTGGTATGTGGATGTCATCGATGCATTTGCCCATTTTAGCTCTCTTTAGGACAAGAATACTCTATAGAGTTAAACCTCCCTCTCCCTTGAATGAAGACTGAGTTTTGGTCTCAGTTAGCTTCTATTGCCATAGGGCATGTTATCTTGCAAGGTCTCATTGGCACTTCTCACTAAAATAATTTTTCATGACTGTTGGAATTGGCGAAAAACATTGAAGAAGACAAAGTTCAACCATCAAGTTATGTTGGCTGATTGAAGGCACAAGGGGTAATGGATATTGATATCAATTCAGGTAAATGGATCCTGATGAGGTATTTTGGAAAAATTGAATTGCAAAATGACCAGAGTGTACTTCCACCAATTTGAAGTCGTATTGAATAAGTATGAAATATTGCTGTATGAGCAATTTTAAATATGCCATCCTTGTCATAACCTGCTCCATCCTGGTTTAAGACAGTACAAACAGCTTTCCATTGCGTCACTTCACTTTGCCCCCAACCCTCAACTGTTGACCCAGGTATGCAGTTCTGAGACAATTCATGTACAGTTCTAAGATTGTTTTCCATTAATGTTGAAATGAGTCAAAATCATTAAAGCAGGTGACATTTAATCATCAGCTGGTTTTGTCCACTTTTACGGTGTAAATTTGATGAAATACAAGAAGTTATGGACTGCCTCATGGAATGAGTGAAGTGATGATGAAAGTAGCCACAGCAAAGTCATTGTTCTGAAGTGCCCTCTGGCGCAGTTTTTACAATTTGTACAACACACATTCTGATATTAGAAAGTGAATGTGAATTTCTGACTAAATTAGATTCAGTTGTGATGCAAAATCTAATTTACCAAACAGATTTGTTTTTTTGGGTTGTTTTTTTTTTTGTTTGTTTTTTGTTTTTTTGCATACCAAAGGAATTTTACCTTCAGTAAGGTCAGATAAATTTTATTAATGATTTTCAAAACATTTTAATTGCATTAGGAAGATTTATAATCTGTCCAAAGGATATCCATGCATTTGTGCACAGGAAAGCTAAGTACTGCTAGCTATTCAGGTGAACAACCACTTTTTAGCAGATGGATACACTTTTTTGGGGGTGGGGGGTGGGGTGGGGAGGGGTGCTAAATTAACATGCACATTCTGTAATAAGCCCATGGGCCAAATTAGAGTAAGGGGGGGATCTACTTATATTACATATAACAGGCTTGAGGTAACCCAGCTGGAAAAAATTATTTGATCATGCTTAATTAGACTTGAGATGCAAAAAAGAAAGAGCTCCCTTTAAATTTATTGTCTTTTACAATTATTTAACAGCCACAGAAATCAATACTGTTGTGGCATTTCAAGCCCATCTAGACAGAGTTGTCAATGCAAAATTAAGTAAACATTGCTATTATTGTTTGATCTTGATATTTTTATTGGATAATGATGGCAAATTTTATTTGTACAGACTCTTGGAGAATGCTTGCTTGGTGATTTTGATTGTAATTTTTTGTTGTTGGTCTGTTTGATCAGGGGTGGTGGTGGGGTGGGGGAACTGTTGATAGTTGTGTTTTATGTTTGGGTATTGCACTCCTGGCACAGGACAAGTTTAAGGGCCATCTGGGTCAGTTGTATCATGAAACAAGTCAACAATTGTGCCAGCAGCCATTGGAAAGCCATCTATTATCACACCTGTTGTGCCCCTGTTGACACGATACGAACAGGTAATCAAGCCCAATAATATGTCTCTCCATATAAAAAGCCAGAGATCCATCCATGTAGTCCCCCGGGCCTTGCCTCAATAGAAGTGGGGACTGCAAGCAACAAAGTGATGAAGCAACAGCTCGTCTTCAGTAAACAGCGGAAGCACGACTCGGAATTTGGAGACTTGCAGTTTCCACTGGGTGTATGGATGAAATGAAATATGGGAAATTTGAGATTAATGGACATTATCCAGGGTTGTGCCATCTCTGATGGTGAATTGACCGAGCCACCAGAGAAAACACAAATGGGGTCAGTGTAACCTTGTGGCCCTTGCAGATAACATTATGTCCTGGTAGTGAACTGCCTCATTAAAACAAACAGATCCTGAAAAAAAGACAAATGGACGCTATGATAAAGGAAACAAATGGCACTCAGCCCAGGGGCACAAACCAATTTAATTAAGCTAATTGGCAAATTTAAAAGACTTAATGGGAGATCCCAGACCAGGCATAAATGTATTTTGCTGGAAATGTCAGTGCCATTTGACATCTCTTTCCAGAAGGGCAGAGCTGGAAGGACTGTAGTGAGGACTGGCCTTGCTGCCGGACATGCACGTGGTGTCTTGGTCTGCTTTGTCTTCACCTGGACTCTTGACCCTCAGACCACGGGGGGACAGCCCTCTGGGGTCTGCACATCTACCTTGTATCTCTGACCGCTCCACTCTTTCATAATGACACGTGTTTGTAGCTGTTATCATCTGCGGGCCCTCGAGAGGTAGGCTTCTGGCTTCTGTGTGGAGACAGCACATTGCCAAAGAGGCGTCAACCTGACTGGCTGCTTAAATTTATCTTCGCATGTTCTTTTTTTCCTTCCTGCACAAAAGAGATAAATTTAAAATCAAATGGGCTTTAAGAAGGGATTTTCTTTTTGAAAGTGAGAAAACAAGACCCTGGTTGCCAGAACATCATATCGCACCTGAAAACAAACAAAATCAAAATATGAACAATTTAGAAGTTTCTTCATGTATATCTTATCATGTTTTGCAAGTAAAATATTTCATCACAGATCTTTAGAGAATGCAGAAAATGGAGGTTTAAGAATAATTTTGAAGTTTTTTCTTGAGAACATGAAAGGTAAGAAAAGATTAATGCATATGGTTCACATGTGCTGTGTATGATTGAGGTGTACTCTGTAAAAATGATCAATCAATGTTTGGTCACATTGGATTGTTTTTAGTTTAACAGAAGGCAAACAAAACAAACTGTGCTTGTCCTTGGAAGATGGGTGAGGAAATGTTCTTCAAAATAGAAATTAACTGTTCCTTGTAAGCAAAGAGTATAGTATGGCATTCACCAAAATAACAACACTTTTCACACAAGAGCCGAAGAAGATCGTAATTAAAGAAATATAAATACTTGTGTCAAAAGAAGATCACAGTGAACAAGGTATTCATCTTGAGGAGGAAATCTTATTATCAGAGGAAATCAATTCTTAAGATAACGATGAGGTGGACCTTTTGGGAAGACTGGACTACCTTTTCATCCAAACCTTCCACCTATATGAGACACGAGCCATGTGAACACTGCTCCTGAAAAAGTCTCCAGTTGTGGGAAAGACCATGGGGAGCAGACAGCTATACAGGTGTATAACTGATTTTAACAACTATTAACTGTAAGAGAACATGTAAGCAATTAGCAGTTGACCAAGTCCATAGCACAGTGACAAAGGCCATGGTCAGTGACTTTTGCATTGCTTGTGGCAGCTGCAGCATGACTTGCCAGGCAATGCAAGAAAGGTCTGACAAGCATGTTGGCACTTGTATGAAACTTTTACTGTGTGGTATTTGAAGATACCTCATACCAGTGGCCACTCTGCTGGCCGTAGCAGCTTGATTGACAAGGAGAGCAAGATTCTGCAACTTTGAAAACTTCACACATATTCCAGTTCTCTGCTCATACATGCTAATACCTGAAAGAAGAAGTACATAGATGTCATAAAATGTCCAGAGTTTGGTACAATGGGAATGGATTGTGGTAAATGTAGGCACAACAGAGACATATTTCTTAAGTTTCTGTGCAGCAATAAGTTTTTTTCATAGACAGAAAAGTGACCAGTCAATATTGCCTTTATTCTGCAGGAAAGTGTATCACCTGCAACTTTGTCATTGTGTTTTGTAGACATGCTTATGAAGGACAAGCAGCAGGCATTGGGCTTTAAGAGTCCTGGAAATTGTCCATAGACTCTAAGGCTCATAGAAAGGCAAAAGTGACTTTAGCTGTAAGGGTTCTGCATTATGCCCACCGTGATTTGAGCCTTCAGGCGCCTGTAGGTTTCCCGCAGTTACTGTGGTTTTTAGAGTGCTGTGGGATGCTCATGTTCACTGGGGTTTTCATAGTTCTGTAGGGTGTCAAAGCGACTTGATGTTTATAGTTTTTTGGTTGCCCTCTGTGATTTTGTTTTGTCTTTAAGCAAGTTGTAAGGTCCTGGCTGACTTGGCCTGTGAGGGTATTGGACGATAAGCAGTTACCTGAGATGAAAGGGTTCTGTCAGATACCCTCAGTTGGATGTTTTTTAAAGGTTTTGCTGGACCCGCTTCCCAAACTGAATCCAGATCTGATACCATAATATTGACTGACATTTTATTGAGGTGAAAAGGTAATAACAGACAGTTAAGAGAAGAGAAAACAGCAACATGTTGATGGTTAGTTGGTTGCCCATGTACTGTTGCAGAGCTGACCTGTGTGTCACTTTTGTTGGCAATCATTTATTTTTCAGAGTGTGAAAAAACATTACATAAATCATGGAATGCCATACTACACCAATCTATCTCCGAAACAAAATATTAGTCATGCTTATTGGCTCTTTTAGCAAGTCTCGGAACATTTGATCAATAGAAGTGTTTTGTATCATTTTTTTGTATCTTTGCTGGCAATTGAGTATTGTGCTCTTGTCTTTTTATTATGTCTGCTGGCAACTGTGATTCATGTTTGAAACAAAAAAGACTAGAGTCAAGACAGGTAAAAAGAGAAAATAAACAGCTTGTGGGCTGACATGCAGTTGACTACTTGGAAATACAATCCTGTGTATGGGTGTTACAGTGTTATAATGAATAGAGCATGATACTAGTACAAGTGCTGCTATCCGATATATGCCCAGCGGAAGTCAATCTTGGAGATTTTAACACTTTGCTCAGAATTGAGCAACTGCTTGCGTGTGTTGCTGTAGGCATGTTTCTACCACTGGGGGGAGGATGCTGGACATTCAAGATGTCTGCTGCAGCCTGGAGATGCTGCCGTCTTGGACGCTGTGACATGGTGTTACATCAGGGCTGGGGACTTTTGTAAAGAGGCACTAATGAAGAAGTGCCTGCTCCTATAGCCTTGGGAACAGAGATAGGAATAGCTGCCTCATCCTGGGCCTGAGAAACCCAACCTGGTAATTAGCAACATCTTAGAGAAAGTCACATAATGGAATAAAAAAAGCAGCAAGATTGTATTTCAGCTGGGGCAAGCATGTGGGCCAGCGGCCGCTTGCATGATTTATATCAGCTACTTAATGAACGCTGCATTACCCCGGCTTCTGCCATGTAATCTAGCCAATGGAGAAAGACCTGTCAGCCGCATGCATAGCAATCCCCCTCTTTCACTTTCACCCTGATGAGATGCTTTTTTTCTATTCTTTTTACAAGGTAATCTAGGGACCCTCAAGCATGTTGATAAATGTGCATGCATATTAAGGGTCTCCCATAATCCTAGGTGGGTTGTGAGCCACACATGTTTGGCTGTTTGTACACATTTATACACATGTACATGTAAGACAGCTGCCCGTCAATTAAGCATCAAGTAATTGGCGGCAAGACAATAGGCAGATACTAAATCAGCCTGTTTTCAAAGCGAATATCGAGCTCGCAAAAAAATGAGGTAAAAAATTATCTTGCACAATGATTGAGGTCCTGGAATGACGTCATTGTTTCTTCCCTTTTTTTTAACGAGAATTTTAATTCAAAATGCATATTCAATCACGAGCCTGTGTTTTTCAGAATGCAGCGTTTTAATTATGCATGGCTGAGCTGGAGCAGTTCTCTATGCATTTACCAAGGTTGGCATTCCCTGGTTAGCTCATACAAGCACAAATTTATCTTGTGAATTTGATACCTTGAAATCAAGAACAGTGTAGCAATAAAAATGATAGTGAATATTGACTGTAATGATGAAGAATATCAGACCATAGGGCATCCTTTGGGCTATGTCCGGCAGCTTAAACCCACATGCAACCCACGGCCAGTCAACATACTCAAGCCATTAATTTTTGAGGTAAGGATTTGCAATTTAAGATACTTAAAAAACATTGCATCATTTTTTTGTATTAAATGACTGAAGATTAAATAAATTTGTTGATGCGTGTTCCAGTATGCATTGCTCTCCACAGTAAGCTTATTCGTGACACTGCTGTAACAGAATTGACGAGAGCATGCTGTTCTCAGAATCAGCTGAAAAAAATGAAGATATTCTGTTCAAAGAAGGGGAGCTGAATGAAGATTTATTGGTATTCAAATGATAAATACAGGGCAGTAGCAGACCAGCTCTACAGTATCCATCATGTTCCTGGCTTTGGGGAATTTCCTGCTTCAAAAAAAAATCAGATTTAAACCGTTTATGTATTTGCAGTCATAATATAAGTACAGGGTAAAATATGGAAGGTAATGTTTTCCAAGGGTCTGAAACCTTTGAAAATAAACACATTTTGAAATATGGAGAGTTTAAGAGGGCTGAAAACTACAAACCTCTGATATGCATAATCATTGCATATATCCATGCTTGACACAGATTTTTCTTTAATGAAACTACTTCTCAGTGTGTCATTATTGTGATGGCTAGCTAAAGGTTAACATTTAAAGTAGTGGGTAGAACATGTTACTTTTAGAAATTTGAAATTTGAAAGCAAACAACATGAAAAATACTAATACTTGTTTTGTGGTATAGTAGTCCCTGTCTTGGGAGGCCACCCTGTGGTCTCTCATGGCAGGTATATTTATATGGGAAGAATATGATTTGGCATTATGCAAAGGGCTTTCCCAATAGAGGATGGACCTTAATTAAGACAGGAAACACCATATTACGTTTAACATGGTTAAATGAAATAAAGAACCTACATCATCCAGTGGTACTGCCCATGCTGGATGACTGTTGCCAGGTATTCATATGGGTGCCCATCTCTCCATGCAAGTTCCAAGTGACACACTTCTTTAAATTCAGCAGTTTATTTTTGATAACTTACATAAATGGCTTTATGTGTTGGAGATTCCAATGTTATCCCCTTTTGACGCCCATACTGGATTTTCCTCCAGCCATGGAGATGACGCTAAAAACTAACCGAGGTGAATGTCACCAAAAAAGCTCTTCCTCACTGCTGGGTGTGAGTATCAATTATTTCATACTGGCTAGGTATTTGAGAATAAAAGCACAACATTCAAATGGCTCACAAGATTGAGCAGCCCTCTACTGTAAAGGTCACCAGAACATATAAATACAGTTACAAGATTCATCATGCTAGTGCAATTCACATAATGGTTTGTCAGCAGGTTTAAATAGTTCTAGCTATTTTTCTACAATATCTGGCTTTGCCGCAGCAATCAGAAAGGTTTAGGTGATATTTTATTTCACAAATTAGGGCAGTCTCCAAACCTACTCCCAATATTTTTTTACCTGTATTCTGTCAAGACTTCCCATGTGTTTATCTACAAGCAGTGACTGGCTATAGAGTAGTTAACAAACATCTATATTGCCCACATCTTGTTGCTTATCTGTTTATGTAAATATCCTGGCAACTGACTCACCTGATTGGGTCATATTTGACCAGTTTCTAGCCACTGGTTGACAAACATCTTTTTTTGCCCCTGTCTAGATGCTCATCTGTTAATGTAAATGTCCCAGTGACCCACCCAATTGGGTTACATGTAAGCAGTTACTAGATATTGGTTGACAAATATCTATGTTGCCCCCTCTAGATGCTCATCTGTTCATGGAAATATCCTGGCAGCTCACCTGATTGGGTCATATTTAACCAGTTTCTAGCCACTGGGTGACAAACATCTGTATTGGCCCCATCCAGATGCAAGTTCAGTTTATGTAAATGTCCTAGAAACTCACTTAATTGGGTCATACATGTATTCAACCAGTTACTGGCCTTTGGTTGACAAACATGGATATTGTGCCCCCATTTAAATGCAAAAATTTGGTGTTCCTAGGTGGAGTGGTTTTAAAGTCACATGGACGCAAATTACAATGGAAACTAATGGAAATACACATACCAAGCCTGCCTGCCTACAGAGCCCTCTACTGAGAACATTCATGAACCAGTTTCATCTTGACCTTACCTCTTGGGTCATATTCAAGCTGTTGGTATAGTGGACCTATCTTAATCCTTAGCTTTTATCTGCAAGTTTCCTTATGATATTTATGACGAGATCAAGTGGTTCAAAATATTTTGGTTAAGTAAGTCGTCAACTGAAACTTTCATGGAGTACAGTAACACACAGACAGATAATGCTTTTTGACAGGGAGAAAGGTGACACAGGCTCACAAATATGTTCTGAGTATTTATCCATTGAAGACCCTTTAATTTATTTGGGCTAATACAGCCTATGTCAAAATTCTACAGAAGATTGTGTGCAATATGGACAATAGTACTCCACATGTATGTAGGTTAGACAGTGACAGATTAGCTTATGGAAAGTAAAGAGTTTGGACTGTGGAATGGGGTAATGACTACCAGGAAGTGGTTCTGGACAAAAAGACACAAATACAACAAAGATAAAAAAAGTCAAGCACTGACTAGTTCTGGCTGTCAAGCCCCAATAAACTGGCCCAAACTGGCTGCTGGTCAAATATTGTCTCCTTCAATGTTTTCAACGAACACCAACGGTAATGAAAAACAATTTGAAAAGAATTTTAGAGAAAACCTATCAAGGTAACATGCCCCCAGTCAACAGGTTTCTTGGTATGAGTTGGGCACTAAGCACCCAACTTGATCCAAGGAAAGCTGTTGACTCAGTCTTAACTGAAGGGGGAAAGGGTTAAAGCTACTGTTAGGCATATGCCTGTAAAAGTACCCAAGAAAAGTTAAAGGAAGTGGTCTGACTTGTGGATTCATGCATGCAGCCTTTATTCATCTTGTTGTTGAGTTCATACCATAAATTGGCAACTGCTAAATATATCTCTTACTCTAGCATGACAGCATGATTTAGTGTTGATTCTTGGAAATACATACTCAACACATTCAACACATGCTCAAAGTTGGTGTCAGCCCATACTTTTTTAATCTCATAGGTCTTCAAGTGATATATGACAACAATTTGACAGAAAAAATAGGTTTGTGCCCTTTTTAGCAGGATGAAGAATTACATTAACGGACTTCAGCAGTGCTATATCTCCAAGTTGAAAAGACAGTATATATGTAAAAAGCTACACTAATAAACTAAAAGCTGATACTCATTAAATTGTACTGCTCCCTTTAAAGTTATGAAGTTAAGGAAAATAAAACTTTAATTTGTAGGATATTACCATTGAATGATTGTCATTTGGACAGATTCAGCTTGGAATGCATGTTTTAATTTGTTTACTTATTTATTTTTTGTTTGTTTGTTTTGTTCCCCCCAAAAAGTTGAAAGAGAAGAAAAATTAACAGACTTCATCTGTGCTATTTTCAGTTAGAAAAGAGACCCAATATATTTATGTGTAAAAATCTAGACTTGTTGAGGAAAAGCCAAACATGCAGCTACATATGGGAAAACATGAGCAGCCAATGTACGGGGCACTGTGCTGTTAATTATAATTATAACTACACTGTGACCACAGCGCCCACACTCAAAGGTAGCAGAGCCAAACATAGAGCATTACTCATCATTCTTTGACACACACATGTGTGAGGATAAATATAGTCAAAAAAGCATATATTTTGTATAAGGAATGCACTGCAGGCATGGAGCTACTCATGGAAATGAAGATGCAATGGTGACTGTCACTGGTGAAAGTTGCAGAGGTAGGGAGAGGCTGGTGGAAAAGTGACTGGGTGTACACTGCCAGGAGGTGCTTAAGGGAAAAGGGACTAAATATAGAGCGTCTGAATGGACAGAATTGCCTGAATAGTAATACAATCTTGTATAATGAAGCATTGGGGTAGCACTGGTTCCACAAAATTGGGATATTTTCATTTTTTGCAAGTTAGACACAACAAACTCTAAAAAATGTTACAATGAATGTCACTAATGCAATCAAGTAAGAAAGTCATGCAAGATCCTTTTCCTCATGTACTTTAAAAATAATACAAATAAATTAAAAAACCCCTGAAAGTCAAAATAACTGATGCGGGGATTCCTTCCCTGTTGTAAGCATTTTTTGTCAGTTGCTAAAAACATCACACATTTTTCATGTGCAAAGACCGTGTTCTGTCATTTTGTGTCACAAACAGTCACTTGGCTGGAACTATTAAGCTCATGTACATGTATCACCAAACCTGTTTGCAAAATATCAAGTAACAACTTTTATTTTTGAGGTTTTAGCAAGCATACAGAAAACACTGGTACTGAAAAGACATGCTGTCTGAGCAGGCTATTGTTACTGTGGAAATGATTATCATAGGCTACTGGGCATTGCCATTTTATATGTTGGTTAACAGTGTTGTCTGCTTTTTGCACATAGTCATTGAATGAAATCTGTAGTAATCATGTGATCACTACATGTGTACAACTGAAAAAGTGCCCAATTTTAAGGTGGGTTATGATAATAGTGTGTACCAATGGACAGAGAAAAAGCCATATGGACAAAGAAAAAGCCATATGGACAAAGAAAAAGCCATATATTCTTGATATTTGTAATGTGCCTTTAAGTATGCTAGAAGTGAGTGACAAAGTAGTCACTGGAGTTGCCCCTGGGAAAGAGTAACCTACTGGACTCAAAGAGTGGCCAAAGGAAAAGAATAACCTTCTGGAGTTAAAGAGTTGCCCAAGGGAAAGAATAACCTTCTGGAGTCAAAGAGTTGCCCAAGGGAAAGAATAACCTTCTGGAGTCAAAGAGTTGCCCATGGGAAAGAATAACCCACTGGACTCAAAGAGTTGCCAAAGGGAAAGAATAACCCACTGGACTCAAAGAGTTGCCAAAGGGAAAGAATAACCCACTGGACTCAAAAAGTTGCCAAAGGGAAAGAATAACCCACTGGACTCAAAAAGTTGCCAAAGGGAAAGAATAACTGACAGCAGTCACAAGAGTGGTTCAAGGGAAAGAAAAACCTACTGGAGTCACACAGAGTTGTCCAAGGGAAAGAATAACCTTCTAGGGTCACGAAGAGTTGTTCAAGGGAAAGAAAAGTTGCTAGAAAGAAACGCTGATAATGCCACCATGATACTGCCTCAAGTACAGAATTACCAGAGGTATGATCACAAAGATTTTTGACATTTACAACATCATGTGCTGGTACCATAGAATGTGCCTGACCTATAACCATACGTTACATGTTGTAGGCCCCACTGTGACATTTGCCCAGACCAATTAAGGCGCACCTGTGTTGGGGGGCTGTAATGCAAGTCATCCAGTTTCTTCAAATTAAAGTAGTGATGTAGTGATGTCGATGGAAATGGATGCAATTACCCAGTTTGTCAAATATGAATATTTGATATGTTGAAATACCAATGTTCATGTCTTCTGTCAAATTCAGCCCTGTAGTTGTGTGTGACACCAGTTGTCCATTGGTACAGGTAAACCTGCCTTCCACTTGGCCGGGAAGCACAATGGACCAGTTAGGTATTGGGTGGGTGGCTTGGGAAGGTAGGAAGATATTGCACTTAAATTGCTTGAGGTTCATGGTCCAATACATGAATTAAAAATAAAAATGTCACACGTACAAACAGATCAATGAGAGACCCCATTTCACAAAATATCTAGTTGGCTGATAATTATGGCATTTTGTGTGCTCATTGGATCATTGCATTTTTCTAAAGCTCAGTATAAATGTTATCTATATGGTAAATATTTCTTCCTCATATCTTTTCGACTCCAGCAAAATTTGATACTCATATTCTAGATAGTTTATAATAGAAATTTGTGAATAAAAGTTACAATTTTCCATTTGATATGCAGATTGTTTTTATGGCCGATTACTGTGTTCAAACTATGACTTGAACACCCTTATTATGTTAGGGCAAGATGATATTCATATTTTCCAAGTGTGTAACCTTTTCCTGTTGTTATTAATACCATCAATAAAACTTTGCTTAAATGCTCTAAAAGAAAATTGTTTATGTCCAATCTCATGACTTGACTACACCAAACCAAAGCCAAATGTCAATGATAATCTTGTGTCTGTAGCTCATGTTGTTTTTCCAATATTGTCACATCCATCATCATCATCATATAAGTTTAGCCGACGCTCAGACGTGAGCATTATGGCCGTTTAGAAGTGCTCCATATACAGTGCTCCCTCTTTATAACCCTGGTATTGGGACCCACAGGGTATACCATGTTATAGCAAAACAGCCTTATAACGAGGGACTTTTAACATGGAAGTAATGGGAAAACTATTTCAGAGGGAGCCATGGTACCATCAATGTTAAATCAGAAACCATCTTGTAATGAGGGGTGTTATAAAGGGGGAGCACTGTAACATGTTACAACAAGATTTTGTATAATGATCTTTTGACAGTTGAAGTACAGGTAGTTGCAACCAGAATTTAAGACACTGAATCATACAAGTATAACACAAGGAATCCACTGCAAACTGCTGCATTGGATGTTGGTCAAGGAACTTAAAGAACAATTAATCTTACAAAAGTTCCTGTGCATATTTTCAATCTTGTCTTTATATGCCCTGCACCATCTTTTGGCTCCATAATTCACAATAGCTCCAGCCATTTTAAGCAAAGAGTGTTTGAGCTGCTGCATCAAGAGATAGACACTTGACAGTTATGGCTCCTGCAGCTTTTTGTGTCTGTGAACAAGGGGTCTCGGTAGCTTTGGACCATTCCATGTTGGTGATGAATGTTATTCTGTAGCAAGTTCATATGTACAGTAAAACCTCTCTATTGGAACACATCCATATACCGAACACCTCTCTATACTGAACACCATCTCTCGGTCCCAAATATATACTTCCAATGTAAGCAAACCTCCCCATACCGAACACCTCTCTATACCAAACACTTTTTTCCAGTCCCAAGGGTGTTCGGTATAGGGAGGTTTTACTGTATATTGTGTGTTGCCTGGAAATAAGGCAACTGAAAAGGCATGGACACAAAGGTACGGTACGTCCCCCCAAGAATAAAAAGGGCAAAAACTACAAGACAAGCAGAAAAAAATCCAACTTACTGTGTATAAAGTTACAAGAGCTGACACAAGTACTCAGGAAAATTGGTCCAAAAGTGGTACAACAAGAATGACTGGAAAGGAAATTGAGACTTAGACTGCAGCTTGTAAATTGGAGACAGGAATTTTGCCCAAGGCAGAACAGAGTGGAACTATTAAAGATTTGTGTTGCAGTAAATCTGTCTGTGTGTCTACAAAGCAGAACAAAGTACAGGTTGGAATGGAATGGACGCAAACTACAAAAAATTTGAAGTTGTTGAAAATAGAAGTTTAAAAAATAGGTTAGTAAATTAAATGAAGTTTTGTTCAGTATCCATTCAATGTGGAAAAAACAATAGCAGATACTAGAAGTTGGAGTGACATTTCTATCTGTTTATAGTCATAAAGATATTGAAGATTGAAATTCCTATAGCTAGGGCGTTTGACATGCTACAGTTTTGATCCAATATATATATATTTAGATAGATGCACACTGTTTGATAATGTGTGGATGTTGGAATGATCTCTATCCACAATAGATTTTTGACATTTAAAATGTAAAACTTGAAATGTTCCTGATTAGCTTAAATTAAAATATGACAACTTTGATTACATATTCATTGGATGGACACTGTGGAAGTTAAAATGGCATATCTATCCATTATACTTTTTATTCAAGCATAAAATTTGAAATGCCCCTAATTGGCATAAATTTTATTGCTACAAATTTTGTTCAATATTTGTTAGACACAGTATGGTCAATGACATATTTGTGGAAGTTGAAATTGGATCTTTATCTCTGTTATAGTTTTGAAGATATTCTAAAATTAAATTTTGGGATGGCAGTGAAAAATAAGGATACTTTAAATTGCTCCAACTTGTATCAATACTCATTAGACAAACAATAATCAATAACATATAGATGGGAGTTGAAATGACATCTCCATGTTAAGACATTAGAGATTTAATATTTGTAATGCTTTATTTTGCATAATGCTCAACTTTTTTTACTCCTCCACATACATCATTCCATTCACAGGGCTCTCATCCTGCCTGGCTAATTGTGAGTTTCTATGTATGATGGGTTTTGAGACAAAATAGACAAAGAAAGACTTCATTCTTGGAAGAACACAGCATCAGCATTGACACCCAGATATAACAACAGGAGATGTCTGGGGGTGGGGGGTGGGAGGGAAGCAGAGTGGAGTCAGAGAAGACTGAGGGAAAGAGTGAGTCAGACTGTAGTAACAGCTAGGAGTTAAACAAATGAAAGTGTGATTGAGAGTGTGGTAATAGGAGTTGTCCAAGGGAGTGAGTGAGTGAGAGTGTGGTAATAGGAGTTGCCCAAAGGAGTGAGTGAGTGAGAGTGTGGTAATAGGAGATGTCCAAGGGAGGGAGTGAGTGAGAGTGTGGTAATAGGAGTTGTCCAAGGGAGGGAGTGAGTGAGAGTGTGGTAATAGGAGATGTCCAAGGGAGGGAGTGAGTGAGAGTGTGGTAGCAGGAGTTGTCCAAGGGAGTGAGTAAGTGAGAGTGTGATAATAGGAGATGTCCAAGGGAGGGAGGGAGTGAGCGTGTGGTAATAGGAGTTGTCCACGGGAGTGAGTGAGTGAGCGTGTGGTGATAGGAATTATCCGAGGGAAAGGATGTGATACATGCATGCATTTGTACTAACGCTGCTGTTTTAGGCAATACCAGAGACACCAAATTCCTCCTTCACTCATATGAGACCACCCCTTTGGTTTGTATTGCAAAAAAAAAAAAAAAAAACTGTCAAAGAAAGAGATTGTTAGTCCTGCTTAACATGGTTAAGTTTATTAGACTTCTTTTTTGCAAGTTGCAATCAAACATTGAAAAAAAAAAAAGTTGTGAGCATTTTCTTGTCAGAAGTGAATGGATTTATTTGTGTGTGCACATGAAGTCTGTTTCATAGGCAAGATCAAGGCTAGTGCTTTTAGAGACTTTTCACATCACATTATTTCTATCTGCTGAAATGGGATTAGGCTAGAAGTTAATCAACACGATTCCTTCTTCTCTCTGATGATCACAGCAGACAGGAGTGTTTGTAATTTTTTTGCTGATCTGCACTATCAATTATATTTTAAGAACAGCAAGGCATCAGTAAATGATCTTGAACTAACTAGTGAACTAACCATGCACACCTCTTTCTGGCGGTAAATGATGTGGTTTATAGTTTTGAAGAACCTGCTTGCCTGTTCAACAAATCCACAGTCCATGGTCACCCCAAAGCACCAGGAGGTACATTGCTGTCTGCTTTAGTGTTTTTGCTGAAATGCTGTATCAGTGGAAAACATTTTAATGCTGGAAATTGTAGACCAGACGTATTGTGATGGCACATAGCAGGTCTGTAGCTTCCCTTGGCTTGAGTTTTGTGCGTCCTCAGTCTTGTTCACACCAGGAAAGGGTTAAGGAATATGTATCATTTACAAGGTCAAACACACGTACAATATGTAACATTTATAAGGTCACTGCATGCACGGTATGTCCTGTTTTCAGGTCATATACAGGTACGGCACAAAATGCTTGACCTAGATAAGTGTCACTCTGCAGTGAATTGAGCTGAACCCTTGGTCAGTCACATATGAATGCTTTGCCTATAATATGTAAAATCGAGTTCCTTGGAATCTAAAATGAAGTTTCACCAGAAGTGTTGCATTATGTGAATGAACTGAATAATGTGATCATGAAGTTCAGAAATCTTGGTGTGGGGAAAATATATGGGTACATTATGTTAATGAAAAATTAACCATATATATGTAGAGAGGGCAATTGTGACTGTTTCTTAAACTGCAAAGTAAATAAAACAAATTAAGGAAACCAGCAAATTACATATTTCCACAGAACTGATTGGAAAGAATTTAAGAATTCAGAAGAGATAAGACTTCAAATTAAATTTACACATAATCTCTTGGATTTTAAATAATTTGGTGACATGGCTTCAGCTTCTGTCAAGGTTGTTACTTGAATGAGTTTTCAAAAGAAATGATGTGAAAATATTTAAGTCTGAAACACCATAGATAACAAATTGATTACATGTAATTGAGCACAGATAATTTGATCAATACTTAAATTTTGTGTACCCATTTCAATTTAAATGAGGGAAAAAACACCAGATTAATGAATATAAAAATTGATTTTTAATGTTATTCAAACAACTGCTGTTTGTATGAGTTTGAGTGCCGCAAATATTTTGCATGAAACAAAGGTTAATTATAACTTCAAAGAAATATGCTAGTAAGCACAATTTTGTAAACTATGAGGAATACAAAAAGTCATTTTTCTATTGATGCTTTCAATTGTGTATCATGATTGAGAATTTTATTTGCAGAGTAATGTGTTATGAGAAAAAAAAGGTGCAAGTCTACATTTTCTGTTCTGTTTGTAAAGCTTGCAAGAATATTTATTTATGTACAGCAACATTTTAGAAACATCAGTAAGAGCAAAAGTAAAATATCTGCAACACAGTTCACTGGATCAGTTAGAACAACTCATCTATAATGCAAAGAATAGACAAATGGATGGCCTTAATTATGTAATACATGGTCAGATGCTTTTAAATCATTTTGTGGAGAATTTTAAAATTAAAATTGTAGGAGAAATATAAGCCAACTAAAACAACAACCTACAGGGAAACAAACTCTGAGTGCTCTCCAAATATTAAATTTTCCTTCAACATTACCTCATTTTTTTCAAGTGGGTGTCCAAGTTTTTCTTCAAAATAAACATGTTATCAATTTAAGAAAGCAAGCTTTAAATATAAAATACAATTAGGTCCTTGACATTTAAAATTTACGACATATTTGTGGAAAAACAGAGCTGATAAGGTGTCGAGGAAAGAAAAGAAATGATAAATTTGATATGCAGCCATAAAATGCTCAGACATGTATGTAGATAAGACTGTATAAAGTAAAAGTACAAGCTGCTCAGCAAACCCTGTGACTACTTACTTTGAGAATAATGTCCTGTAGAATTTCAAAGATAAATCCTGATTCATAAATATAATATGTTGGACTTGTTAATTTGTGTGAAGATGATTAAGTGTTGATTGTAATGTATCTTTAAAATTCCATTGTTTTCTTTCACCAAAATACATAAATAATTTAATGAAGTTATTATTAACCCAGAAGAAAATGAGTCTGTGTTAATTGTAAAATAAATACTGCTGAGAAAGGTTCTATTTTTTTTTTTTTTGGTCATCTGCGAAAAGTGTGTAAAACACCCATGGGTACTCTCATTTAAACTTGGAACTGATAATTGTACTTTTACATTTGACAGTTAAAAAAACTATATCATGTTCTCAAGTCAGATTTCACTGTTTCTGATTGTACAGGAAATAAAACAGTATTGAAGCAAACAACTTCAATGGAAATAACAGTCCAAAACAACAATGACAAAGGACTGTAATTTTTCTCTCACTCTCTCATGCACTAATCTACCTTTAAGAAAATGTTTAAGATTGAAGATGAAAAAAATCAGTCAGTCATCAGAGCAACAAGTATAGCTGAAGCCAAATATGTGGCAGTGAAATTACCTAACCAAAAAAAAAAAAAATAAATAAAATAAAATGAAAAAAAAAAAAAAAAATAGTCCTACAACTCAACAGTTTGTACAACAGTGTCTTTCAGATGCCATTGGGTAACATAAGATTTTTTCCTTATGCATACCAGAAAATGTATGGTAAACCACAGAAAATCACTGTTCAGCCTGATTAATTTTTTTTGCATATCGGCTTAATTGCAAAAAAATGTAAGAGATGAAAGAAAAATGGCCTCAATTGCAAGATATTTAATGCTGAGAGTGTTGACTACAATAATCAACATTTTCAAAATCTAAGAAAATAAATTTAACTACAATAAGTATCATTTAATAGAGTAAGTAACGATGAATCAGAAACAGTACTTGTTCCAAACAATAGTAGTTCAACTGTATTAACACATATAGACTTTTCTCAGGAAGGCTCCACAATAGGCTGGCAGATTAAGAGGTTCTGTAAAAATATTACATTTACGTGATGTTTAACTTTGAATGTTTTCACAAGTGCAAGAATATTTCAACATTAAATACCATGCCATGTGGAATTAATAATCGTTAAGTGATCACTACATTGCTACAATTAAAGCCAATGAAAGAAAAGATTAGAGTGACAAGTTTGTAAAATTGAACCCAATTATAATGGTATGTTTTACAAATTTGACCCCCCCCCAAAAAAAAAGCAAGGTTGACTCAAAATGGTATGAGGGAAATGTTCTTGTTGTATGAAGATTATAAAGTTATATACATAGTAAATAATTTTATTTAATCAAATGTTGCTTCCTTTGTAAATTTTGATAAAATGCATCACTATCAAAAATATGATAGTTATTACAATGTTAGTAATGAAAAAAGATTATGATGTCTTCAGCATAGACAATTTAGTTTGTGTGGTGAATTTGACAGCTGTTCATAGCTAATAGTAATTTGAGCAGATGACTCCTGAACTTGTACTTCAGCAAAGCTCTTTACTTGTGGTCAGGTAATTTGTAAGACAGATGAGTGTAGCCATGGAGAAAAGAACATTTCAAGTCAGCATCCACCTGAAGTAGTTAATATTCCTTCAGCATTAGCTCAAACTTTTTTGGGGGTGGGTGGGGGTGAAGGATGACATGGAACAATTTTAATTGAAAATACGGAAATTATATATGTAAACACAATTTACAAGGACCAGAAATGGTTACAAATTTGACCTGAATCATGATGCCATAGAGCTGGCTTCACTTGTTCTAGCAAATGACATACAGCATAAACAATTGTAACCTGTTCAGCCTGTCATTGGAAGGGATGAATGAATTATATGGTTTAAAATTTAGATGCAAATGTTTCTCTCCTGCTCAGTTTGGACAATCAAAATGAGATTGACAGTGGCCGGCCCGTCAATGTATTAACCATGGCTGGCGTGGCTTTAGTGAAATACATCCAAATGTTAATTCCTGCATTGGAGCAATGGACTTAACTTGCAGCTGTTACTTGCAAAGATAATTGTTCTGGTAGCAGTGGTTATTTATGACCAATAAAAGTCTATAAAGACCTATCCATCACATACAAAGCAGAGTAACACAAATATCATCGGTATCTTTTTTCAATTACATCAAATTTTGATGCAAATATGTTCCAGATTGTAAGTAGGTTGACATCGCGATGATTGATCGCAATTTTTTGGTGCTAAAGAATCCATGAGAAGGTGTAAAAAGAAACTGAAACACGACTTGTGTCATTTTGTGGATCAAAAGTATGTCACATATGTCACACAGCTCAATCGCCTTATGGGAGATTGATCTTGTGTTCCTGGGACCTATGGAGCCACATTTACCTGTGTACCAGGTAACATTTGCATACATGTGCTGCTTGTTTTTTGAAAATCTAAGTATAACCTGAGTAGTCGACTGTCTTTAGATTCCCTCAAGCACCCGACATCATCAAATTGCACTGAGGAAGGTTTGTATTAAATGTTACAAAGAACTGAGTGCCTCAATATAGCAGTCTAGTCAGGTGCTGGTATTTATTTTCTTAACTTTGTCATGGAGGTCCATGTGTGCCACTAAGGACAGCCCCCGGGGTGTGCCGGGAGCCCCCAGGATGTGCAGAGAGGTCATTTATCCTCTGCCTGCTGTCATTTTCGGACTGATTTCTGTCCGTCCGTTCTGTCGTACCCTAAGTTGCAAAAATGCATACGCATTGATTGATCCAGATATTCACATTTCGTCCATGCAGTTAAAAGTCAGGATTTGCACAATGAATGTCAGGGGAGACTCATCTGTCAACTATAGGACATACAATTAGGATGTAAATGACACTGGATATTGCATACATTCTACTGTTGTGACACCAGAGTGACCAAATTTTACATATAATTTGCTGTCAAATAATATCCTGAACTGTGACACTATTTATTTGACAGTTTATCTTAATTGGTATTGTAGACAATCTTGAAAAGAGTGGCGCCACCTAGAAGACAGTTTCCACACCCTGAGGTGACAACTTGTACGGCTGTTTTACTGCAGGGGCTCGGCTGAGCTGTTGAGATTAACCAGGGTGAACTGTTAGAGTTAAGCAGCTAATAAGCAATAGTTGGTATTCCTACTTGTGTGTGTGTGAAGTCACAGGTTTAAAAAAAAATCAATGAGAGAATAGCGAGTACCTGTGTTTATCTCTGTCCTGTTGATGTTCATATCAAAGTGCGAGTTATGACACGGGTGGAAGGAATGAAATGAACATGCCACTGTTTGATACGCTGGTCTCACACCTACGTTAGCTTGTTGCTGTCATCTGTGACATGTGCACATGAATATAAAGCGGGCAGATTTGAGCTGGTATCACCCTTCATAGTTCATGTTCGAGGTTGCAGCCAAAGTCACTGTCAGGTTGTGGATATGTTGTTTGAAGAATAGAAGTTGACAGGCCAGACAAGTCAAGCTTTGTTAACCCTTGTTGTCAGCAAGTGCTCCAGTCAACTTTTCAGCCAATTCTGGCTGACAAAAAACAATTTGAGACAAGATAATGGCCTAAATTTTGATTCAAATAAGACACCCTCTTGAAAACTTCCAGGGATTATGACAAAAAATCTTGACTGTTTTATTGTTGATGACTGTGGAATGTTGCAATTAGAAGTTAATTTGAGCTGAAAAAGTGTGTGCTCAGCAAAATAAAGATGAAGCAGGGAGAGTGGGTTGATCCTGACGGGAGGAAGAGACAGAGGTGCGGGCGCTGACAGCTCACAGACACAGGTGTTGTGATGTCAGCCACACATACACTCCCAACATCTGGTGTCAGTGCTGCCTTTCAGATGTAAAATGATGAAAACTACTGTCTTTGCACGATGGAAGTTGGAGATATGAGAGGAGATATGAGAGAAGCTTGCTTCAGGCTGACTGGAAGCCATGAAATGTACAACCCGGTGTACTGGATAACAGTGCAGTTCAATTAAAGATCAGGGGTTCTGTATATTATTCAATGTACCTTGAAGTTTTATTTTAAGAAGTCTGCATTAACATTTCATTTAACATGATTCTGATATTTCTTTAGTTTACTTCTGTTGATGACTAGCTTATGCAGCTTCCAATAAAATCAGAATTTTGCACAAAGTAGGGACTTCTTAGGAAATTTGTATGTTCAGTTGAAGCTGAAGTAACCAGAAGTGTTTGTTCAGTGAATCACCAATAACTTTTCTGTCTAATGAAACAAAAATAAAATTTTATTCTAAAAGCCTTAATGTTGATCCCCATAAATACAACAGGAGAATTAAAAATGAATGAATGAATGAATGAATGAATGAATGTAAAGTGAACAGAAAGACAGAAAGTAGACTTGATATGTCATGGTTTCAAACTGACATCTTCTGCTTTCCTTTTTTGGGAGTGGCATATCCTGGAGATTTTTTTTTTCAAAGTTCGACAGTGTAATAATAGTTAATACACTGTGGAAGTATGCAGGGGCTTTTATTTTTATTATTAGTAGTTTTATTCAAAAATATGTAAAAAAAAAAAAAAAAGAAAAAAACAAACAAACAAAAACAAAAGCTAAACAAAACAAAAGACCCCCCTCAAAAAAAAAAAAAAAAGCTATTGGATCTTCATTTGGTGCTATGTTGAGCAAATTGACTAATTTGTTGCTCCTTTATTGTGACACATGTTATGTTGTGATATACAGACAGAAAATGTTAAGTCTTAACAAATTAAGAGGGATAAAAATGTATTCTAATTGACAAACTCAGGATAGGACCATGATGGTCAAGTTAGAAAGACTAAATTTTAATTCATAACCAGAACAACCTTCATCATTCTTCAGTTACATTCAGCTGAATGAAAGGGGGTTTTCACATAGAGTGAGCATCTGGAGAGTTCCCTATGCCAATCACCACTAGGATGAACATATGGTGCAAGTTTCAACAAATAATACCAATTTTGCTCCTGTGAGCCACAGTCTGAAGTAGTTTTTTTGAATATCTTGGCTATTGTATCGGGTGGAAAATTACATATCTTGAGCAAAAACATAAATTATGGGATGTGGACGGAGACTGTGGCTGGTAAACAGGAGGCGGCAGAGTCATGAGTGTCCACCAATCCCATCAGCAGCCAGTGGCCGTGTGCCATTAATATGTAATGGAAATCATTGGCAATTCATGAGGCTGTAGCCTATGTGGTCACTCCGACTCATCATCCCTCTGGTGGGAAGGCGACCAACCATTTCTGACTGCCGTGTCATTGGCTGGTTGAAAAGCTGCATTATGCCAACCACGCATTAGCTGTCTGGCTGTGGGCATTCGCTGGCTTGACACTAAGATATGACAAAACCAAATAGGGGTTGGCTGCATTTAATCTGACTTAATTATTCTGTTTTCCTTGTTCTCTTTGAAGCCTACCAAAGCTTTGTCTTGCTGAGTACCTCTGACATAGCCTCTCAGTGGGAGAGAGCCAACATTTTAACTGTGCGTACATGGTCGTGCTATGTCACCAGTTGTACACCTTCTAATTTTCAAATTTGATGAAGCGTTTGAAGACATAGGTACAATGTGCATTATCACAGCATCGTTAACTCTGTCTCTTTTTCTCTCTCTCCATCCCAACATGCAAGTTGTATCAGATATAAATCATTCTTCTCAGTTGTGTACTTTGCACTTTGAATGACAAAATGCCATCAAGACCCAGCAGTGGTATGGAGAAAGCTAAGTACATGTGTACCTAATGCTCAGACCAGCATTTTTTCAACAAATTATTTACAGTATGAAATATTTATTTTTCACAAGTGCACAGGTCTCCAATCTCCCCATAGGGTGGAGATTTCCCACTTGTTTGTCCTCCGTGTGTGTGTCTGTCTGTGTCTGTGTGTAAAAAAAATGCTTATTTTGGAAACATTGACATGTATTTTTTGGTTCTTTTTTTTTCTTTTGTTGAATTGGAAATTTTCCAGCTGTAATTAGAAAACCTCTTCATCCTGCATCACAAGATGTTCACAGGTAAACCTATGATCAATATTAAATATTTAACTGTTGTATGCAAAAAAAAATGATGACAAAATAGCCATCTTTGCAGTTGTTTGACACAAGGTGGGGCTGCAGGCATCCTTGCTTGCAAAACTGCTCAACATGGAGCCATTAAGGAATGTCAAGCAGGCAAGCCAAAGGAGGCACCTGTATTTCCAGTAAAGTGGGAATCTCACACTTTTATGTTTTAAACTTTTAAATTCCTGGAAACTTGGCTTTGTTTTGAGCTAAGGCAATTTGCCTAACTGGTCAGAACGTTCCTCACACTGATGTGGCAACAAAGACATTCAGCTGACTGAAAACGACAAGAGACAACCCATAACAAAGATAACAAAATTCTATAAGATTTTCATTATTTTAGTTCCTAGCTGGGTTGTTTACTTTGTATTTTTTATATGCATGCTACCAGCTTAATGACACTGAGTATTGTTTGTGCTGTTAATCATTATATGTGTACAGTATTTAATTTGAAGCAATTTATAATGCATGAGTTACAACACGGTAGCAGTTGAAAGATTTTCTTTGCCGTATTATTTATTTTTCAGTTGTGCACTACTCTGCAGCTCCCCTTGTATGGCAGGTTTGAATACAGAATGGAGCATCTGCACTACTGTTTATTCTGTGTTAACTTGTACGACAATTGCAGAGGCACTTTCAGCCCTGGTCCGTATCTGTGAGTGTATACAGCTCTTAAGAAACCAACCGAGTATGAATTTGTCTCGGCCTTAGTTTAGCAATAGAAAGGGGGGGAAAAAAAAAGTTGAGTCTTTTCCATGGGCTAAAAATGCATGCCATACATGATGCAGAGTTGCCTCACACAGAAGCCAACTTGCGTGAACTTCTTTTCCGCTTTACTGGTAGAAAAAGCCCAGTGACAATGGAGGTACTGTTGAGTTGTTTCTGTTTGTCAGGGCTTTCTGTTAGGGATGCAGACAGTGTATGTTAGCGGAACTGTAGGTGTTTTGAGGTGAATTGGTAAGTTCAATTGATGGCAGCCAGGTCTATGTATATTTGGCCAGGAGATGGCAAACACAGCTATGGATTCTGTGTGATATGGCAATTCCTGCGTTAGAGTCTTAACAGGTAACGATTTTGTGCTGTTTGAAGTTAGTTCGTCAAAGCCATGCCCAGGAGGAGCCAGGTCTTTGTGCTGGCTGTGTGCTCTGCCACGCGGGTTGTATGCCCTGTCAGACGTGTCTTTTGACTCCCATCAAAAACATCCTGTAATTAATATCTCAGCTTTTGCATTATCTGCCTATAATACACCCGTTCATCCTTGTTTCGCTGGCTTGAACACCTAAAAGTGGGGATGTTTAACGGGTACCGTAATGTCATGCAAACATGCTGGCCGCTCACTTGGCCCATTGATCTAGCCTCTCTGCACTTCCTGGTAGAGCCCTTTACCTTTTCTACATTCCCCCTATCGACGGCCAAGACAAACAACCTTTAACAAACATCAAACGTAGGTGAGCTAGAGAGATCTGCAAAATGCAGCCACAGTCAACTAACTATACACAAGACATAAACGCCTGGCTGCTAATCTCAGAACAATAAAAAAAAAGAGAGAGAGAGAGACAAAGTTTACGAGTCTTGTCGACCACACTGCTCGCTTCACAAAAGAAAAGCCAACTTGTGCAGGTCAGACTGATTACCCTCAAAGGGTACAATGGTCTACACCTTCGAAGCTAGATCTCACGTCTTTAGATGTTTCGACTTTTCTTAAGACATCTTCCTGTTGACCAATTATTAAACATTTGCCTTGTTAGATGCCATTGGGAAACATGGATGCCTCTGGCATTGACCTGTTCAGATCCTGTCTGTAAAAGACGTTAGATTTAATTAGTATTAAGGATTCAAAGCCAGTCACTGTTGAGAAATAATAGCATTAGTCCAGTGCTGATGCCGATTGTAGACGGAAGTGGAGCAAGAGGCTATCTTTGGATGAAAGGGCATGAAAGAGCAAAGATGGTATGACATGCAAAGGCGAAAAGTCATTTGTTTAATGATCTCGTTCCATTAGAGTCTTCAAATTTCCGCTGGCTGGCCGGTAGCTGACTGTTTACAGGGTACTTATGTCGACCGTCACCACAACCAGCCACGTCCTTTCAAAACGCCCGGCACAAAAGGCCAGGCAAATGGACAGTGGCAAATCAAACGGACGGCTAGCTCTGTCTTTGTAGTCAGCAAGGATTGTGTGGCAAATAGGGTGACACAAGACGGTAGGCAAGCAGATCTGAAGAAATCTGCTTCCTGGGGCTGTGAGCAGACCATGCCAAGACTGCTTTGAAGAGCATACCTGTCTAATCTATAACAATCCACTCAACCAAAATGAACAATTGACTACTAACAAGCCATGGCAATGTTCATCCAGGTAGCCGCTTACCTCTGCCTCACCTCAACAGCCGCCAAACTTTCACTTTATCTCGCTTCTTCATATCTGATCAAACTATTGGCTGAGCCGCTCTCAGTGAAAATGACAGCATATGCAAATGAGGCTAATGGGACTGGGTGTGAGAACAATTAATACTCTTACTTGACAGAAGTTCAGGAAGTTGCATTTACCCACGCCATTTAGCCTCAAGTTTATAGCGGCTAAGGCTGCATACAGATATAATGAAAGTAATTTGAAATCTCTGAAGAGGAAATGGCCTTACTTGGATCACTTGAGCTACTTACACCAGGAATACATTAGATAATCACTTTGACGCTGACAGCCGTATCAAACATTTTTTTGTCAGAGCTCACCTATGTCACTTGACGATGATGCTGTAATACAAATGTGGAGGCTTTAGAATTCTCTCCTTGTGACTGGGCTCCAAAATGCAGACCAGGCCGTCAAACTGTTATCCATTGAGTGTGACAGCATGTCCACCTAGCCACAGGGATACACCTATACCCTCTGTGTCTGTCAAAATAATGGGGTGTCCGGAAGGACTTTCCATTCACATCATTGTTTGTTGGGGATGAAAAGCAGAGCTAATAATATTTAGTGGTTTTAAACAATAAACTCTTGTTAATTCTTTACATTGCACATGGACACAACACACATTCTTACTTTTGAAAGATTTGTTTGTGTACTGGGACATACCCTACGCCTGGTATAAAAAACAAGAACAAAAAAAAGTGATTGGCTTCTATCTGCAAGCAAAGTGCAAAGTAAAATGTTTCTTCTGGCACTTTTTATCTTATTAGGCCAACAGGTGTAGAGAAAATCTAGATCATGAGGCAGTCTGGAGTACAAGCCAAAGATAGCATCCTCAATCAACTGAATGTGATATCAAGTTGATGTAAAAGAACAATATTTTTCAATATTCTACAAACAAAAACAAAAACAAAAATACACATGCACGCACACATGCACGCACGCACACACGCACGCATGCACGCACGCACGCACACACACACACACACACACACACACACACACACACACACACACAAAAGCTGCCTATGGATTAATTACCTCAGCAGACATGTACTTCTTTGATCTATTGGTTGAGCAAATACTGGTACATGTTACATATGTACAACTTTTTTTTCCACTTAAATGTCCATATTTTCACAATTATCAGATCACAAAATGCAAACACAAATATCTTCATATACGACCGGCCAATGTACTGTATCTACTGTACATTTGACCAGGCCCAGTGGTGCAGATGGTAGCCTGGGTTGAGGCATATTGTACAAGGCCCTGAGACAGCTGCAGACACCATGATAACTATACAGCAGAATTACTGGAAGAAAACCTGTGGTTGACCACAACATTGACTCGATCTGCTTCAGGTGTTCCTGATATATACCTTCATTGTGGGGGATACTCGTGGGGGAGCTTGTAATTGTAATGTTCTTGAAAAGTTACATATGTTGTGGTTTGAACTCCAGGTATGATTTTCTTGGAAGGGGCTGTCTGATGGTTTCGGTGGCTTGGCTTCTTGGCTTCAGAATCTTAATTCAATCTTGACCTCCTTGCAGAAATTTTGAGACAGATGGCGGTTCTGATTTGTGGTTTTCTGGAATGGCGCATGTGATGCCATTCAGAAGTACATGTACTAGAGGCTAAACTAACTAAAAATCTATGGTATGCTTTCACCAATTTGAACTCTTCTCATTCAAAATAGAAAAAAAAAAAAACTAGCCATAAAGACCTTTCATTTTATTAATAATATACAAAGTGTGAACGTGATATTTTTGAATTCTTTGGCAGCTCATGCAAGAGATGGGGTGATTTCATAATTGGGAATTGGAAATCAGAATAATTGGACCTGTTTGTTATAATCGGCAGAGTTGAAACTGGGAAAAAAATTTATCCACCCAATTTCCAATTTTCAAAAATATTTTTGATTGTGTCAAAACATTATTTTCTTGCAATGTATTGTAACCTCCAGTTGAAGACAAAGTCATGGTCATGCATTCAATTAAAAAGTGTCAATACATTAGTTTATTGCAATGCATTGTGACCTCCCAAAAAATCCAGTAAGTCACATGTACATTAATTTAAAGTCATATACAGCTTTAGTCTACAAAGTGGAAAAGAGCTCTGTGTGGAAATAATTTGACCTGGTGAGCACATTGAATAGTTGAAGGTCAAAGCTGTCACCAGTGAGACTGAAGTTACAGTTTGTTTTTGAAAATAAAAAAAAATTCCCATCCATCACACTAAAGTAAGTCTTATCATGCTATCTCTTGTAAGGCCCCTCTGTAGAAAGGCCACCCCCTTTACAAAGGCCAGTTCTCCATGCAGCAAGTATGGCATCTTCATTGTATTTTACCCCTCAAGAGAGGCCGCCCCTCTTATAAGGCCACTTTTCGAGTGCATTTGGGGTGACCTTATAAGAGGAGGACCCCTGTATAGCAACATGATTGGTATTGTATGTGACATAGGCCAATAGCCATGCCTGGTATCCATGAATTTGAGTTTAATTGAAGTCATTTTGTATGTCTTTCCTTTTTGACAGTGAAATAATCAGAAACCAGATATCATAATCAACCGATCAGAGATTAAAAAAATCACAAATTTAATGAAAAAAAATCCTATTGGCCCGTTGCTAGCCCATGCTATTGCTGCTACAGAGGCAGCTGAAGTGTGGCTTGTCTAGCAACACAAGCATAATAAACCAAGACCTTACCTCCAGATAACACAGCAAGGAAAGAGGTCTCTGCCTGGGGCTGACAAACTGTTGATATGACTGGTATGACCATTTCTTGTGATGTTTTAAAGTGTGGTCATGACAGAGAAATTAACCCCTTCTTGCTTGAATTGCCCTAAAGTGTCCACATGTAAAATTGCTGTTGCTGAAATTGTTTTACCTGTATTTTATGTTCTTAGGAAACATTTTTGTTCAGAATCACATTTAAGTCCTACTATGATGGCGTGCCCCAGGTCAATACCTTTCTTGGACACAGGTTGGTCACATAGTGCCTTACCCGCACCAAGGAAATCTATTGATGCAAGTCTCTGACCAGGAAGGCATTCAAGGGTACCTGTATATGTTGTATACAGGTATCTGTATACACTGCGTGAGTGCATGCATGGACAGTGAACAACAACAAAAAATGTCACAGTAAAAACTTCTGGCATTGACTCTCTGATCTTAGACTTGTATTTGCTTAATGATACAAACTTTGAAGTATAAGCAGTTGATTTCCTGTGGAGTTTGGTTCACTTTGAGATATCTTGCACTTTTTGAAGGCAGCAGGTAATGTCATTATAATGCTGAATAAGTTCTTTCCACACGCGACCTTTTGTGCCTTAAATTAAGATTGAGTCAACAGCTTTAGTGCTCAACCCAGGCCAAGGAAAGCTGTTGACCTGGTGCATGATATCTTGATAGGTCTCATTCTCAATTACTCCACACTCTTATGAATGGTATTCCATAGTAGTCATATGACCACTACAGTTTTATCACAAAACATAGTCCCTAGCAAACATGATTGGCCAATTGTATTACACAAGCCGTGCCTTTTAAACCTGTCTCATCAGTGCAGCTGGGGAGCAATCTTACTGGCTGCGCAACAATATGAGGGGGTGTGAGACTTAAATTGGTATCATATAGGTAAAATGTTTTAGGTATATGAAGAAAGGTAGTGTTGAATCAAGATTGGTTGGTATCAAATGGACTGGCAGGGTAGTGGTGGATAATAGACAGGTTGGCAAAAATGGAATGACAGAGTGATGGTGGATATAGTCTGGTTGGAATATAATGGAATGACAGGGTGATGGTAGATATAGCTTCGGATACAATGGAATGGTAGGGTGATGTAAATATATATGTATAGACAGGTTGGTATACAATGGAATGACAGGGTGATGGTGGATATAGACTGGTTGTTATAAAATGGAATGACAGCGTGATGGTGGATATAGTGTGGTTGGAATATAATGGAATGGCAGGGTGATTGTAAATATATATGTATAGACAGGTTGGTATACAATGGAATGACAGAGTGATGGTGGATATAGACTGGTTGTTATAAGATGGAATGACAGTGTGATGGTGAATATAGACTGGTTGGTATATCCTTAGTGCGTCTGTAACATGTTTATCCTCCGTTCCCCCCGACGAAGGCCCCAGGGGGGCCGAAACATGTTGGGAGGAGGCTCCTTTATACATTTTAGTCTCCTCTTTGAGTTTGTTGGTCTGTTCTTGCTTTCCAATTCGATGTTTATCTTTATTATATTCCTAAAATTTTATCAGTAAAGATGTGGCAAATTCAGTACATGGGATATGTGATGTTCAATGAGCATCATATCTGACGTGCTAATGTATTGTACAGTTTTCCTGCACAAGATGGAATTTGGCATGTTATATCAATACTGTTTGTGGTGCCACCTAGACAGAAAAAAATGGCCTTTTGTTCTGTGATATAGGTTTAATCCGCCTGGCAGTGACGCCTGTGATACACTTACATATAATAGAAGCATCAATAAATATATGAAAAAATTTTGATATGCTGGGTGCTTATTTATATTTAGTGAGTCCACAGAGTATACATGGATGAATATGATCAACATAATAATGCATGGCCTGTTCCATATCAGTACTCGTATCAACACTCCGTACTTTCATATCAGTACTCACTATCGCTCATACTGGCCTTTTTTAAAGTTAGCACAGATAACTTGATATCAGTACTCCCTATCGCTGGTACTGATATCAAGTTTTACGTGCTAATACTGGGACTGATATGGAAAAGGCCATGCATTATTATATACATATAAGAGGTGTGGGGTAGATTTTAATTTGGTTAGAATTAAGATATGACACCCGGTGGTCTAAATATTTCCTCTTTTTAAGAAGCAAGTGGACAAATGTGTATGCAAAGTTGATTGAAATCTGACCAAATAAAGGGGATCAAATTACATTCAAAACATAATTTTATTTTGCTCAAAACCTTATTTGGGTAAGCTGGGAGGCATGTGTCAGGAAAAGCACACACAACAACCACACCACCCCCAACAAGCCTCAAAAGAGATTTTAAGAGAAAGAGGGAAAATGGGCATGTTTCTACTTTTTGAAGTTTTTGGTGGGAAAATAATCATGGGAATTTTGAAAAGAAGGTGTACCCTAATTTACTTATTTTTTTAGCTCAGCTGACTTGTCAGTTGGCTGAGCTTATAGGATTGTCTATCATCCAGCCGTTAGTGGTTATTGATTAACTTTGCAATTCCAGTGTCTATCTTATGGGTATAATTTGGTGTCTTGGTTGAGGGTGACTTGTGGGATTTGTGCCAGTTACATGTACTTTGCCTCTTGAGAAATATTATTGTCTTCCTGTGTAAATGGTGCAGCATATGTGGGTTAATGATATACCATCTATACATGCTACTTTCCCCTGTTGCATCAGGACAGGTGATTCTAATTTCTTGAGTAGAGTTCATGGTGCAAGATACCTAAGTTGTGCTTGATAAAGAAGGGAGCTCATCATTGAACATTACATACGGTGCCCATTAGGGGCATCAACAGGCTAGTGCCAGTCGTGTTTCATGATGAGACTGGGTGATTTATCAGCAGACGGTGCTTACGGGATCCCCCCAGACCATTCCCTTCATCAAATCATAATGTTTTCCATCTTTTTAGGGATTGAGATATTAGATCAGTGTATCATATGAGTGCATTCCTGGCAGTGTATTCTATATTTAGACATCTGTCTGTCTTCTGTCCACAATTCATATTTTCGACTTCTCCAAAACCGTCAGCCAGAATCAATTCAAACCTGGTTGGGATGTACCTTGGGTAGTTCTCTATCAAGTTTGTACAAATGGTCATGCTCCAGTGATTTTTTTTCTTTTATGATTTTTGTTTGGTTTTGTTTTATTTGTTTTTTTTTTTTTTTGTTCATTGTTTGGCAAAATCTTCAAAAATCTTCCCTCTTTCTCTTAAAATCTCTTTTGAGGCTTGTTGGGGGGGGGGGGTGTTGTGTGTGCTTTTCCTGACACATGCCTCTCAGCTTACCCAAATAAGGTTTTGAGCAAAATAAAAACATGTTTTGAATGTAATTTGATCCCCTTTATTCTTCTTCCGAAACTACATGGCCAATTGCTCTGAAATTGCAGAGGGACACTTTGGGGTACCCCTTAACTTTAATTTGTTCGACAGAAGGCATTATGATTTTTCAAATATTTTTTTATGTAAAAAAGTGTGTTTTCACTATTTCAACTTCTTCTCCAAAACAGTCACTCAGATTGTGTTGAAACTTGATGGAAATGTTCTTTGTGGAAGGGCCAAACAAAGTTGTACACAAGGTGGTGTTGCTGTGAATCCCCCCCCCCCCTTTTTTTTTTTAATGAATTTTCCAATTTGGGTACTTACTGGTTGATGCAGTCCTGTTGATTACTATGTGAGTGAATGGAGATTGCAAATGGCAATTCACCTTCTTGACCTCTCCAAAACCACTGTCCAGATTCACTTCAAACTTGGTGGGGATGTACCTTGGGTGGGTCTCTTCTAAGTTTGTTCAAATGGTCATGTTCCAGTGATTTCTGGATTCTTTATGACTTTTTTTGTTCATTCTTTTAACCAAATCTTAGAAAAACTTCTCCAAAACTGCTTGGCCAATAAGCCAAGTCCCTATCTGAACTCATCCCAGAGACAGGCTATGAGGTCATTCAACACAGGAAGTGACCTTTCTCCATTCAACTTGTTAAGTAACCATAATCAAACTTTTCATTTTTTTTGTTGTTGTCAATTTCATGAACTAGTGTCATTGCTATGTTAAAACATTATAGCCTATAGATGATGACAAACACTAGCAAACTTCTTAAAAAATGAAGCTGTCATCTGTAACAATTCTTTTCAAAGCTTTATGTTTTACCTCCAAACATTTCTATGTTAAGTGGGTGAAGTTTGTATTGAATGACCTCTGACCTAATTAGAGCAACACATCTCACTGCGCTTGCTCAACTGAGATGGCTATTTGGCTTATTGATTCGAAATTGCTTAGGGAGACTTCTGGGGATGTTGGGTCCTTAATTGTTCAATAGGTAGCGCTGTGATTTTTTCAAATATTCTTAGGTATGCTGACCATAGGTCACATAGCTCATGTGATCCCTCATGTCAGGCCGGCAGGCCGGCCGTAAGTAATTTGTTTGGCAACACGATAACATCAACAATTTTAAAGTTAATCTCTTGAAATTTTATGAACATGTTCTATGAATATAAATCTAGGTTACTTTGGTTATTACTTGCACCGCCTACAGGATTACATAATTCCCAGGCCAAAAAGTGAAAAAATTGAAAACACTCGGGTGTTCTTCATTTGTGATGGATCATGAAATTTTGGTGGAAACATTTGGGAGGCTAATACATGTATGTGGAATCTGAAGAGTGCAGGTGGAGCTACCTACAGGTGAATGGAAAATATGACCCAATGTGTTTTCAGACCTATTAAATTCATTATCATGAGACTAATCAGGCTGACTTAATCAAATGTCACAGCATATGTGCATCATGTCTGAAAGTACAATATTGCATAATATGGGTGACCTTGACCCACTTTCTCAAGGTCACTGAGGGAATACATTTCAGGAGATGATATTCTTGTGATGGTGATTCTATCTTTACATGTGAACATATATACATTTTACCATTACAAGAATATTATGAAGAAAAAAGTTTATGATGTGTGGAATCCTGGTGGTGCTACTGGTGGTTTCCAAAAAATGAACATTATAGGTGTAAACAACACATTAAATTCAATATTATGATCATTAATAAACATGGAGCTTTGCAACTTACAGCAACTATGTATGGGGTCAGTGGTCAACTTTTGTGAAAATTTCGATGACATTGACCTATTTTTGAAGGTCAAAATACAAATTGCATATGTCATTGATAATCAAGAAGTACAAAATTTAGACATAAGTGAGCTAGGGTTAGTATACTGACACAAAATATACATTTTACATGAATATTGATGTTTTATACTCAATGAAGGACCTTTGACCTACTTTTTAAAGGTCACTGATGGAATAAAGGAAAAAAAAACTTTTGGACATTGTTAGGGTCCTTAATTTATCATGGACTCTGATGAAATGTGAAAATGCGGGGGGGGGGGGGGCAAAAATGTTGAACTGTTCCGATACTGGTGGTGCCACCTGTAAGTACACACAAAATATCAGGAAATGTGTTTTGAGACAAGTAAATTTCATTATCATCAGAAAGAATGAGACCATGATTCTGATTCTTGATGTACATGCACTATGAATGTATACTAGGTCACTAAGGATATAAAGTTAAGGACTCACTCATTGTTGTATTGGCACATGCAACAATATCCATCACAGGAATTGCACAAATAAGCTATGATTACATGTGGAGCAAAGTGCCATCTGGTAGACAAATCAGACACTAAAATAACATAAGCTTTATATGTTCAGAAGCCACTGGAGGACTCACAACTTTGAAATGAAGATGCAGGTGCAATATAGCCATGTTGCCAACAAAGCATTCGGCCCATGGGCCTCTTGTTATGCAAAAAAGTGTATTCTCACTATTTTTTACTTCTTCTCCAAAACCATGACTCAGATTATGCTTAAACTTGGTGGAAATGTTCATTGTAGAGGGTCAACCAAAGTTGCTCACAAGATGGTATTACTATGAATCTCCGATTTTCAATAAATTTTTCTATTCGGGTACTTATCGGTTAATGCATGCAGTCCTATTGATAACAATGTAAGTGAAAGGGGATTGCAATGGTAATTCATAATTTTGACTTTTTCTCAAAAACCACGGTCCAGATTCACTTCAAACTTGTTTGGGATATACCTTGGGTGGGTGTCTACTAAGTTTGTGCAAATAGTCGTACTCCCATGATTTTTGGATTTTTTGTGATTTTTTGGGGTTCATTTTTTGGCCAAATCTTCAAAAATCTTCTTCTGCAAAACCACTTGGCCAATTGATTAAAAATTTTGAATAGGAACACTTGAGGGCATGACAGTGGGAGTTAAACAGTACGTGGGTGACCTTGACCTCATTTTCAAGGTGACAGGGTCACTTGCGTGTATTTAACTCTACAGATGATAACTTAAGAATTATTTCTGCCTGGACTTTGATGTTTTACATGGTTATGATCCTCTTTGAGGGCCACACTCAGACAGTACATGAATGACCCTGCCTTCATTCCCAAGGTCACAGGACAACTGACATGAAATTTACTTTTCATTTGATAACTTGAGATCTATTTTGAGTTAGGACCTTCATGTTGCACATGTTAATGTTTCTCTATGAAGGTCACACTTAGACAATGCATGAGTGACCTTGACCTCATTTCTGAGGTTACAGTGCAACATACATGAATTTTACTCTTCATTAGAACTACTTGAACTGTGACCTTGATGTTGCACATGTTAGTGTTCTTCCATAAAGGTCAGACTTACTCAGTGCATCCCAAGTTCACAGAGCCACAAGTGTGATGAATCTCCAGGTCAGATGAGCATGGGCTGTTCGTATAGTCCTCTTATTTTTAATCCCGGGACAATGGGAAGAGTTTTTAAATTTTTGACCTTGACCTTTGATCTGGGTCACTGATTTCATCACTGAGGTCAACATACATGCAGGTGAAATGGCAGTTTCTTGTTTTGATTTTGTATAAAAGGTTGAACACATTGTGCGTAGTGTCATTTTAGCAGGTTTTGCCTGTGACAAATCTCCACATGCATGTCCAAAGGTTGTGAGACGACAGGCTGATGGTGGGCATAGACTGGTTGGTATATAATGAAATGATAGGGTGATGGTGGAGATGCACTGGTTGGTATCTAATGGAATGACAGGTTGATGGTCGAGATAGAGTGGTTGCTATATAATGGAATGACGGGGTATAAGACAGGGTGGTATATATTGGAATGATAGGGTGAGTGTAGATATAGACAGGTTGGTGTTTAATGGGATGACAGGGTGATGGTGGTGATAGACTGGTTGCTATATAATGGAATGACAGGATAGTCATAAATATAGACTGTTTGGTACATACATGTAATAGAATCACAGGGTAATGCTGGAGCTAGACTGGTTGGTATATGTAATAGGATGATGGTGTATCTGAGCTGGTTGGTGTTTAACAAAACAGCAATATAGCAGAAGTTGACCCAGACCAGTCAATTGCATACACAATGACTTCAAAACATAAAAGGGCAGATGAGATTACACTTGTTTAGAAAAGTGTGACATACAAAAATCTAAAGACCGGTAGCTGTTATCACAAGAGGTTACCATATTGAGCTTGGATTCATATAATCAGTGTCAGACTATAATCATTGCATCATCCAGAACAAGCAAGTCTGACCATCTAAATCTCACAGTGGGCCACAATAATAAAACTACACAAGTGTGAGTGCCTGGCCATAAATTCTGCATGGCACAAGCATACCCATGGAGCGGAAGGATACATGAAATGCAGCCGGCCACAGGTGGGCCATCAAGTGTATCCTTCCGCTGTACGGGTATGCTTGTGCCATGCAGAATTTACGGCCAGGTAATTGCAAGAGTGTTGTTTTATTTTTGTCCCTTGTATGTGTAGTCCAGAGTATTCTCCACCATTTCACATGAAAAAATTGATATTGTTGTGTCGAAACAGCGATCAACGACAAATACCGCAGCAGATGATAAATCAACATCCTAGGTGCGCGCACATGAAAAAGTGCTCAGTGCAAAAGTAGGGCATGCACGCGACGGTTCTACACAGGCGTGTGGATCGGCAATAAATTCTACACGGTGCAGAACGGCTCATCCGTGGTTACTCTGGACTAAACATGCATAGGATAAATGTATATTAAACATTCTACAGTTGAGCCTAACATGCAAAAACAGTGCTTCTGTCTCATATTTATAAGGCTTTTAAATATATAAGCTGGTGGAGCAGGCAAGTAAGGCACTCTTGCAGATATATAAATTGAGATGTCCCATAGTAGGCAGGCTTAGTCCTCAAGTAGCATTCAAGGTTTTTGACTCCCAAATACTATCTATCTTAGAGTATGGTCTTAGAAATATGGTTTAATAGTAAGTGTATACTTGAAATGGCAAAATTCCAGTTGAAGTTTCTTAAATCCACCCTCAGTGTGCGTACCCAAACAGTGAGTGATGCTGTGTATGCTGATACAGGTAAAATCTCATTATACATAAGAAACATAGTTAATGCGTTCAAGAATTCTGAACTTGCCTGAAATGAACCCTGTTAAAAACTCTTAATACTGTACTCAGAAGAATTTAGATTCCTTAGGGCAGCCAAATTGGTCAACCGAAATTAGAAAATTGTTATTATGAGCTGGGACATTTAAACATTTGGAATGAAAAAAAAAAAATGCAAATGATGAGACCTTCATAGATGAGTGCCAGAAAATCTTGAGAAGATATTACTCTTTGGACTGTTTACACCGGATCAAGCAGTCCATAAATAATGAGGGTAAATTGAGGAGCTATCAACAGTACAAAAAACATTTTAGCATGGAACCATACCTGGAGACAATAAAAGATGCAGATATAGGACTGTCCTGACAAGATTTAGATTAAGCTCACATAATTTAAAAATAGAAATTGGGAGACACACAAAACCCAAAATCCCACAGGAACTTAGAATATGCCATAAATGTAATACTGGGCTTGTAGACGATGAGCTACATTTCTTATTAGTATGTCTGAAATATGCTACTAGAAAGCAGACACTCCCAAATACATTTGTTAGTATAATTATTTACCTCACCTTCTGATGCCATCTTTAGGCGAGCAGTTTAAGGAAATCATGTGCTGCAGTAAAACACCATGCCCACTGCCGCTAGGAAAATCTATCCATAAAGGTTTCGGTGAAAACAATAATATCACAGCATAAACCCAATTTACATGCTGGAAATCACCATGGCAGCTTTTTGTATTATGTATATATGTGTAAATAGAAGTAGTTTCGGAATTAGTTACATGTTCTTTTTATTATTATACAGAAATCCTCAAACAGCTAGAATACATTGCTGAAAGCCAAACGTTGCATGAAACTGCAGATGGTACTTTTAAATTTTGTAGCACTCTAGATCTTGTTTAATGTTTTTAGCTCTGCTGACTTGTCAGTCAGCAGAGCTTATGGAATCCGTTTGCGTCCGTCATCCGTCTGTCCGTCCGTCCGTCTGTCGTTAAACTTTTTATATTTTCGACTTCTTCTCAAAAACCGCTACATAGAATGTTTTGATTTTGCACATGGATGATCCCCAGGTGGACCTCTACCAAGTTTGCGAAGGAGATGATGATGCAATAATTTTTCTATTTTTTATGAATTTTTTAATTTATTTTTTGAAAAAAAAAAAATTTTCTTCATCTTATGAACTACAAAGCCAATTGCTTTGATATTGCACATAGGGTCATCTGGGGTCAACTAGTTCTTATTTTGGCCACCAGGTGGCACTGTGATTTTTTCCTATTTTTTTATGAATTAATGCCTGTTAAGGCTATTTTTGACTTCTTCTCCAGAACAGCTGAACAGAATTGCTTAAAATTTTATCAGAATATAGTTTGACATTAGACAATGAAAGTTTGTGAAAATAATATGGATATGTTAATTTTAGGCAAAGTTATGGGATGTCAAACTTCGCAACTGTAAGGAAGTGCTGCAGCTGTATATATATACATATGGCAATACAGTGCATACATTACACTATTGTATTTACCCTTTTGACTATTTCTCAAAAACCGCTGTATGGAATGTTTTAATTTTGCACATGGATGTTGACCCAGGTGAACCTCTACCAAGTTTGCGAAGGAGATGATGATGCAATAATTTTTCTATTTTGAATGAGTTTTTTAATTTATTTTTTGAAAAAAAAAAAAAAAAATTCTTCATCTCAAGAACTACCTGGCCAATTGCTTTGATATTGCACATAGGGTCACCTGGGGTCAACTAGTTCTCATTTTGGCCACCAGGTGGCGCTGTGATTTTTTCCCTATTTTTTATGAATTTTTGCGTGTAAGGCTATTTCCGACTTCTTCTCCAGAACAGCATGATTGCTTAAAATTTTATCAAAATATAGTTGGACATTAGACAATGAAAGTTTGCGAAAATAATGTGGATATGTTAATTTTTGACGAAGTTATGCAATATCAGACTTTGTGACTGTAAGTGAGTGCTGCCACTGTACACCGGCAGCCATTGAAACAGCAAGGTATGTCAATTGATAATACATGTACTACCATCAGCTGAGCTTATAGAATCCGTTTGCGTCCATCGTCCGTCTTTCCGTCCGTCCATCCGTCCTTCCTTCCGCAAAATTTATTTTAAGGACAAACTTTGCTACCACTCTACATACATGTATATAGCTGTACAAATCTAGACTGCAGTCCATGTGTTCCAATACTGTAAAAGCAGATCCCAGTCAGCAGAGCACAGTATCATCATGATCCTCTTGTTATAATGTTGCGTTCCTCTTGTCATTGTGTTATGTGGTGCTGTAGTTTATTATTGTGTATTTTCACCAGATAATGATATGAATACTCTGTAACAATGAACTGTAGGTCTGAACTGACCTGTTATTCTGTCAATAAGATTTATTGAGGTACTTGTGACAGATAATGTCCTATAACAGGTAACGTGCATTTTTTAGGCCCTGGGTATAGCTTGTCAGTCAACAGTTGGTCTGCAAGGCAGTAGTTGCCTTTTTCAGGTTTCACATTATATGTATATGTATATCTAATATTAATTCCTTTTTGTCCTTGTCTCTTTGTTGCTATGTTTTTACGTGACCATGCCATGTAAGTTAGTGTATGTCAACAAAGTATTCATACATATATGTATTGGCTTCATGGTCAGTGGTCATTATCAGCTGATGATGTGGTGACATGGCTTATCCACCCATAACTGGGAGTCATTGCCGCTTTAGGTGTTCATGTGACCGTAGCTTGACCCATACAAAACAAGTGGCAAAGTCAATTAAATCCTCAGAGGTGTCTAATTTTTTTCAATCTATTGTTTACTGATGAGAAGCAGTGCGATATAACATTAATGAGTGTTTGTTATGCATCAACGCTTGCCACTGATGCTGATAGTCCATAGATCCACCCATATTTGAAAATTGCATCTTTCGGACACTTAATACTTCATCTATTAGTGATCTATTTGTGCAGCATTCATGTGTGTAGATTATCGGTCTACATTGTCACAGTTGTTCAGTCCGGAAATTATTCCAGCTGGTATCCCAGGCCAGATATGTCTGGATGAATGGTAACTGACCATGGCTTCAGGCAAAATCAATAAACGGTATCTATTTAAACAGTGAACATAAGCCCATTGGGTTGGTCAGGCAGATATAACTTCTATAGAGTTTATTGACTGCAATTAGAGGACTTGTAAGCAGACATACATATGGTAGATTTAAATTAGATATGTCTCCAGCTGTGGCCCCCAGTCCACGTGTCTCTATAGGGACCGTGTCCCTGCATGTCATTGCTTTGTATAGCGTTGACGTGGTTGGACATTGGTACAAAGGTGCAGGTGGCAACCAGTGGGTATAAGCCATGTGTGACCTGCCTATCCTCCATAAAAATGTCACACTGTTTCATGATATTAGGGCACAGAGTGGTTAAAATGGAGGAGTGTGACTTATGGTGGTCATAATGCGCTCATTTATGGGTGCTTGCCCTTAATATTATTATCATGATACTCTTTATCTGCTCAGCTTCCGTTCACCTGTTCCAAGAAATTGGATGGCCAGTGTGCACAAACTAATTTTATCCCTGCATAGCTTTCTGCTAATAAACAACAGTTGCTTTCCTGCGGCAACTAATGTGGGCTTTGCATACTCTGATCTCGGGGAAATCTGCTGCCCAGGCAAATTGTTTCATTGGTATGTATCCACATCCACGTAAATGCTGTAAATATGTCTGTTGTATTATTACATGCATTTTACACACTCTCCTCTTTTGTTGTTTTTTTTTTCTTTTCTGATTGGCAGAGAGATAGTGTTCTGAAACATACTTGAATCACATTATCTCTGTCAAATGCTGGTGGCAATTTAGATAATTCACACAGAAAGCATTTGCCACTTCAGATAGGTAGTTTCAAATATCACAATAAAAAAATTGTAAATCCCTGATAAAATTCACAACATTATCAGTAAATGAGGAGTAAGAAAAGGCTGCAGAGTGACTATTGTCAGTGAGAGGCTTAGTGGCCACAGTGTGATACCCTATGGAATATATTGAATTTCATACAATTTCATGGGCATCACCACACTTTTTCATGGTATTAGAGAGTTTGTTATGCATATGCTAGCATCTGATACATTTTTTCAGATGTTTTGAAAAGTTTTATGGTTAAATTTTCACTTGTATCACGTCCTCAGGTGGACCTTATCAATTGCATTATGATGCAGGTAGCCATATTGGTTCAAGTCCCACCAAATTTTCAATGTTGGATACAAATATGCACGCAGACAATCAAAAAAAAACCTGTTATAATCCATACTCTGTTTCCGGTATACATTTGGCTGATGTATTTTTTTTTAATTGTTATTTTTGCATCACTATTAACCTGTCGTAACCTGCTTTGCAACTTTAGCAGCCACCAAAGTCAAACACTCTAGACACAAAGCATCTTTCTCTGATAATCTTTCCACTTCCTTGTCATAAAAGGATAAATCATAAAAGGAGAAAATTGTGTCAGCTTAGATTGCAACCTTTCTCCAATAAACCGGCCAAAACTGGCTCGTGGTCAAATGTCGTCTGCTTCCATGTTTTTGACTAATTTCAGTGGTAATGAAAAACAGCGTGAATGCGAATTGTAGATGAGACCCATCAAGATAACATGCCGTAGGTCAACAGCTTCCCTTCGTGTGGGTTGTGTGCTTAGCACGTAGTACCCAACCCATGCCAAAGAAAGCTGTTAACTGCATCTGAATTCAGTGGGGAAAGGGTTAAGCAACTTCTTATGATTTAAATTATTTTTGCTTCAGTTCATTAACTTGAGTGGTAAGAAATGAAACATTGATGGTAGGTAAAGTGTCATAATACTGCCATGAGGAAAATGCCTGAATTTCAGGGGTGTACACTTGGGTTGGTACAACTGGTTTTTGTCACTGCTTCAGCTCTTGAAGATGGTGTAAAATGCCACTTCATTGCCTGCCTCAATTTTACATTTTCAGTTAATTTTGATTTTGATATATCTATGGCAGGTTTAGTGTGTCAAAATTAGAATAAAATTAAGGCAGCCATAGCTACTAATTAAAAGAAAATGTGAAGAAAAAGGCATTATAATTGTATGGCCGTATGTCAGGTACAAGATGATTGTGCCAGGAGGTTGAGAGAAAAAATCCAAGGTCAGAATTAGACATTTCAGTGGATTTATTACAATGTAGCTTAGTGAAACTGAGAATGCTATCTCTTTTATGATTTTAATCCACGTTGACAGATTACAACTTAACTCTTTACCTAAGAAAGTGGCAAAATCTTCGGTCTGTTGATGCAGCAATTGGAGCCCAACTTGTCAGGCAGTGCAAAAACCACTGATTTCAGACCTGCCATTTTACGCCTGCAATAAAAGCTCTTGTTGTGAGCAATTGAAAAATGGACTTCTCGTCAAATTTTATCAAAATTTGCAGCTGAAGCTTTCACAGGTGTAGTGTGAGTTAAACATTTTACTGTGCATGTTTTTCACATAACCTACATTTGTGGAGATGGGAGACATCATGCTGAATTTGATATTAAAAATAAGATGTTTAACCTTGCTGCACACATGCAACATACCCATGTTGTAAAACTATTGTGCATTGAAATGTGTCAGTTTGCAGGTATCTCAGTTTATTCAATATTATGCATAAGCGTACACTCAAGAGAGCCAGCAAGAGCTGAAGGCTGCTTTAATTTTACACCCCACTGGTGTCGGGCTGTCAACCTGCATCCACTTAATCCAGGGATGCAAGTGCGGAGAGACACCTGCCCCAGTCTAATGCAATTCACCATTTCATGGCCTGTCATATTTCTATCAACTTGCTGCTCTAAAAATATAGCCAACCTGACTAATTAACAACACCTTATGCCGTGAAAGGTGTCTCATAGACGAGTGGGTGGGTGCGGGGAAATGGCCGCTAGACTCCAGGGAGAGGGGTCAGTTAAGGTCACAGGTCACACCTAGTCAACTGGCCAGCTCACTTTTAAATTCTGAATTGATCATGTTCAGTGAAAAATCTCCAGAGATCAGAATGTGGGTGGAAGTCCTTCCAGGAAATGACGCAGCATCTCACTCAGTTGCCATGGGGCAGTAATCAGGACCCATAATTCTTGCATGAAATGCTTTTAGCGATTAAATTTGTTTTCATGTTAGATTCAGTCTGTTAACTATGGTCAGAAATGTGAAGCTACACATTCAGTTGCAGGGTTTTAATTTGATAATGGTCACTATTATCTTGACAAACATCCGGTCCTATACTGACTCCTTTGTCAATTATCAATTGATAACAAGTTTTCAATTGATTTTTGTGGAAGTGTATTTACCAATGAAAAAAAGCAGATGCTTTTTTTTGTTTAGGGTACAGGAATGTTTATTGTGCCTGAGGGACACCTATAACAAGGCAAACCCTGTTGAAAATTGTATTGTGCTTGCAATGTGCTGTGTGCTGTTGAACTTATGATTGCTTGATGAAAATAATGACAGTACTGAGGTCAACAATGTTTTTGCTGTCCGTCTCTTTTGTGAAGTGGCCATCCACTGGCCATTGTAGGCTCTGTGAATAACAAAGTTGTTTCTCATTTTCTTTCGAGTCATTAAGTCATGAAAAAGAGAACATCTTTAATTTTTGTATTAATCCATAATCAAATATTATCAATTTAGATTGTCATATTTGTGTTCCACAAGGGCTAGAAATGTGTTACCTTTCTGAATTGAAACAGTATATTGTTGTGTTGTTTTTTTTTTAAATCATGTGCTTCATATGGTTATCCTTTTCTGTTACCAATGCATAATAAAGGACTATTTGAAGTAATTTGCTTCAAGTTTTGTTCTAATTGTATGTTATTACTGATTCAAATACAGGATAAAGAGGTGAAAATTATGCAATGGAGGGAAATGACATTTCGGCGTCAAAGAGATGTAAGTTGTCTCCCTTGCCTGCTGCACAGACCCATAGCCCTGTGTTCTGCAGTTGAAGGAAAGTGTAAAAAGAAACAAGGAATTTAGTGTGCTAAGGAAACAAGTGCTGCTTATGACTTCTCAATCTGTCTTCCTGTCATGAACTGGCACTTACCCGTGTGCCATTTTTCAATTAGCCGAGTGCTGATGTAAGCAAGCTGTTGCTTGTTGTGGTTTTATCCATGGTAATGAAACTTTTGTTGTTACTATATATGTTATTTGTGCTCTTTTGCCACAAATTGTTCAGCTTTGGGGAGACTGTAAATGGTAAGGTCAGTGAAGTGAATTGTAAGCCTGTTGTCCCTGGGTCATACTGTAAAGGTCATACCATAATACTTGTTTACATCCCTCAACATGCAGGAGAGACCCTGGAAGGTGACCGGTGCCACTAATATTGTTATCACCGTCACTGTAGACTGGGAAGTTAATCTATTTTGCAATAATTAAGATAGTGTCATCATGTTTAACATCCTCGTCGTCGTTGTCGTCGTCACTGTCATCATCAGCATTGATGTTTTGTCACAATTGCCAAAAAAGAAGAAGAAAAAAATGTAATCATAACATACACCATGTTATTTTATCAGGTGTAAATTATTATAATAAACATAATTATCTTTGTCAGATTAAAAATGTTATGATCATTAGTGTCCTCGTGATCCGCACTTTTAAAACTGTCCACCAAGTAGATAAACTTAGGTGAGACAAGACAGATGTTCTGTTGATAGGACACAAGAGGCAGGTGTACACAATGCTGGTAATACAGTAACTACATCTAGTCCATAATTCACATCCTAAATGACCATAGGCAAATAGACATGATTTACAAGCCTCGTGTATGATTTATTGACTGGGCTAAGCTAGCGCAGGTTATGTCCTATTATTTGGACAGGCCATTGTGCAGAGGTAGATGTTTATCAGAGTACTGGTCTGTAACCAAGCATAGGTGTGTTTGAAGGCGTTATCAGTGGGCTACTTCCCCTCAGCCACATCAGTCAATCGAGGCTAAAGGCCATCTGATAGTGGCCATGTTGATCCTGCATACTTTTTTGATGGTGTTTGGTTGTAATCAGCCACAGAGCTGGATATTACAGTAACAGATTCAGAAGCTGTAGGTGGACACAAAAACTTTAAATCTGTCTTGTATGATATTATCAGAAATTGGCCTGAATGAGTTATGTATATGTGTTTTTTGTATCATTATTATTCTGTGCTGTATCATTTTATCCCATTGATATGATTATGGTGAAATTTAATTGAAATAATTTTTAAAAACTAGTATCAAGGGAAACACATATGGAGAGGGTTTAGTTTTTGAGTAATTAAATTTTTGAAAGATAATTTGGTGGCGTCATTGGTCTGTTGATTATTGATAATGCTTACACAGGTAGACCAAATTGATACATAGATGCATTATGTGTTCTGCAAGAGTGAACGCGAAAGAACGCGGCCATAAAGCTGAGCGGTGGAGTTGAGGTCCAGCAGTCAAGGGTCATTTAACTGTGGCGGGTGTGGTCTTTATTGCATTTCATTATCTGTTTTGTCCATTTTGAAATCAATTACTGTCCAAACTCACCACTGGTTACAATCACATAAAAAAGGTGTATATCTGTTACAGCATTGATGCATCATTAAAGTCAGCAAAATCATTCAAGTCAGCAAAATGACTTTATGGTAGAATTAAACCTTTTGCCATGCCACTCAGCCGGGTTATAACATGCATAGTTGATTATCTGTTTTTGCCCATCCTTAATTTAAATTTCCATCTTCTTCTCAAAGCCATTTCATGGAAGGCATTGATCTTACAGATAGATATTCCTACTGTGGACCTCTACCAACTTTGTGAAGGTGATGACAATTTAATAATTTGTTCTATTTTTTTGTGAATTTATTTAAAAAAAAAAAAAAAAACTTGATAATTACTTGTCTAATTACTTTGGTATTGTACACAGGGTCACCTGGGGTCACCTAGTTTTTATTTTGGCCACCAGGTAGTGTGGTGTAATTTTAACAAAAAAATAAATACATGTGTGTTAAAGCCATTCTTGACTTCTCCAAATAGCTGAAAAGAATTGATTGAAATTTGCCAAAATATAATAGTTCAACTAAATATGTACATATATGAGTTTGTGAAAGTGATGAGGATATGTTCATTTTTTCACAAAGCTCTTGCATTTTATGCTTCGGGACCATGTACTGGTATGGGCTAATGCTGTACACATACATAGCAATGCAGTCTATGTATGATAATATTGTGAAAACTGTTGTATGAAATTGCTTGCACACATGAATATAACCCAGATGAACCTTTACAAAGTTTGTATGCAAAATGATCATCAAACATTTTTTTAATGATTTTTTCTAATTTATTTATTGAGGAAAGAAGTGAAAATGTCTTCTTCTGTAGAACTACATATCCAATTGCTTTGATACTGCACATGGGATCACCTGCTTCCTATTTTGCCCACCATGTCCAAGTGGTGCTGTAAGTCCATTTTTTGAATCAACGTTTGTGTGTTTTTGCCATTTCTGACTTCTTTTAACAAGCACTTATTGGATTGCCTTCAAACTGGGATATAAAGTCAGATGAATACAGGATCGTCATTGGTCATCTAGTTTTTTGTTTTTCTATACTTTTAACAAAAATCATCAAAAACACAGCTTACATTTCATGAAACAATGTTGAAATTAAGATGTTCAAAGCAAGTTTTCCCAGAGTAACACCATTAAAGGTGATTAAGCAACACATGTATCTTCTTCTGAACACACCTCATTACAGTGACAGTCAGACATGCAATGTTCACCTAAGGATACTAGTTTTGACAGACTTGAAGTCAAACGCCTTTGCTACTTGACTCATTTATCTTTTATCCAACATATTGAGATATATGTGTCTGACACATTTTACATGGAACATAGTGTCATTATAAGAAGGTTTCACTTTATATACATAGGAACATTCTCTCACATACCTTTCCTCTCTATAATGAATGTTGACAGAAGTCTCAGAAAGAAGAGAGACGTGCAAATTACACTGTCCATATAGAATTCTGTCAATAGTAAAAGAGGTGTAATATCTATACAATTCCATGTGTCACTTATGATATTGGACTGAATACATTCTGCAGTCAACTAAATCAAAGAATTTTCATATCTGAACATGTTTATTAATTTTATCTTTTCGTGTACTTACACATGTATCTGTATGTTCTAAGTCTTTTACTTTCTGGGGAAAGTCTTCAATAGTATAGCAGCACTGTATATAGTCCCAATCATTAATATATTTATTGTTTGATTCCTAGAATGAAAATCATGATTTGAACATTTTCTTGAACTGAAAAAAAAAAAAGAAGTTTATTATGAAGTCTGGATTTTCAACTCAAAATGTACTAAAAAAAAAGCCAGCTTCTAGAACAAAGAAACACAGCCAGAGTCCTAGATAATCTTTGTTTCTTTGAATGTATAAATCTCTGTAGAAATTCAAACTGAAAATTGTGTAATTCAGTGTATATTGTCCCTGTGTAAATCAATCTGAAGGTTGTATTCCATCCTTCTCTTATATATATATATATATATATATCAAGATCATTGTTCCATTTTGCTTATGAGTGGAATTTTGATATTTTACAACATTTTAAAACTAACAATGCATACATGTACTTACTTGTATGACCGTAAATAGTTCCCGGTTCTGTTGATATTTAATTGCTGATTGGAAGTCAGAACTACCGTGCGTGCATGTTAGCATGAAAGTGAGATGTCTCCCTGTTTCCTCCCGTTCAATTTGGAAGTTTAAAAAAAGGTTGTAAAGTGAGTCAATATAATTTTCATCATTTCCCTATTAACACTTACTGGGTGGTGGGGGTGAGTGGGTAAGGATAAATGGTCTAGTATGTTTTAATGATGATATGAAAATTATGTCTATTTTGATTCAAATTCACCCAGGTGTGATAATTGCTCTGAAGTACTCATTTTTTTCAAGTTAGAGGGAAGGAGGAGGGTTGTAGAGTGGCAATTTAATTTTACCCAAGTAGATATTACTGAATCAAAACTCCTGAATGCGGTTCATTGAATCAAATACGAGCATTTTGAAATTGACGGAAATGGGTCTTCTTTTTGTTCGTGTATTTGAGACAGTGAATTTTAAAACATGACAGTTGGCATGATAGGAAGCATGTTCTTGCATAGCTTATCCTAAAGTATCACCTGTTGAACATGCTATGTTGAATAGATTTTTTTTTTTTTTTTTTTCAAATTTGTGTAACTATATTTTAGGAAAAGACTGACAGGAACAGTCAGGGAGAGTACACATATAGAACTTAGGCTAACCAGTCTCTGGTATGGATGATATGGAAGTGTTGCAGGTCTTTTGACTCTGTTGCATAAATAATGTATATGCTTAATTTCTGTTCCAAAAAGACTACCAAAATTAGTTTCCACACTCACACAGACTATGCGGTGCGAAAAACTATGTTTAAAAGTGTTGCATAATACTTGTATTCAAACTGTATCCATTCCTGGTTAACAATTTTTTTTCAAGTGGTTTATCATAAAAAAGTGTATTTTTGTATTTTGAAATGCACACTGCCTGTTAATAAATATGCATGTATTTAGGCAAAGTAAAATTAATGCTTTATAGGAGCTTCATTCAGATTCACAATTTCACTTTTATAAAATGATGCTCCAAAAGCTCGGTAAAAAAGTCTCTATCACCTCCTTTGAATTTATTTTGTTGAAGGTATCTGAGAATCTGTTAATTAATTTCCTAAGCCATGCATTAAATAGGGAAGTCGATCACAGATGATTTATAGTGTGTAGGGTGAGCACAATTATTTTGTTGCTAGCTATCCTTGGAGTATTTTTGACCCAAGTGACTGTAAGCGTGTCAACAGAAAACGACATTTCCTGACTTTTTCATCACATGACATTACATACATCATACTTTTTTATGGTGGTCAAAAGTTTTGGATCAAGGATTAAGGAGAATGTTGTTTAGTGAATGGATGACAAGGTGATGCCGTCAATTTAAAGGATAATTCAATAAATATGTCTTTCTTTTTTTCTTAATTTACAGTGGTCAAATTAAAATTGTTTAATTTCTTTCTATTTGCACTTGATGAATGTTTAACAAACAGGGTATGCAATTTTTACGAGTTTAGGCATCAGTTGTGATGTTGACCATAATTATATTGTTCCGTGTTTACCACCCTCCTGTTTTTAATGCTCTCCCTACTCCTTTGTGAAGCATGTTTTACAGTTGGCTGTCTGCAGTCCACTGTTGATGGTGTAAAATCTTCAGAGTACCTGAGGAGATTTTAATCAAATTCAGCACAAAGGTGCCTCATAAAGTAGAGATAAATAGATTACTTTTCTGCGTAAAGTGACCTGATGGAAGCACATTGGAGACTGTATGCATTAATGTTGTAGAAATGGTGTGTTTTCTTCCAGGTTATACTAAATGAGAGAAAGCCATGTGTAAATAGGAATGACAAAGAAACTTGATGCACTGGAACCAGGGCATTGTTTGCATCTTATTGTGAATTAACAACTCTTTTTTTTTTTTTTTTTTTTTTAGCCCAGATTGAGTCAACAGATTTCCTCAGCATATTGTTCCTTGCCAACACCCAGAAATTTTGTTGCAAATCAAAGGATCTGTTAGTTTGATGGGTCAATCTCTACTATAGATTTCTTTCAGAACACAGTCTTTTAAAGACCAAATGACCAGGCAGAGAATCCAACTTGCCCTTTTTGGATGGTAGAGCTCCCATTTATATGTATTCTTTTTTAAATCTTCCGGCTATCCTGCTTAGCATGCCTTTTCTCACACTCAGTCCAAAATTAGTGTGTCCAAAAATTGATCTGACATGCTTTCTCAAAATTACTGTCAATCACTATCCACGTTGGCCTTGAAACTACAGGTTGAAGTCCAAATATGCACTAGAAAGCACTATTTCAACCTTTTTTCCCAAAAAGTTTCTTACCCAGGAAGGGGCCCCGCCCCATCTGAGACCCTTGCCCGGTTTTGTTGCTTCTCTCCCTTGCACCATCCCTCTTAAAATACCTACTGGCAGGGAGAATCTCCCACCCACTATCCTTCTGAGGTTGAAGTCTATGACCAGGTTGCAGTGTTTGTGCATGTAACATGTCAAATGTATTGAGTTGTTTCAATAACTCTGGCCAGAGAATATGTTCTTGATGTCATAAAATAGTTCAAATGTCTAGAAAGATCAAAACAGAAATCTCCACTTTTTAGAGTATTAACAGTTGGAGGATAATTGCAAACTGAAATTCTTTTGTTGTCATGATGACGCTGTGAGCTACTCTAGCCACATAATGACCAACAGTTGCTTCTAATGGTATATTTTGTTTCAAGTTTATGGGGGGTTGGGGGAGAAATAAACTACAGTGAAATCTCATTCAAATGACACTGTCTATTCCATGCAAAATGTGCAAGATATACCAACATAATTTGACTTTCAATCCCTCGCAACTTGTGTTAAGTATATCTGTCTGCTATCTGAGTGTTGGTGTAAGGAGGTTTCACTGTACCATGTTACCTGATTTTGTCTTAGAAGCAAACTTAGAAAATGTTTTCCCCCTGTACTCCCCCAGGCCCTTGCTCTTGTGACTTCTCCCCCTTCCTTGATATCGGAATTATCCAAAATCAAACCCAAAGATTATTATTTAGTAACCATTTTCACACTGTTTTTATCTGTAATGTTCAAAATAGGGATAATAATGTCTATTGACGACTTCTTACATGGTAATTTTGTGAGCGCCATGAGAGCTTATTGGGACGAATACAGTATGTTGTTGCTCCAAAAAATGAAAATGCAAAATCAAGAATTGAGATTTACAAAGCACTTGCTAACTTGTCATTTGATCTTGTTACAGCAAAAAAAGTGTGTCCATCAAATATCCTGCAGGGTATTTGCAAATTTTGAACATGGTGTAAAAATTTGTTTTGATAGAAAATGGCTTTGGTGGCATTGGTGTTGTGAACCTTTCATGAAACTGCCTTGTTGCTCTCATGCTGTGAGCCTGTCAGCTTTGAGATGGTCATCATTCATTTACCATGTATTGACACTAATCTGAACTGTCACTAATAAACATCACAATAAGACATCAATGTCCTTCTCTTACTGTGTTAACCCTGACCTATGGGTGGCCAACAGGGCACAAATTATAAATCTTATACATTACTTAAGTCTCACATTACTTTGATCAAAAGTAACACATTACTTTTACTCAAAAGCAAAGTGTTACTTTGACTTACCCAAAGTTACATGTTACTTTACCCAAAGTTACACGTTATTTTTGCCCAAAGTAATGTTACTTTGACCAAATGTAACATGTTACTTTACCCAAAGCTACATGTTACTTTGACCAAAAGTATGTTTCTTTGACCAAATGTAATGCATTACTTTTACCCAAAGCTATGCAATACTTATAACAAAAGTAACACATTACTTTTACCCAAACTTACACATTACTTTGACCAAAAGTAACACATTACTTTATCATATGATCGCATGCCAGAATCATCGCATGCATCTGGTTTGCTAGCTTCCAGGCCAAGATGGTTGTCACCCTAGATCTAGATCATAGTGGAAGTCTTGCCAGACTTAAGTTTGCCACAATTTTGACTGACAGGAGGACTTGTTGTGAGGACAAGACTGAACAAAGCCTTCTGGAATGATCTGAATTCTTTGTAATGCAATGTAGCATACATTTATTCTTATGAACCATGTTACATATAACTAATGTGGATGGCACTGAGAAAGAGTAACCATTAGTTATCAATTAGCCTGTTATATCAATCAATCAGTCAACCAGTCAGTCAGTCAGGCAGTCAGTCAATCAATCAACCACTCAGCCAACTGACCAACCAACCAAGCAATCAATCCACTCAATCAATCAATCAATCAGTCAGTCAATCAACTGCCCAGCCAACTGACTGACCAATCAAATAATCAGCCAGTCAGATCACGTAGGTAGTTGTTAAAAGTCCCCTGTGTGTCAGAAAGAAACTGACTACCAAGTCTCCTTGCTGGCAAGAAACTTGCCATTTTGCAAGAGGAAGAGAAGATGTCTATGATTGGCAAGTAATTGAAGCATGTGCAACTGGTATTATCTTTTGGCTGGAGATGTTCATGATTGGCAAGTGACTCAGGCATGTGCAACTATTGCTCACTTTGTCATTTTAAAGTGATGCATTATTTTGGTAAATGAACACATTACAATGTACTTTTGGTCAAAGTAATGCATAACTTTGGGTAACAGTGACACGTTACTTTTGGTCAAAGTAATGCATAAGTTTGGGTAAAAGTAAGGTGTTACTTTTGTTCAAAGTAAGGGGTAGCATTGGGTAAAAGTGACACATTACTTTTGTTCAAAATGATGTGTAACTTTTTGTAAAAAGTAACCTGTTACTTGGGTAAATGTAGCATGTAACTTTGGGTAAAAGGGATGCATTACTTTAGGTCAAAGTAATGTGTAACTTTGGTATGGTCAGAGTAATGCGTAACTTTGAAGTAACATGTTATTTGGATGTGTTACTTTTGTTCAAAGTAATGCATAAATTTGGGCAAAAGTAACACATTACTTTTGGCAAAGTAATGTGTAATTTTTGTGAAAAAATAATGCATTAATTTTGTGTCAAAGTAACACATAACTTGGGTAAAAGTAATATGTTACTTTTGTTCTAAGTTATGTGTAGCTTTGGGTTAACACAATGCATTAGTCTTGGTCAAAGTAACATGTAATATTGGGTAAAAAGTAACATGTTACTTTTGGTCAAAGTTACACCATACTTCGGGTAAAAGTAACATGTAAAAATTACTTTAGATCAAATAGTAATACATTACTATGGACATGCTACTTTTGATCAAATAGAAACATGGTCAAAGTAACGTGGTACTTTGGTTAATTTTTACCCTGTTAGTGCAAGTTTATGTTAAATAATAACACATTACTTTGGTCAAAGTAAGGTGTTACTTCAGTAATTTTTGCTCTGTGGGCCGTCCATACTGGCCTGATCAGAGTATGTGTGAGTCAGTATTTTTACTTACCATATTCTGGCAGTTAAACACCTGAAGTTTTACACTAGGAAAGTCACACACCGAGACCAAATTACCCAGTGGGATTCCTCAGAATCATCTTGTAAAATATTTTCTCTTTGTACAAAGCTGTAGTTAGGGGACCACTGAAGGCAAGTCCCCTATAGTGATAGCAGGTTCTGTGTGTGCGTCCGTCCGTCTGTCCAGATCGTTTCCGCAAAATGACTTGAGAAGTTTTTGAGCTAGGGCTTTCATATTGCACAGGATTTTAGTCCTCTGTAAGGGCTAGGTGAGGTCCAAAGTTGGGTGACCTTGACCCAATTCTCAAGGTCACAGAGCAACATTAGTGAATTTGGTGTCTGCATGATAACTTGAGGAGCTTCTGTGGTAGGGCTTCAATATTGCACAAGATTATAGCTCTCTGTAAGGGCTAAGTCAAGTTTGAAGATGGGTGACCTTGACCCAGTTCTGAAGGGCACAGAGCCACATTAGTGAATATGGTGTCGGGGTGATTTCCTCATGATAACTTGAAAAGTTTTGTTGTTAGGGCTTTCCTATTACACATCATTAAAGTTTTCTATCAGACCAAGGTGAAGTGCAAACATGAGTGACCTGTGTGTCTGTTTGTCCGTCTGTGTGTCCATCTGTCCGTCTGGATAGTTTCTGCATGATAACTTGAGAAGTTTTTGAGCTAGGCCTTTCATATTGCACAGGATTTTAGTCCTATATAAGGGCTAGGATAAGTTCAAAGATGGGTAACTTTGACCCAATTCCCAAGGTTACAGAGCCACATTAGTGAATTTGGTGTCTGCATAAGAACTTGAGAAGCTTCTGAGGTAGGGCTTCAATATTGCACAAGATTATAGCCCCCTGTAAGGGCTAAGTCGAGTTCGAATATGGGTGACCTTAATGATAGTTGCTGCCCTAAACTGTACAATGTTTGTATACGGCGGTCCCCTCAATGGTGCAAGTACCACTATTACATCTAGTTTAAACTGAAAGTAGGGACATTTACTTTCCAAGCACATTTAGATTTTTAAACTTGAGAGGGTTAAAAAATTTCAGTGGCGGCCCTAAGCCTAGTTGTTTGTAGCCAGGTCACTGCCTATGGATGTACTATATGCATCTATTGATGATGCACAGTGAGCCTCTTAACTAAGCAGGCTGTGTCAGTGAGCTTTTTAACTAAGGTGATATTGATGAGTCTTTTAACTAAGGCTATATTGCTGAGCCTTTTACACGAGTCTGCTGTCTCACTGAACCCTTCAACTGAGGGGGCTGTTTTAATAGCCTGCTTAAATAAGTAGGTTGTAGCTGTGTGTCTTTTAACTTAGCAGACTGTATCAGCGGGCTTTTAAGCTAGTAGAATGTCATCTAACAGACCAAATCAATGTTACCTTCCGATTGAACAGGTTTTATGACAGTTTGCCTGTCACTGAAGCAGTGTGAGGTATCAGTGACCTATCACACGAAGCTACACTGGTGGACTACACTAAGCATTCGGTATCAGTGACCTTTTCAACCAAGCAGGCTGCATCAGCAAGACTTCATATTGAACAGGTTGTGTTGGTGGACCATTCAACTCAGCAAGCTGTATCAATGAACCCTTGACTGGAGGCATGTTGACAATGGACCTTCAACCAAGAGCCAGGTTTCTTATCTGAGACATCAGCGGCCTGGCTGCTGCTGACTTAGCTTGGGCTTTCTGGATAAGATGTTATGGGTACGGATAAAAAAAGACAATACCTTCTGAATTCCTCAATTTAATACAAGTGAAGGAATTCCTTTACAACTAGGACTTTGCAACTGAAGACACGTGGTCTCCAGTGAGCATGGAGACACAGTATATTGTCAATGTGCAAGAATTTGTTCTTTTTTTTTTTTTTAGTCCCATCATGCGCAGTTTGCCAGTGTCTGATGTATGTCACTCAGACATTTTGTATGAAGTGAATGAATGAGTGAAAGAATGAATGAATGAATGAATGAATGAATGAATGAATGAATAAATAGATTAATCAATAAACTTAATTAATAAGCACACAAATAACAAAACTAACAAAGGATAACATTACATATACTGTTGTATACATGTTTGTGCATATATAGTGGCAAATTCAGATACTATGTGATATTTTTAATGTTTGAATTCTGATTGTTTAGTATCAAAAATGAGTTTGTAGCTATGACTCCAAGATAACACATCTCAGTAAAAAGTATGATGACAACTTAAACAATTACCTCCCCAGAAGTGACTGCAAATTTGTTCAAGTTTGGCATACAGGAAGCCCTCTGGTGACAAACAAGAAGAACCAAAAGGTCCAGCAGCTTTTTCCTCCAATGCAGACTTCACCTTGTGGAGATTCAAAATGGCAGTCCTTGTATTGACAACCTCCTTGCTGCCTGAACACTTTAATTTGTGCTTGAAACAACTCATTCATCTATCCAAGGATATGCTCCAGGTCCATTTCATAATTCTGTGGGTGCACAACTTGTTCATTATCCTGTAATATTGTTGGTAGGCATGGTCCCTCTCTTGCAAGGCCCCTCACATCAAAGGCCACCCCTTTTAAAAGACCACCATTTCTGTGCCAAAAGTGTGACATTTCCATAATAGCAGTCCCCTTTTTCAGACACCACCCCAGGGGCAAGTCTAAATATGGTCACATACAGCAGGCAGCCTCTCATTGGAGGTAAAATGACATGGAAAGATAGTAGGCTTAGGGATCTGGTTAAAGTGGTCCTAAAAGGCAGGTGGTCTCTCAATGGAGTGGTCTCTTAAAAGGAGGACAATTGTACACTGTTCTCCCTTATAAAGGCCTCCCATCTTAGAGGCCACTTTTGGGCTGCATTTGTGGTTTCCTTGTAAGAGGGAACCACTGTATATATATCTTGTTCAGCTTATGATCCCATGATTCTATGGGAATGCCCTCATACAGATAGTTCTCATACCATTTGCTGACCAGTTGCTGTATGGTGCAGCCAGATGATGTGACCTCTGGCATAGCTTCTGGGCCTTTGACCTTTGTCCAAGGTCAGATGCACTGGTTCATTGTGTCCAACTCTGGGAAACAGAGATGAAATGATTGTCATATTTTACACCTTATTTGGATAATTAGGACCTTGTATGGCTATCTAAAGGTAAAAGGAAGTGGCCGGACAAAGTGAACCACTTTTTTCTTCCCAGGTAGGCTCTTTAGCTGTGATATCATTCTACAATGGTCATGTGATAATTAGCTTTTCTTTCGTCTCCGTGAGCCGAGCCTGCCGGCCAGGGTATCATTGGTTGAGGTATTAACCACTTCTTGAGCTGACAAGAGATTATGCATTCTGGCCTGCTCCGTGCATATGATTAACATACAATTAGCCACCTGGTGGTAGCAGCACATCTCAATCCCTTTAACATGGTTATTTCAGACCTCCTGTTTTCCACGATGTTCCCATACTATGGGGTTGTTTAAAGTATACATCTCTGGGGTTGTTTAAAGTACACATGTCTTGTGTTGTTATAATTGGATGTTCAGGACCCTCACAGATTGATGCTTTTTGTTGTTTTGTTTTTGATATAGCACTCAAATATAGCAACTGATACATGACAGTCATGAAATGATGATTTAATTTGTATATGTGCCCAATTCATCAAGCACTTTGGTGACACCTTAAGTAGGCAAAAGAATGGTGCAAAAAGACCGTAAGTTGTTAGAACTGTCTGCAAGGGGGTAAATGATGCATGGTGAACACAGTACATGTACATGTACAGAGAAATCTTCTCACAATGACTCCATCTGTTCCTTGCAAAATGTGGTGGATTTCTGAACACGTTAGATAAATGAGGCAAATAACATTTAGGCATTAGACTTTAAGTCCAGTAAAACTTGTGTCATTAAGTGAGTATGTCAGATAACAGAGTGTCATTAAAATGAGGTTTCACTGTATTACCATGTCTTTCCACATCTAATCAAAAGAACAAAAAAAAAGCTGTTTTCTGTAAACATGGGCAGGTGTCTTGCCACAGAGGTCAATCTGTTGGTATTGTGTGGTAAAAAGAATTTACAACAAAAACATAAGCAGGTAGAATTGATGACTGACAGACATGTTGTAGCATGAGTGAAAACACTGAAACAGGTCTCTAGGTTAAGTAAGATTCTGCATGTATTACGTTAACATCTCATATTTTCATTTTTCATTTTAATGCCTCCAGGCTTTGTTAAATGTGTAGTTTAATTCAGAACAAGATATCTATTTTCATCCTCGTGATGTTTTTTTTCCTTTGACGTAGAAAGCATTTTCTGAAATTGATTGCATGGAAGTACATGTGTGGTATGAAACATCAGCTTGAGGTAAAATGAAAAAATGAAAACTGAAATTTGATTTTTAAAATCCACCTAAAGAATTTATGTGCAGAGGGATTTTTATTGAGTGTTTTTACATGCAGGTTTACTTTCAGAATGTTTGTGGCCGTGACTTCTGGGTGAAGACAATGTAAATAATTAGGCCGAGAATAATTGTCTTGACATGGGCTAATGGCCCACTGTAATTATAACCCCAGCATACTACATGCCGTCCCTTTCCCTCTACATGTTGCCATTAGCTCAGAGGGCTACATAGTTAGGGCTACGCCAAGCCCTCACTTCCCTGTCCCTAGCCCATATTAGGCTAATTTCATTTGGCAATGCCAAGAACTCACGTAATTCCTAATGGGGTTCTCATTTGTACAGGTTTCCTCTAAAACGATGAAAAATGAAATGGTGCTTCCTGGTTGGATTGGCGTCACCTGATGGCATCCGCTGGGCTCGGGATGCTCGCGTCAATAGCTCTAGTGTGCAGGCCCGCGGCACACTCCAAAAATTACCCATCTAACTTAAATGTGCTGATTTGGGAAATTGATAGCTCTAATCTTAACTTTTTTGGGCTCTTATTGTTTCCTGTTGATTGACTGCGACATGCATACTCATGAAAGCATCTTCAGGTGTTAAGGTGTGGAAGGGATACAGTTATTGGGAGTACTACTAATGAGTTTTATCAGACTGTGTCACAGGGCACATCAGACATGCACAAATGCCCTTACACGATCACATTCTTGAGAGGTATTAAGAACAGACCACATATGTAGTAAATATAGCAACTGTGATTGTGACATGGCTATTTTCTGTATGGTGACCACTATAGTGTCAGATTGGATTGTCACAAGGGAATCAGGCTTACCATTATTAGCTCTGTGTGAGCAAGAATTTGCAAACTAATTATAACCTGCACTGGCCTCTTAATGTTCCAAAAGTTCATTTTAGGTTTAAACTTCTTCCCAAGTTAAAAAATCAGGAAACAGAATTTGTGTTGCTTGGAGCGTTGAGTAAAAGGTGGCTGACTTGGCAGTTGTCAGTGATCTTGATGGAGTATTGTGACTTAATCCGGGGTCAGAGTACTTATTTTAATGTCTTTGGCTGGGGGGGGGGGGGGGGGGAGGGCCTAGAAAATGCGGTTTGCTTTGCAGTCAAACTGTAACACTGGCTCCATTAGTTTTGCATAACTTTTGGATCTGGTCTCTGTTGGTTGCACACTGATTAGCCATCAGTTCTGCTTAAGGTGAGGCAAAGACATGGTGTGATGCAAAACTGCTATCAAGAGAAGACAATTGCCAAAGAATGCATGCTCGCAGTGGCGGAGAACATTGAGCGCATTTAAAGCACTTTATTCAAGCTGAGCAGAGGAAGTGAGTGCCTGGACCCAACTGTCAAATGTCATTTCCTATTCAGGTTGGCAGCAATCTTCTGTCTCTGGCTACTGGCTGCTGCAGATGCAAGGCCGCTACTTTCGCTCTGATTGGCAGATCTTTATGAAGCGCTTTTTCTCACTTTCATCAAATTTCCTTTGGGTCAAGATATTAGAATTTTGGGAAGTGAGTAAAATGGTTGCATTGCAGGAACCTCTCGCCATTACAGGGTATAAATCAGGGCTATCTAATGTTCCGGTGAATAATTGATGATAGCCAATCAAAAAATATGTAGCTCCTTGCAAGGGGGGGTCATCGAAGATGGCCCACTCTGTAAGGCGTCATTTGATTGGCTCATGCATATTGATTGATAAAATGGTAATTGTAGATGCGCTTTAATGCCCAGTTGGTGGCGGTAGTTGTGAAAGCCGGTATCCATCAAATCAACAGAGGAAACGAAGCATTTTTTTTCAAAATCTTAGTAAGGTCTAGGCCTGATGTAGTACTATGAATTGACGTGTATGCTGTTGGCTTCTTCAGTTCAACACAATGAGCCCGTTGTGCATGCGATGGGTAATGAATTTTTGATGGTAGAATCCACTTCCCACATTTGTTTGTTTGCCGGTCCATTAATAAGAATGCTTCCTCAACTCTTTCTTGGGGAGCCAAACTGGATTCAGCACATCCCCACGTAAACTTTATGAAGCCCAGGTAATTTGTGACAGCGATACTGGAAGGCATAATGCAAGACAAGCCAGTAGCCCGGCTCACAGGGAGCTGATTGTTGAAGAGAGCACTCCTGTCAGTGCGTCGTCCCAGCATGACATCCTTCATATCTTGGAGCAGCAGTTTCTGCATGAGCCATTGTTGATGAACATGAAGAAAAAAAAAAAAACGAAAATTACGACAGGGCCTGCAGTGGAAAAAAAAAAAAAACTTGGCTGTTACCATGGTGTGCCCCGCTAGCGAACCTTGGCTGTGGAGAGCTGTACTTGTTGCCAAAGGCAATGATAAATAGCCATATTTAATCATGTCCCCAGAAGAAAAACTGGTGTATAAAAGTGAAATGTAGGTGGTAAGATGAAGCAATGACATGCAGGGAGCTGAGAGGGGTGATTAGCACACCTCCTTGCTACCTCTTCACCATCTCCACCAATTAATCGCTGGTTCATTATTGCCCAAGTGGAACCAGCAATTTTAAAATTTATGCCATATTAATTTGCGTAAAACCAGTTGTTTAGAATCAAATTTAAGCTGCAGGCTATTGGAAAATGCTGCAGCACGTCTTCTTCCCTTGGCTCTGTGTTTAAAAGTTTGCAAGAAATTTATAATTGCTATTCAAAGTTATAAATACCAGTATAAAACAGTCACCAGGTGTCAGTCATTAGGTGTAACTCTTAGGATAACATGAGGCAGGGCCTTGAGGCATGAGGCTGTCTGTGATGGAATCTGAACCTCACACCTGTGGAAGTATGACAGGACAGCAGTGTCTGCCACAGGGAAGCAAGGACATGAGCAGCGGACCAAAATGTACAGGTAGTCATGGAGCAAATAGAACATTAGGTGGCACTGGGAGAGTCCATCTCACCCATAAAATGCCCTTATTAGGACAATGTGCCCTGGGTCAACAGCTTTACCTGTTGTACTGCAATATGAGACTCGAAGGTAATTAACAGCATGTTGAGAGCTGATGAAAGTTAACGTTAAGAGACACACTAGATATAGGAACCATGAAATTGGAAGGACCCTTCACAAACAAGTCCAAACCTGGAATCACATTCATATATGGACATCAGAGCCCCCAAAAGTTGGAGTATGAGCAATTTTTATGATGACAATGGTCGAGCATCTGGTACACTGGGATGTTTAATTGGATCAATAGCAGAAAAACTACACACATGTATGCTGTTGCACACTTTTCATGATTGAAAAAAAAGAAAAGAAAAAAGAAAAACACACATGACAAAACAGAAAAAAAAAAACCCACAGTTTTTATTGATGTCCAGGTATCAGTGGTGATTGGTAAGTCCAAAGTGGAACAAAATTCATTGTTTTAGGATTTAAATTTGTTCTCGCCATATGTTGTTAGTAAGAGAAATGAAAATATTTATTATATTTGCTGCCTGATTTGTTTGGTTTGTACTTGACATCTGGGGTCATGGAAAGTGGTAGGCCATGAGAATCTTTGCTCTGTCAGACCTCACTTGCTATATTATGACAATTTATTCCCAATATATATCTTTAAACTCTTTCCAGAGGGGCTTGTACAGGTCTACAAAAAACAAGCAGTAATTAATGCTGTCCCACTCCTATCATCCAAAAGTGCCTGGATGTAAAATGTGGCCAGCTTTAACATTTTTATTTAAATTTCAAGTTAAAACAGATTTTTTTTTTTTGCTGAGAGTTGTAGGTCAAACATATCATGATGACACACTGCAGGTCAATAGCTTTCCTTGGTGCAGATTGCACCCGACTCAAGGAAAAGAAAGCTGTTGACTCAGTCTTATTCTGAGCAGGAAAGGGTTAATCGTCTCCCACTAAAATCACCCAAAAGCACCCAGATGTAAATTGTCGTATGCATTAATGTTTTTACTTAAATTTTTCATTACTAAAAAATATCCTTGCAGAGATTTATGATGATCTAGCTCAATGGCTTTCCTTGTTGCTGATTGGACGTCAACACGCCCAACCCATGCCATGGAAAGCTATTAACTCAGTTGTACTCTAATCAAGAAAGGGTTAAAAAAAGTCATCATTTCTTGGAATCGTAGTGAACCTTGTTTAACTTCACATATTAGCAACCTCATCCCAGATACAGTGGTAGTAGTGTCAGCAAAATCTGAAGATTTATAGCCAACATGAATTCTTCCATAAGTCACATCTTGCATTATTATATGACTTTTTTTCACAGAATCCATTGTAAGACTTCAATGTTGGGGGGTGGCTTGCATTTAAGATTTTCAGATTTTCACTAAAATATACTTAATGTAACAGTCACATAGCAACCCAAACATGGAGGTGCAGTTGGTTTGTATGGATGTGCACATTCTGACAGTACAGTCATAATAGTTGTACTGTTATTAAAAAAAAAAAATGCTTGTAATATTCAAGTAAAAATATGTGGATTTAGTGTAAATTTGGACTAAACTGTCACTTTCTCCCTTGAGCAATTGCAGTCAGGACCAGGTCATGCCAGTTGTTCAGATTGCACCTATGGCTAGGGTACAACTTATAATGGTGGTTTTTGTAGCATCTTAGTGGTGGTGATGTCACATTTAACCCTTTCCCCCTTAAACCAGCCCAAACTGGCTGGTAGTCAAATGTTGTCTGCTTCAGTGTTTGCAACTAATTTCAACAGAAATGAAAAACAGTTTTGACTGAGAATTGTAGAGGAGCCCTGTTAAGATCACATGCCCCAGGTCAGCAGCTTTTCTTGGCATGAGTTAGGCACTTAGTTCCCAAATCATACCAAGGAAAGTTTTTGACTCAGTGTCAATTCAAGGGGGAAAGGGTCAAGGCTCAAATTATGACTTGTTGTCAGGTGTGGCTTCTGATGGAGAATTGATGGTCATTTTTTAATTGTTTCTTCTTTTTTTTTCATCTTTTAACTAGGATTCCACTTTTCCATTTCCTGAAACTCAGATTGCATATTTTCATATTGTACACATCCAGGTTAAAACCCCTTTACCACCAAGAAGTACTGTTCATTTTAAAGACTTTGTTTTCAAGTTAAGTTTATTTTCCTCAAAAATGACCTGTCTTTTGATATTAAGTATGACTCTCATGTTCGTATGATCTTGTGTATATATAGTTTGTCAGGTTGTGCTTATGCATCATAAAAATTTATTTCACTGTTCAATATAGTCAAGATTTTAATTTCATCAATTTCTTTATTTTGATGTGATTTGACCAAGATTGAATATTTGAACATGCCACCAATAGTCACTCTGAATTCACAAATGTTGAAAATTACATTCTACCCACCATGTCAAGCTGTATGGCAATGCTATGAGCAGAACAGGTGACATAACATATGATAGATATTTACTGTAATCTGTGTATACTCAACTCTCAACAATTGGCTCTTGTAGCCCATATGAAACATGCTTTAATTTTTTTTGCCAAGAGTGTTCTTTTAAAAATAAATTTTCATTAGTGTGTTGGAAAAATTACACTTGCAGTTTTCACCTCAGCATTACAGTAAGTAGTGGGCATTTGTTGATGACAGTAATTGACTGCTATCTCAGATACCAATTAGGTGATGCATGCAGAGCCAATACCACTTAAAATTAAAACCTTTTAATGGATGGCTACATTTTTTATTTGCTTGTGGTTTTTTAAACATAAAAGTGTCAGAAGTTGTTAGAGTAGTTTATGAGAAGCAAGTTTGTCGGGGGCATCAGTGATTGGCTGCTGAGAAAATGGGTAGAAAGGTTTCCAGGCACCCAGATCTGCAATATGGGACATTCGTATTGCGTGCGGTACAACCATGTGATATGAGACAATTGCATTCAGTGTGTTACTGCCATGCAGTATGGGGCATTCCTTGATGTTCATTAAGGGTGAAGATGCACTGTTGAAGGTGCCTTCTATGCTTTGCTGGACGGCCATGGTTTACTCACAGGCAGCAATGCTGTAATGTCCTTCATGAAAGAAACAAATTGAATGATAGGTAAAACAGTGATATTATTTGGATTTTAATCAAGAAATATTTTGTAGTTTCATGTTAGATAAAAAAAATAAAGGTAAAACAACGTATCTTATTATGATTCCAGATAAATGATTAACAGTTTTTGAAGAAAAGTCTTGTGCATTAGGTGAAATTTTAGCTGAAAATCCAAAGTAAGAAAGAATTATGTTTATTTCATTAATCATTTAGACATCTGTGAGATTTTATAGACAAGGTGCCTTGTGATCAAACTTTTATTGTGTGTTGTAGGTTAATGCTGAATCAGATAAAATGAAATACAAATGCTAGAATGTAAGATACGTAGCATTCTTTTCATTGTGGACCTTGTAAAATCTGCAGCCCCTTTTTTGTGAAGAAAATGCTTCATTTGTGTATATCAGCAGTCATTTGAATCGAAGACTTGCCTCCCAAAGAATGTATCATGCAGTGAAATCTCATTATAAGAACACTGAGATATCTGACATATTCACTAAATGAAACAAGTTTTGAAGGGCTTGAAGTCAAGTTACTGTGTTCTTTGACTCGCCTCTTTTTGACATACTCAGACATCTGAAAAATTTTGTTGGGAATGGAGGGTGTTGTTATCAGCATTGACCTGGAAAATCATATTCACAATTTCATTTGTACAGGAAAAAATGAACCACAAAATAAAGTGCCTGTTTGTGTGGCCCATTTACACCAAATACTGTCTGTAAGGCAGGAGTTCTGAGCACAGAAACAAGTTTTCAAATAACTCAGAGTTGGACGATGAAAACATCAAGCACCAGTTTAAGTCTACTGCAGGTAAAAAACATTGGATTAGATATTGGAAATTAAAATATTACAAGAAAAAAAAAAAAAAAAAAAAAGACTTAGATCCATGTGTAAATTTCATACAGTGAGCTGACAGTGATAATGATTAAAGATCATTATTTGCTCATAAATGGCTGATGCTTTTTTCAATGGAATGCTAGAACATGAAGATTTGTTAGTATTGGATCACAGAAACAATACAAAATTGAAATTATGAGATCCCTGAAACTGACAATGTTTACCTAACATACGAAGACAGGTTTGATAGTCACTTTGAACAGCGTTGTCAAAGTTGCTGGAACAGTTGGTCCCTGACCTTATTTCACTTTACATTTTTATCGAGGAACTGCATGTTGGTAAAAAGATTAAATTCAACGAAGAGAAAAGGCAGTGTTTCGAACATAGTGTTTGTATAATAAACAGACAGTCAAAGTGGTCTGCTGATGACGATCCACTTACAAGTGTTTCCCTTTGTATGTTTGTTTGCACTGGAGTTTCAAAAAATGTTAGATGGTGGATCATACTAAAATGAGTGATTCCTTTTTTTAATTACATAAAATTTTTTTTAAAATATGATTTTCACAAAAATGACATTGTTTAAGATTGTAAACTAAACATATTCAAGCTTGTTTCAGTGGACAAACAGCAGCTCTGACAGGAGTCTCTATAAAGTGTTGGGTTACTGTTAGTCTAAATATGGTCAAACAATGTCAATTTTGTTTTTGTATTTTTTGGTCAGGATATTGGCTGTTACAAAGCTGTCGTGTTTAATATGACCAAAAAAACAAGTACATTTTAAACTAAAAAATTGAAAGTCCAGCACTGGTCAAAGTATTGCATCATGTGCCTCCTGATGATCTGGTAGATAACAATGTGAAAATTATATTCTACATGGGACATTTGCTTTCAGTGCTGAAGTACATTTGTTAAACTGGGCCACAGTATCTTAATTCAGAACTGTGCATGCAGGCATCTCACATTGACAAGCAGAATTGAAAGGAAACAAATGACAGAAAGCCAGATTTAGATTGTAGTATTACCAAATAACATTGTTTGAAGAAGATATTTTCATCCATTTAGGTTGGGCATAGTTTGAAGGAACGCGATGACATGCAAAACACACATATCAGTTAAGACGCTCATTTATTTGGAAGTCCTTAGTAATTTACTTTATTGGTTCAGAATTCCAATGTTTTTATTTGAGATCGAGAAAATGCAGAATGTGATATATATGACAGAAATGTGTCATGACCAGAACTTTTGAGTATTTTAGCTGGTCAAGGAGGTTCGCATGGAGATCATGTAGTTTTACCATTGTCAAGTAAGCCACTGGCAGGAGACACAAATCCGTGTCAAATGTTCTGCTTAGGAGACTATTATTTGCGTCACATCTTGCTAAACATTAATTTAAAATGTCTATATGTAAATGAAGCTGCTGTTTCCTGGCTGGAACAGTAACACAGATCAACAGGCATCTGTTTGCTAATCACACAACAGAGAAAAATGTAAAGCCTTGGTGTCTTTTCTTAAAGCTTCACGAGGAAAGCTTCTTACCAGGGGCTTAATTTTTGTTGTAGGCTGCTCTAAATGCAGACAGAACATTCATTCTTCTTTTCTTGCATTTATAATGCAGTGAAATGTTCGCCTGTTTTATGCTTTCAATTATTTTTTGTCATGGATTCTAGGGATTTTGTATTGTTTTCAAATTGCCTTTTGCAATTTCAGTTTCACACACAGTAGTACACTATGTACTTGATTTTTTTTTCACTGTGTTTTCATAGATTTTATTTATGGTGCATATGTGATCTTTAATGTGAGGTCAAAACTTTTGCCTTGATATAAGCCATGTGGCTCTGCACCAGATGAACTAACAACAACAAAATTTTGAAAGTTCTTGGCTTGCACTGTCCCCAGGGGATAAGGGTTACATGCCAGATCTAGAAATTAAGAGTGCGTGGCCACCATGCTTTCAGATTTATAAAATCCACAAGTCATCGCCTTCATGTCCACAGATTTATCTACCAAATTTGAGACGAGACTATGCTTAAAGAGATATTGCTGGTGCAAGGACAAGAGTAACTTGATTTCGGTCCAGGTTGCCACAGTTTGTGTGGATATTAATCATCATCAGTGTTAGTGTGACAATGGCAGGCCAAGACAGGTGGGCTGGCATGGCTTCTCAATCCGAAACAGATACAGGACCAGACTAGGCCATGCCTGACCTTACAGCCAGTGATCAAGACTGCATTTATCTTCATCAAGGGCTCCTCAATCTGCCGTCATGCTGAGATGTCAGTTTTGCACTTGCATTGTTTTCTGACTGCAAGTTTTTGTGAACATCTACAGGAAATGCCAATGATATTGTTATAAATGATAGAATTTAGAGGGTGTTCTATTGCCTGGTAAGCTGCGGAATATGTTTTTTTGTTCTAAATTTTCTATGAAAATCTGCAGGAAAATGCCAATAATATTGTTATAAATGATAGAATTTAGGGGGTATTCTTATGAACCATAAGCTTATTAGCATATCTTATTTTTTTTCTTAATACATGATGGAGTTATGATATCAGGTCTACGGGTTTTGAACTCTGATAAGTTTCGCTATGCAATACAATGAAAGTATCACCAGAAGTTGATGTTGTCTCTTACCTTTCTGTCTGGAAGAGAGCTCAGAAGAGACAGGAACAAAGGAAACATAGATACACAGGAACTCAGGATATATAGATACACAGGAAAATGTACTTGTGCAGGAATAGAAGATTTATGAAAAACAGGAATATTGGATACATAGATACACAGTTGATAGGATATATAGGTGCAAAGAAATATAAGATACATTTACATGAATACATGGGAACATAAAATACACAGATACACAAGAGAATAAATGTGCAGGAATACAAGATACATGGATTTACAATGGTCCACATTCTGATAAGGCTACCCCAAATGCTGCCCAAAAGTGGTCTTTTAATAGGGGTAGCCTGTGTAGAGGGGGCAATATAATATGAATGTATATAGGAATTGTGGTCTTTCAAGAGAGGTGAGGTCTGATGAGAGGGATCTTACAAGAGATGGACCACTGTACCTGAATAAAGCGATTTGAAGGAATACAAGATACATAGATACACAGCAGTATAGGATGTAGAGACACAGAACAGAACACAGATACTCAGCAATAGAATCTCTAAATACAGAAGAATTTAATTTTACAGCAATGTGAGAATTCCAATTTCAAGCTGGAGTTCATATTTTAAATGTTACATGAAGGTAAGGTGTATACAAAGTGATGGCTAGTGGAAGACAACAGTATCCAGCAGAGAAGGTGATTCAGACAGACCTGTTGCTGGGTGCTGCTCGGTACAGCTGATTGCCGCTGAATGCCGCAGAGTGCCACAGAGTGCCGTTGAATGCTGCTAGACACTGGCGAATGCCAAATGCCACAGACTCCTGTCAAAATTACCCATGCATATGGTGTCAAAAATATTTCATCAGTTTTGTTTTTCTGTGTTTTCAGGAATGAATTACCCATGCATGTGCTGTCAAAATGTTTTACCAGTTTTTTTTAATGTGTTTACAGGAATGAATTACCCATGCATGTGCTGTCAAAATGTTTTACCAGTTTTTTTTTTTTTTTGTGTTTGCAGGAATGCAACTAGTGATATGAATACACAGAGCAAGAGACTAAAGACTGTGTGAGCTTGTGTGTTATAATGCTGGTGTTGATTTTTTTTGTTTGTTTTTGTTTATTTTTGTCACATCAACTCTAAATGATAAGAAAAAGCACAGCTCAAAATATTTGTACATGCATTTTTTTGTCAAACGGTATCAGTTGTTTAATGCAAACAAGACACAAAACTGCAAAAGTCTTGAGTTGAGAACTTGTATTCTGAATTTCCAACTTGTTATTAAAACAAAATGAATTGAAAAATAATAAACAAAAAAAAAAAATGAAACGAAAAAGTGTCAAGTTATGTACACTCTGTGAGCTAAAAAAGGAAAAAAAATATGTATGGTATCTGTGACAGTAAATATAGCCTGCAGGCTGTACATGTTGCAAACATGTTTTAAAGTAGCTTTTGTAAGATTTTGACAAAAAGGATTCAATTTGATGTCAGAAAGGTGTCAAAAAGAAAGTTGTAGTTGCACAAAGATAGATAGGTAGCAAGAGTGACTGCAGGCTATGACATGCAAGTCCCATGTGTTATCAGTCATGCAACCCAAATTAAAATGCTGGATAATTAGGGAGAAAAAAAGTGTTGATTGCTGTTGCTTGTAATTAACACAGCAACATTTTGAAGTCCTATAAACCGTATGTAAGTGACAGAGTTCATCTTGAAACAAAACTTGCTTTCAGGGAGTGACCCATGGAACCCGTGATCAAAACTTATGTTTGGGGACATTTCAATAAAATCCCTATTGTGAAGTACTCAATAATTCAATAATTAATATCACATCCATTGTTTTAGCTGTTAAACATTTCAGGTGATATCCCCGGGCAGTTTTCACAAGTTCTATTGTCAGAGTTGCCAACATCAGCTTAGGCATACTCTATTCCAAATGCCAAAAAGTGTCTGCATTTGTGGAATATCATCTGCTCCAAGGTTTGGCTAATTGTGACAGCATTTTTTTTTTTTTTTTAATTTCCAGAAAAATTCATTTCAATCTGTATATATGAGTTTCATGTCATGAAAAATATCTAGATTACGAAAAGAACCTCTATGAGAAGCTGGCCATATATATCAGTACATTCTATATCGCAATTCTTATTCTACAGGCAGTAAAGTAATATTTTTGTTGAAAAAATCCATTCAGAAAATGGTAATGAAGTGACATATGATAATGTTTGAGTCCCTTTCTTCCTCTGATACATGGGCATGATTGCAATGTAATATGTAATGGATAAATAAACTGTATACATGTACTGAAAAAAAACAGACCATAGATATTTCATGTGGATTTACTTAGCAGCTAATATCATACACTCAGACTGTGAAATTATGTCATCATTCTCTTTGACATAGACATTTGGAAATGGCATGAAATTTCTTTTTAAGCATGTGTTATGGCTATGGAAGATGTATTTAAGTGCATTTTATGTTGATAAGTATATACATGATGCAGTGGTCTATTGCCATATTTCGTCCCGTCCATCTCTCCCCAGAGCATTCGGTATTTCTCAATTAGGATGCAAGGCATTTGCCTGACAAACTAATAAACCACCCAAAAAAATGTTGTTTGGTATTCAGTTATTAGTCCGTCTGATGGATTGTAGGACTCCGCATAAGTGAAATATTATAGTCTTGTTTATAAACTTTTAATCCATAACCCCATACTGGGAAACGAAGGTTCAGTGGCAGGAGTTTAATATGTAGTCGGGATTTGTGACAGTATTAAAGTGATCTGATTAGACTGGGGCGGGCTGAGTATTGAGGATGATACTGTTTTAACTCTTTTGTGCCAAAAAAAAGTGCCGAGTCAGTAATTTGTATGTACATATTTTTTTGTCAGCTGACATGGTCATAAACAGTTCCAGGACAGATGCACTACCTGTCTACAGACAGTGCTTATATCACCCTTGCCATGCAGCGTCCCCTGCAAGGTCTACAAATTTAAACTATCTGCTCCTTTTATTAACATTTGTCAAAAGGAACAGTTTTTTGCTACATGAAAAAGGACTTGAGACACGAGGCTGTGCTGTCTCACAGTCTGAGTCCTTAGAGGTGTGCAGGGCCCCGACTTTCATGTGCTTGATCACTAATGATGATAAATTGTGCTGCTCTTCCAACTGCTGCATTAAATGCCACTCTCTCCCGATGAATTTTTGGGCTTATTTCAGTTCATTGGACAGAGACGATGTGACGGAGCAAGACTAAGTGCATCTCAATGTGGTTAAAGCCCACAAGTTTTGCTGTATGATGAATTAAGTGGCTAGTTGCTTTAGCATGTACAGTGTGTGCTGGGTGTGAGGGGATGGCTAGTGTGGCGCTGTTTGTGTGCTTTATTTAATTCCTTGCCAACTTGGCCATGCATGTGCATCTAACCTTGGTCCTCGCCAGCTTGCCAGCCTGCACATGCTAAAGTGGACAATTTGTGTCTAATCTGCACATGTAATCAAATTGCTGCCGGGGTCAGTGTCTTATCTGTGGTTCCTACTGTACCCATATCTATGGCTTGATCAAGTCAAATTTGATTGTTTGAAGTGGTCATCCGATCCCCTGGTATGGATATAGAGCAGGATGCAGATCCATCTGACAGATGGACCAGGTCCCCCTGCTTTAAATGGCATGGTTTGCCTGTTTTGTGTAGCCTTATCTTATGATGAATCACAAATGACAAGACCCAGAAGATTGGGGATAAGGAACCGGACACTATGGACTTGTGCAGAGCTTGGGAGATAAATGTGATCTGTCCAGAGGCAGCCAATGCACAGATACTGCACACTGTAGCCCATGGGACACTTCTTAAGTATCCCTATACAGTGGTTATATCCTATGATCTCTCAAATTTTAATTTTCTTTCTGGTTGATAAACTTCATGATAATCATTACATTTGACAGGCCAATGATCAGTGGAGGGAAGGATTATCTAGCACAAGTTAGCTGCAATTTAACACCCTATAACCCCTTGTCCCCCTATTCTATAGCTCCAAACTATACCCCCACCCCCACCCCCCATCAATGTACAGCCTGACAATGCAATTAGCCTGCCTCAGCACCTGTGACTAAGTCTAATGATCCAGTCACATCTTATGATGGACTGTGCCCTGATCAAGGTGATGACTAAGATCTAAACTCATTGTAACGAGTCTCACAATTGTTTTTGAGGTTATTATGCAGCAAATTCCTTCACTAGGAAAATAGATTTAGCAAGGAACAAGGTGCTTGAACTATTACCTGACCAGTGAAGTGTCACCATGACCTATTGCCAGCTACGCTGAGATAAAGATAACAGACCGCTGCTATTATTATCATGATTATGATGGTACTGAGAAAGATTTATGTGCTACTGCTGGTTAAGGTGAAAATGATGATGATTAAGTGTCACTTAATCCTGGTACTTAATGAGGCCAATCATGAGATACAATTACTCAATCAATGGTCACCATTGATGCTGACAGTCAGTACAAAGTGAGTTAGCCCTTCCACCTTAAATCAGACAAAACTGGCTGGAAGTAAAATGATGTCTGTATCCAGTATTTTTATTTTTTTTTAATTATTGTTATTAATTTTAAAGTTAATGAAAAAGAATTTGAACTAGAATTGAAGATGGGCCGTCATAATAGCATGCCATAGGAGAACAGCTTTTTCTCAAGGTAGGTTGCACACTAAGTAAGCACCTGACCCATGAAAAGGAAAGCTGTTGACGGGCTTAACTCAGGGGAAAGAGGGTAAAGCATGGAGAGGCGCCAGTGAAAGGGAGACAGTCATTGAAGCAAGAGTGTAGCAAAAGAAAGCAGACCTTTCTTAAGTACAAGTAACAGTCACAATGAGGCAATAACAGAAGTGGAACTGATGGAGTCATAGTGAAAGTGAAAGCGTTATAATGAAGCAAATGTCCAAGTAAAATAATCACATTGAAGCACAAGAAACAGTGACAAAATCATATGAGGAAATATAAACAGTCAGTCATATCAGGCTATAGTAATAGATAAAAGTGGGGTGATGATGAAAGTAAAGCAAAAGTAAAATGGGGGCAGAAATGGCCAGCATGGAAGTTAGATACAGTAATGCATTAGTGAAAGTGAAACATTATCACACAATACAAAAAATAATTGCAGTGAGGCAATAGTAACAGTAACAGACACAAAATTCTGGTAAGGCAACAGTAACAGTAGAGGAACCAAAATTCTAGTGAGGCAATAGTAACAGCCAGTAGGAAAGATGGAATTCTAGTGACACAATAGTAACAGTAGGAAAGACGGAATTCTAGTGACACAACAGTAACAGTAGAAGACACATTCCAGTGAGGCAATAGTAACAGTAGAAGACCCAGAATTCTAGTGAGGCAATAGTAACAGTAGAAGGCTCAATTCTAGTGAGGCAATAGTGAGAGTAGAAAAAGCAGAGTTCTAGTGAGGCCATACAGGGGTACCTGCTGTATGCAACCACTGCCGTGAGCAGCCGCATTACTTTTTGTGGTCACTTGGCTCGAACATACGAGTCAGTTTCTTTGTAAAATTTACCTGTTGGGACAGGTCACCTGCTGTTTGTGGCCACTTTTTCTTGGCAGAATGGGTGGCCACATACAGCAGGTACCACTGTAGTAACTTTTAGAGAGACAATCACAGTGAGAGAGTAAGTTAAGACTGGCCAATTTGATGCAGGGTGAAGCCATAGTAGGAATGATGTTGATGTGTAATGCAGTCAGGGAAGAGCATTCTTAGGTATTGCATGTCATGCAGCTGTATGTGAGTCATAACTTGTTTGTTTTTATTAGGAAGACATGGACAGACCTCCAGAGGTCCACTCATGAGGGGTCAGTAATACAGTTCTTCTTGTCCATAAAAGTGACAAATGACAGCCCTGAGTGAAACTGGTGTCACTTCTACCTGTTTAATTATGGTGGTTTTATCTGTGGCTCAGTGGCCTACCGCTGGCATTCCTATTATCAACATATGCCGGTTGTTTAGGATGTAAATGTCAAGTCGGATCAATCCCTTTGATAATAGTCCTCTTTCTTCTTCTTGTAGGCTGTCTCTTTCAGCACAGAATGGATGGTGCAAGGGTAGCCATGTCAGACTCAGGGCCATCCATTCCAGAAATAAGACTGGTCAATGCTCAGCCATCTCCAAGATTTTTTCTTTCTTTCTTTCTTTCTTTCTTTCTTTCTTTCTTTCTTTCTTTCTTTCTTTCTTTCTTTCTTTCTTTCTTTCTTTCTTTCTTTCTTTCTTTCTTTCTTTCTTTCTTTCTTTCTTTTTTTTGGGGGGGGGAGGACATTATATATATATAAGTGAATCAAAAGAGCTGTTAAATTGGTAGTATTGCAAGCATTCTGAATGGACTTTTTTCCACACGTATCATTTTTTTGGTGTCTTTTTCATGATGAGTAAACTTACGTATATAGTGGTCTTTGTCTTAAGAGCACTTTTATAATAGACTACCTTGCTTTGAAAGACCACAGTAGGAGACACTTTGCTTAACACCTTTCAGTTTATTTATATGTATTCTGAGACATGATACTTTAATGTTGCTGACAGGTGGTCTTTGAATACAAGTTTTTACTGTATTGCACAGAGATAATTCTTGCCCATGTGTCATCTGTTATTAATATTTCTATTTTCTGCCAAAAAAGTGGCTAAGAGTAGGCAAAACTAGAATGACCAAAGCTGTGCATATGTATCATAAATTCACAGTGACATACATACCAATATTTTGCTCAAAATAATCACAAATTAAAGTACATAAATAAACAACAAAATACGTAAAACAACACATACACACAAACAAACAAAATTTAAGAAATGAGTTCAAAGATGAAACATTGTCATTTACAGGACAAAACATACTGGTCAAGAATACATATGAAACATGTTTTTCTAAGGCCAGTCAAACAAACCCATTCTATAAAAGTATTGCAATTAAGAGGTCCATCTATTGGTCCAACCTTTAACCAGTGGATAGTGTGTACAATATTCAAAATGGTGGAAGTTTCAGTTGTTGTGGGTTTCCTTCAAAGGTTGAAGGCACCTTCTTACTTGAGACAATGTCTGCAGTGGATAATGTGACACTCTTCACTGTAGCAACTTACTTAAGGTTTGTTAGTGCCATGCTCCTTTGAAATGTAGTTTTTCTGACCAGACCATACAATCTGCATATAGATAGATGCCTCATGTAAGACAGTTATTTCTACCATTCCTTTTCCCACAGGCACCATGTATGACCTCTGCAGTTGGGGAACTCTCTATACTAACCAGGATACGTGTCCTGATGGTATCTTATGTTTACAGCCTGTCAGAGGATGGCTTCCAGAAACTCCAGGAGCTGATATTATGGTTTCTTGCAAAATGCATACTGCCCCTGAAGATCTTGAATGGACCTGGCAGTCATCCTGGAGTACATCCTAAAACTGTGTTATCATGGGAATCTGACACAGACATGCCGTACAGTTAAGCTAACGTGACTAATGCTAGAAGTAATTCCACTGGCCATACAGGTCTTTCTTGGGACAAATATCGCCCACCATAGGGGTCCTGCCAGGATTTTGCACTTATTGATAATCCCTAGTCCTGTTCGTCACTTAGAAAATAGAGTTCACAGATGTCTCGCTGGTTGGCTGAGGAGTCAGCAAGGCCTCTGTCAATCCCCCTACCTGGACTTTGCAGGGAATGCCCTCCAGGCATATATGATATTGTACCTGACAACTGGACAGTGGTCATTTATAAATACAAAGAGACATGCAAACTGAAACATTGTTTTCTTCCACTGTGAACATTTTCCAATGGTGACCACCAGACAATGGCATAAGCCTCCATTGGCAGCACATGACGGACTCACTATGGTAACAGGAGGCCTACTTATCTGAGATATAGAGGTAGTAAGCAAAGAACAGTTCCTCCTGGAACCACACAGTCCCTTTAGATTCTTTGGGGCCAGTCTCAGGTAAGCAGCTCACCAAATACAATCCAATTCAAAGTACTGTTTGTCTCCCCAACAGGGATGGCATAGTATGAGCTGTCAAAACCCAGGAATGGGGTGCAGGCCTAGGGTACCCATTGCACTGCCATGGGTACTGCTTTCAACACCCTGGCTATTCTGTGAAGTGGGCTGCAGATCTAGGAGTACCCATGGCACTGCAACTGCCATAGGTATACTGTCAACACCCTGGCTATATCTATTCTGTGGGGGTGGGCTCACACCTTAAAGAGCCTGCAAGGGTGGCACCTGAATGATGTTTGCCAGTAATATCCTATTTCATGATAATCTATCAATCCTAGAGCCATACACGTGGAAACCTGCACAAGTTGCCATAAAGCTCCTTAGGTAGAAAATAAATATGACAGCTTGCATCTCCTGAGGGAAATGTTGCTGCAGTTCTCTGCAGTCTATGATGCCAAGTGGCAAGAGTTGTGCCAAATACCAGATCTACATCCATTGAAGGCTTCAATTCAGGACATCTCTGAATGCCTTCTGCACTATTGAGAACTTCATTGTGGTGAGGGTGATCTAGCACTTCAGTTTAGTGATTCTTCTATGCTCAGCATTAGGGTATTTGCTTGAATGTAGGACCAAACATATCCTTTTCCCATTTGAACAACACCATCTAAGCTGAAAGGCCTTAGTGCCCCAAGTTTGTATTGTTATGGGATCTGTCAGACATGAGGCCTACCAATTGTCCCTGGCCTCAGAAGCCATCACAGGGAAGTGCATTTCTTGCATGTGTTGAGTCTGACAGGAAACAAGCAAAGGGCGAGGGTATTTGTAAGATGCGAGGGTATTTGTAAGATGCGAGGGTATTTGTAAGATGCACCACACTTGGAATGTGCCAGTAAGATTGAGCTACATTCCAAGATTGCTGGTCACTTAATGACACAGCTTCATGGTAAAGCTTTTGCTTATTCAGATTGTTACTGACCCGTTGTCCTCCCAGAGGGCTCAAGATCTAAAGAGGACCCATGCTGATGAGGCAGGAAAGAATCAGCTGTTCCTCCCAAATGAACACAGTCAGGCTTGAGGAAGTACATGTACACCATCATGTCCAGGTAGATTGCTACCTCTGGGAAGAGGGCCTACAAAGTGGCAAGTGAGGTGAAGGAGCTATGCCAAGTGCACTCAGGAAGAGCAGACCAGTGACGAACTCTTGCCTCCTCCTGGGATGCAGTGAAGCAGAAATCCCTAGGAGATCTGAAGGTTTCTCATCAATGGAGGTCTCTCAGTACACATCAGTGTTTTATCTGTGAGACTTTGTAGAATTTTTCTTTCTTTCTTTTTTTCTTTCTTTCTTTCTTTCTTTCTTTTTTTCTTTCTTTCTTTCTTTCTTTCTTTCTTTCTTTCTTTCTTTCTTTCTTTCTTTCTTTCCCTCTCACTCAGCAAGTTTGTCTGACATTTTATTTCAAGACTGTTATATACTGAATTTCCAAACTTGGCACCATATAGTGCAGACATATAGCAGGCCTCTCATCAGCAGTCAATTACATGTATACGTACAACTAGGATTTGTTCTTTGTACTCATGTCAGACATAACACCTTTATACTACCAAATGGTGACCATCTTGCCATCAGTCCATGCTGTAGTGTGATCCATAAAGGAATCAAAGCTGCTATAAAAAGTGTACTACAATTAGCTGGATTTCTCACTACATGGCCAAATCTTGTTTGTTTGCAGACACTTGACATTCTGCTTTATCAAGAATTCTTTCTGTTTTTTCCAATGTCAATTTGAATGTACATGAAGACATACTTCCTTTTTAAGCACACAGATTTGCTTTGAAACAAATCTTCTTTTCTAGTTTTTCATGGTACTTATTACACTAAAACAAACAATTCTATCATAGCGCACATTATATTAAACAAACAGTTTTTTTGATAGTGCACACCATATTAAAGACAAACAGTTTTGTGATGGTACACATTATAGTAAAACAATCTGTATTTTCTTTCTCTATTTTAAACAGATGAACGTGATTTGAGTGATAACACATTCCAATTCATAAGAGATCGAGATGGGCGACAACGGGGCTATATGGACTGGCTGTAATGTAGGCCAGAGAGGACACGGAAGTGTCTGGGATCAGATGCATCACATAAATGCACAAGTAAGGTACCATTTGAATTCAGTTGTCGTACACACATGTATATATGGACACGGAATCATGTTCCCCATGTAATTCTTGGTAAAATGACACAGACCGACAATAGACAGGGTAGATTGGACAGATGTTTTTTTGCCAGCTGATAAGTCGCACCATTCCTATTTTTGTTGAAATACTGGTATGGTGAAACCTCATTATAATGACACCATATGTTCCCTGCAAAGTGTGTGAGATATCTGACTGTGTTCGTAAAAAAAGAAAAAGAATTAAATAGCAATGTTATTTGACTTGAGATCCATGAAAATTTGTGTTCTGAAGTGAACGTGTTGGAAATCTGTGTGTTATAATGACATTTCACTGTAGTCTATGTCCTGTTTGTTTGATTTAGTTGTGCCCACCTTTGCTGCTTTTTTCTGATGAACACCCATTTTTGGTGTACTACATATTTGCATGTCAAACAGTAGCTTTCTGAAATTGGATCAAGTTTTATGCCCCTTATAAGGATATATTATCTTAAAATGTTGCCCACAGCCTAACAGCCTATAATGTAATGAATGTCCTTATGAGCCAAGGCAAAATGAGTGTGTTGAGTGCTATACAATAAGTGTTTGTTTTCGAAGTATTCTTATTTTGGGTATTGTACAAGTGACCTATCTATCTATCTATCTATCTATCTATCTATCTATCTATCTATCTATCTATCTATCTATCTATCTATCTATCTATCTATCTATCTATCTATCTATCTATCTATCTATCTATCTATCTATCTATCTATCTATCTATCTATCTATCTATCTATCTATCTATCTACCTATCTATCTACCTACCTACCTACCTACCTACCTACCTACCTACCTACCTACCTACCTACCTACCTACCTACCTACCTACCTACCCACCCACCCACCCATCTATCTATCTGTTCGGCTGTCTGTCTGTCTGTCTGTATATAAAATATAATTTATAAATATATACATACATTATATATATATATATATATATATATATATATATATATATATATATATATATATATATATATATATTACAATGAAAACTCGTTATAATGACACAATCTGTTCCTTGAGAAATGTGACAGATAACTGAATATGTCAGATAAATGAATCAAACAACAAAGAATATTAACTGTTGCCATTCAAAAATGGTGTTATTATAATGAATATTTTGGATATCTGAGTGTCATTATAATGAGGTTTCATTGTATATATAGAGATATATGTTCATAGCAAACTATAATAGGGCACTCCTTTCACAATAGAGCATGTACAGATGTGGAAGCATGGGTGAAATCCTTCAGGCCTACCAAAGTAGGAGGGTGTAAATCTCCAACTTGTTAATCTCATAATGGTCTGTCACAGTGTGGTCTTTTTGGCTGATGTGTCCACAAACTCTTTCAATTACGCATTTCCATGAGTTGGTGTGTACATAGCATCTCCCCTGTGGGGCTGGTAATGACGTGTCAAAATGTGGAGTGGTATACACATTCTTTGTTAGGAAAAAAATAATTCCCTGGGTAGACATATAGATCTTTTAAGAGATAATTATGCCATTTTCTCTTAGAATCAACATCTCCTATTTATCGTTGCCTCTTCAAGTGACAGGTGTGAAGCCTCCTTTGCAGTCCTGACTTTACACGCAAAAGTGTATGGTAATTGCACCATGTTAACCTGAATGCTCGGAAATAAAAACATGGCTATAGAAGTCATGCACTTTCCGTTGTCCCTTTTGACCATTCTGCCTTTAGGTATGGATTTTCCAGCAGGGGGCGTTGTTGTCCTTGTAAAGTTTGACATGCACATGTGTACTCCTTTCCCCTTTATTTGCTGTCCTCCATTAAATTTTGCTGGAATTTCAATGGTCCGTCCATCAAGCAGTCAAATCTAATTTCGATATAGAAAGCAAAGACGTGAAGTTTGGTGTGTATATTTATTCAAGAAGCGCATTTCATACAGTGCCGTGAGCCAATGCATTTAATTCACATGCATGGAGTGGGGGGAAGTGGTGTTTGTATTTAAATGACCACCCTATGACAATATGATACTGCGCTCCCATACCACTATGTAGCCTCTACTCACATGACATTTGTTAAATCAGCATAAAATCAATGATCTGGTTAAACACAGAGCTGGCTCGAAAAAGGTTTGATGTCCACAGTGTTGTTAAATGCAGATTTACATTCCAAAGGCACTGACGGAAGTGCTGACGGAACGAGCCTGACATTTGTCTGGCCCCGGAGACTGCACGTCCTGGTGGTTGTCAAACGTGTGTCCTTGCCTCTGTACACATATATGTGTGTATATGCAACTTTCAGCATGGACTAAATGGAAATTCCATGTATCCCTTTTGTGTGGACTGAAGTGAAGTTACTGTTGTCTGGTTGCTTTGATCATTCTCAATTGGTTAGTTTGCAAATGCAGTTACCCAAGAGAGTTTAGTATTCCCAGGACGTAGGGTCCATGGCCAGACAGATTATGCACCACTTTGGTCTGGGTCCTTTCAAGTATGAGATTTTCATTTTTTTTTTTTTTTAGTTTGTTGATTTTGATTTACCCTAAACATTGACCTCCTTTGACCTTTAGCCGGAATGTGCAAGTCTCCCATGCATGGCGGGGTCTGCTAGAAGTATAGTTTTGTCTGACCAATGGTTGGTTTTGACACACAGAGAACTTTCTGCTTTGAGCTTAACAAGACAGGTTGACATGTCTGACATGGGCCTCTGAGCTAGACTCTCTGGCCATGAGACCGACCACCAAGTGAGTCACTCTACACAACAAAGGTATGAAATCTCAAAATTATGAGACATCGGATCGCAGCTTTTATGTTTCCCGAGATGCTATGACACTTGTACAGTGTAAAATTTCTGTCAGCAACCAGCCCTGATATGGCTAATTCCAATGCTTTGTCACAATCAAGTCTCTAACCAGTTACACCGAGCTTCTATTTGAGTTATTAACACCGTATTCCCACTGCTGCTGGGGTATGAAATTAAAAATGCCGAGAAAAATCTTTAAATTTCTCTTTAAGTCATTTAATTTATTTGTCATTGCATGGAGTCTTTTATTACATGTACTCTGCCAGGGATAAGCTGTCAACTTGTACTTAGAATTATGTCTTACTCATTTCACCCAAGACAGGCATAAGCCATTTATCGTTTGCTTGAGATTACTCAGTGTTATGACATTCCCTGTAGGACAACAATTTGTGGTCCATGTACGCTGACATGTTAAATATTGGAAAAAATAGTTAGGTATCTTAATTTTCACCCTAGGGCCTGGCTTAATCAAAGTAAATAGATATGTTTTTTTTATATTTTTATTTTTCAGGGTAACTCTTGGGCACCAAGGTAAAGAAGCTGCAGATGAAGGGAGACCGTGCAGAGAGACTGGGCTGAACAGGGGGTAGGTTGCTCAGCCAGATGACAGGTGGAAAAGAGAGGCAGGGAACATGCCAGTAACAACAGCATCGATTCTGGAGGAGGGAGGGGCGATTGTTTTACCAGATGGAGCATCAGGCCATCAGTTGTTCTATTCCCTGTATAAGGTGTGGGGTTCAAAGGGCACACAAGTTGTATCAATTAGGGCAGACAATTCTTTTTTAATCTGTAAAGTTAGAGGGTCAAAGTGCATTAAGCAGAACTGGGAAAAAAGTGGGTTTGTGAATGCTGCATGGCTTGGATCCAGTAAGAGCAAGGGGTAAAAAAGAGAGGGGTGTGTGGATGAAACAGGTGTACCCCAGATCTAGTCAACTGTGGGACAGCTACCACTTTGTGGACACAATGGAGGGGGTCAGTGACAAACGAGGCTATGAATTGCGCAAGGGTTGCATTGGGAGAGGGGTAGATGGAGAAGGGTATAGACGGGGAGGGACTGGTTTGTGCATGCACCAGGTGGACCACCTAATGCAGTAAGCAGTGGGCAGCAGGCATATTGTTCTCACAAGGATGTGGCAGGTTGGTTGGCAATGTGTTGCTGATGTCGTCGGGAAACGGCTGTCTTCCTCATGACCTCCACATCTCAACGATGTCTTCAGTGCCTGCTGAAGGCATTGTCTTTATTGATGCAGGTGACATTTAATCTGCAAAATCAGTGTAGCAGGTTCAATAATAAACCAAAGGTGGCGGTGACGTTGATGGAAGTCAGGTACCAATGAGGCATACAGTCACTGGTCTTCCTGTTGCTGTTTTCTCTTTTTGGTTGAAGTGGCCTGTTTTCCTGCACTTATTGGCTTGTCTGTTTACCAATATAATATTCCGCGTAAGACCCAGGTCAAAGGAACACTGCCACATTGTAGTGGAGCGGAAAGCTGTGACAGAGCATTGCATGAGGCACAAAGTGCTTTGTGAGGAGCTCTGGTACCTGTCGACAGTGACATCATGGCCGGGAGCAGGTGCTAGCCTTGGGGTAGGGGCCAACAGCGCCTTGATAAAGGCTTCCCTTGTAGTGGGTGTCAGTTGAAATGTGCAGAATGGACAGGGCACCGGGGACAGGTCTGTTACACAATAGCCACAGACAGGGGCGTGAAAGGTGGCACTCTGCCCAGGCAACTGGTCACGGAAGTACAGTGGACACAGTCTCATTAGGGGTCCCCTGAAACTCTACACTTAACTTGTCTAATAAAAAAAAAAACTATACAATGCTACTCAGTTAATTAAACACATTGCTTTGACATTAGGAGACACAGAAGCTGTAAATGCAGTATTGACTAACTCTTTCAATAGCCAGTGCCATGATCAAGTTCCCAAAGGTAAATGGGAAGATGATACAAAAATGGGTGGATACCATATGATATTGGGCACTGTTGTGGCTACAAACAGCGTAATGGCACTGTGGCTTTGTACGGACTGTCCGCTGAGGCACTGTCTCCATCACCAGCACTGTGTTGTCGGCTCAATGCCTGTGATCGCTGACTGTGTCATGATTAAGGCAGTGTAAAGAATCGCAAGGTGAAAGATTCGATGAACTTCTCTTTTTCTCTTGATGAAATTTTTATGAGCAGATCAGCAGGGTGGAAAATTGGGTGAACTTCACCATGGTGCCATTATTAAAATGCCCACTCACAATAAGGGTTTGAAGCGGCCAGAGCGGCTACATCTGTCATGAGGGGGCCCAATATTCCCAGAAGCAGCCCCATGTCTAAACGACTCTTGTCATGCACAATAATTAAGTCCACTTCGGCCCTGTAATTGTGGGATTTGGAGGTCAAATCTTGCTTAATATAGATACATTGATGTAGACTCTAGCCTTGATCCTCAGCGTTGTCTCACAAGACCAGTGTTTGTGCAGGGCTTTCATGAAGGCATGTTGACTTCTGTGTGTCAGGCTCTGGGATATCAATGACTATTGGTCTGCTGTAACACATCCACTGCCTCTGGTCCCAAACATTTTCATCATAAGTAGCACCTGCACATCTGCGGAATCTTCCCAGAAAGTGGCATAAACTATGCAAAATAAAGCATCAGTTCTCTGAATAAAAACAGATTTTGTCAACCCATGTACATAATCAGAATGTTATTTCGATGTGTTTGGCTGCAGGGAGTGATTGAATGCTCTCAGAAAATAGAAATGTAGTTGACCAGAATGCAGTCAGCAATCAAGAGAGTTAAAACGACAGGAAATTGATTGCATGGGTGTCAGCTTTGCCCGTTCTCCATGCCTTTCATGGGTGCATTTTAATCATTCTCAGTTTTATGTATCTTTGGTATTGTTTGAATTTTGTTTCTCTATTGTGTCTCATTGCTCACTATTGTCCAATTGGAATTACCTGCAATAGTTTCAGTTCATAATTGCTCGGAGACATATGACTGCAAATTACCTGTTGGCTGTGGGGAGAGTCCCGACAATGAGGTTTTGTTGTGGTGGCATTTTTGTGTGGACATGGCATTGCTGAGGAAATTGAAGGGAAACGTATTGTTTTGAAGTGTAGCCATGGGAGAGTGTGGCCACAGTTAGTGGGACCATTTACAGTTCTTTATAGATTACACAATGAATGAAGTTTGCTGCAGATTTCCTGGCTGAGGCATTGTGGTAGGCTGGAGCTTAAGGTTTATTTCAACTTGAGGTTTTGTGGCTGGCGTTTGGGTTTCTGTGTGGGCACATGTAGGAATGGAACAGGCTTGGTTGTTTACACACTGAACTTATGTTGTAAAGTATGTCTAATCCTCACTCGTCATTGTATTGGTTTATCTGTCAGTTCAGAGATTGGCTAAACTAATCCTTGCATCATGCAAGGAATTTGACTTCCTCAGTGAGCATTATCCTCTTAGGCCACCAATGGAGGGAATTTTGGGATAGCTTTGGCTGTGAACCTTTGTTGAGCAGGCAAATTAATGATTCAACCTTTACTGATTGGCCATTGATCCCTTTCTTATTTGCATGTCCATGGTTTACTTGACACTGATTGGCCACTGACCTGTCTGACTTACAGGTCCACAGATGACAGGGCACTGAGTCACCAGTGGTCTTTTAATCATGTGCATATTTGTGGCCCAAACTCTGCTGATTCCATAATTGGCCTTATATGTCTTGATCTTCTGCATACAAATTGGTTCATTTGTCTTATTGGCTATTGATCAACCTACGTATCTTCGGCTCTTTTGCTGCAAAATCTGATTGGATACTTGCGGCCTTGCAATTTGATATCCGTGTCACAGTCCAGTCATTGAACACTTACTGAAGATCAAATGGAATATAAAGAAAGGACACTGATGAGGTGCCGTAGAAGTTGCATGCCAAGCCCTTTGAACACGGAGACCAAAGATGATGTACAAGTCATTCAGCTGAGACACTAGTTTGATCCAGGTCCAAGATCCAGTTGGATGATGTGAAAATGAGTTGTGACAGGGCAGTGGGGGGAGGCTGTTGTTATCCCATATTGGGTGCCATGCTGTAACTCCAAGGGCACACCACAATAATCTAGGTCCAATACAATGTATTGTTATTGCACCAAAACTCCATAAACTAGATATTAGAAATAAGTACCAGAATGCTCTACTTTTGAGACCCAGTCTCGACTCTGCCACCTCAGCATGATTGATTTTATGGTTACAGTGTGCTGTTGTTGATTGATTTTATGGTTACAGTGTGCTGTTGTTACCACACTACATGTAGGTCCGGCTGCTTTGACTCGAATGGCATCATTTAACATCCAGGTAGGAAGCTGCACAGAGTCACCCCACACATACATGAATATTTCTGCAAGTTCACAAATTCCCATGTATCAGCAAAACAGCTTGGAACCTTACAGTTACAGTTACACACAGGCATGCTGACATGAGGGTGGCTGACATGAGGGTGTTCTTAAAATACAGTGGGCGGCTGACATGAGGGTGGTGTTGAAACATAGTGGACGCATCCTCGGAGGGTGAGATACCCATTCACTAACATCCATTCATCACCTTCAATGTGATACACGGAGAGTTCATCCAAATGATACATGGGTATTGGGACACTTTATTCTCTGTGATATTTTACTTTGTGAAAAATTCATCACTTCGTCTCTTTAAGTTTCTCTCTCTATATGTTGGACGGGATCTCATTTGCCTTGTTTTAACCTTCTCTGCTGTCCCATCCCCAACATGCCTTACGGATCCATATATAGTCCCAGGTATTAGTGTAGACTTGACCTTTTCTCCTTTATCTATGGATGTGTGATGACTAACTCACTTGTCATCCTATCTGTTACAAAGTATGGTGAAGTACATTGTATTATTTTACCTTCCAGGTGGCCGTTATCGACAACCCGATTTGGATACATGTAGTAGAATATTACAGCACAGTTGACTTGTAATGAATTGTTGTGTACATGTAAATGATTGTTTTTCTTATGGTGTTAATTTTCTTTCCTGGACAAACTCTTTGACGTTTGAATTTCGTCCAGCTGCACTGGAACAGGGGTTTATTAGCAATAAAGAGAATCAGCATCAGGTCATGGCAGGCCATCTTGTAGCCAGCAGCATGTGGCTTATGTCATATCTGTCCCCATGACCAACCTCATAATTGTCTTAAGTGTAATTTACTTACATGAGACAATAAACTTTATTGTGCATATGTAAATGTCAGCATGCGTCCTCACTTAACTGCTGATCCTGGTGGGTGAACGGACTCTATTCAAGGGTTATTGATAGCCGATTACAATGGCTGCTGACACTTATTGGTTGGGTGATTGGTTGCAGTTACGCGTAGCAATGACGGTGAATCACTGGAATGGCACACTCCTTGTCTACAGTTTGCTCATAAAAGTTTGTGGAATTTAATTTTTTCTGAGTGACAGACTGGAAGGTGGTGGGTGATCAAGTTGGCTGCAAGAGTGGAGATGCTGCGAGGCAGATGTTGAACGATGGCAAGCGTAACCGCGGAGGATGTGGGGTCTCTAAAAGCGGTACATACAGATGAAAATTGCATCAATGTTTTGATACCAGAGTGATGAGTTTTCATTTTCTTCACTGTGCAGGGTTATGTTGAAAAAAAAAACCTCCATATTTAAAGGGCTGGAAGGAAGGACATGTTCATTGAATTTGTGCTCATGTGTAGTTCCTAAAATGTCCTGTTAGATGGCATAAATTCCAGCAACGATGGTTAATTAAAATCTCTTCTCTGCCGATGATGGTTGTAGACTGTTTCAGCTTTTGAGACTGGATATAATGTGATAGTACTCACAGTGGTTTTGAAAAGTTCTGCAGTTAAATTATCATGCAGTAAGTTAATGGAGGTCCAGAATCTACAGATTGTGTGAAAAGTGAATCCACTTAGGGCATTGGTAGCACATAATTGGTGCAGGTGATTGCAGTTTTGGTATATGAAGTTGGCTGGATAAACCAATAGCTTCCTGCATGGGCTCACTAGTTTCCTTTTATGCCATTACATGTAAGGATATCATTTGGTCATTGAGCACCGTGTTTGGTGAGGTATACCTATTTAAGTAATGATCACTGGTAATTTTGATGGCATAAGTGTTGCTTGTGGGTACAGGTCATAAGATACTTTGGAGCTGCACGATAGGAAGTCAATAGAAATTGTTAAGTGCAGGCTTAACTGGGCAGCTTTGAGATTCCAGGTGTGTTTGTGGTGCAGTGTGCTGGACCAAAGTGCTGTTGGTGTAAAGCCTGGTAAATAAGGATGACAAATCAATGGCAGGAGGGTTGGGGGTGATGTAACTGTGCAGTGACATCAAAGGCAGTGGGGCCCTGTTCTTTAACTCTTTCATAGCCAATTTTGCCCCCCCCCCCCAAAAAAAAATGCTGTGCTTAGTTTAAACATGACTAAACTGAAAAAATATTGTTTGTGAACCAACTTTTTATTTAAGTATGGGCATGCCTACAGTTTGCAGAAACCATGAGAATGGCTCAGGGTGGCACCTTTCCTTGACCCACTTTGGGCACAGTGCACCCAAAGCGTGCTCAGAAAAGCTGTCAGTGGTCAATGACTGGTACTGGGAGAGTTAAAGCATGTCAGGGCACACTCCATTGTTGATGATGTTGTGTGACCTCCTGCAGCATGGAGTATTTAATTAATGCTGACACACCATACTCTTTGGTGTCACTTACTGGCTCTGTTGACTTGTCAGTCAGCAGAGCGTATGAAATCGGTTTGTGTCCGTCACCTGTCTGCCCATCAGTCGGTCTGTCTGTCCATCTGTCCATTACATTTTTTTTACAGCAGGGCCATTTACTTTTGGTGTCTGTTATTTGCTCTACTGACCTGCCAATCAGCAGGGCGATGAAATCTGTTTTTGTCTGTTGTCTATCTGCCCACCTGTCTGTCTGTCTCTCTGTCTATCTATCTGTCTGTCTTTCTGTCCATCTGTCTGTCTGTCTCTCTGTCCATCTATCTGTCTGTCTTTCTGTCCATCTATCTGTCTGTCTCTTTGTCCATCTGTCTGTCTGTCTCTCTGTCCATCTATCTGTCTGTCCTTCTGTCCATCTATCTATCTGTCTCTGTCCATCTGTCTATTATACTTCATTCTCAACATGCAATTCTGGTGGTCAAAATTGGAAAACTAAATTTCATTAAGTTGGTATTGTTCTGATATTGCACACAATGTCACCAGAGATAACTTAGTTCTTATTTTATCCAGGTGGCAGTGCAATTTTTCCCCTACTTTTGTTTCAGTTTTGGTGGGTTAAGGCTATTTTCAACTCATAATGGCCAAACAGAATTTCTTTAAATGTTATCAGAATATAGGCTGATAAAAGATGAAGAAAGTTTGCAAAAATGATGAGGACATGTAAGTTTTGATGAAGTTATGGGGTATCAAACTTTGGAACCAGATGTTGGTAAGTGCTACTACTGTACAAGCATATGATGCGCCCAATCCACCCAAAGGAAAACTGTTGACTCAGTCATACTCTGACCAGGAATGGGTTAGTAATGCACATAGATGACCTTGGCATAATTCCCAAATTCAGAGGGCCACCTTTGTGAATTTTTACTGTTCATGTGTCAACTGTATATATCTGTTTGAGCCTGGATATTGCACAAGCTGATGGTACTCAGTATGTGACAGCTATGAAGGATGGGGTCCCAATTCATAGAATCATAGGAAACTATTGAAGTTCATATCTGGATTTTAAACTCAAGAATGATGTGAGGTAGGACTTTGATGTTGTTTTTCATGATGGTTCTGTGTAAAGGCTAAGTTTCAATTACATGTACATGTAATTGGCCTTGACCTTGTTCCCAAAGTCACAGGCAATTGATGTGAATTTTAAGTAAGTATCTTCTGTTTCACTATTTATCTGATATATTAAATTGCTATTTATTTATACCCCCCACAAGGGGTTTGTATACTGGCTTCACCATGTCCATCTGTCTGTCCGTCTATGCATCTGTGGAAAAGCCCTGTCCGGGCCATAACTCCTTTATTATGTCATAGATCTTCCTCCAACTGTACATTACTGTTGTTTATCACTTGAGGTTGTGTCATGAAACAACATTGACCTTGATGTTTATAGGTCAAGGTCACAGCTGGCATCTGTAACCAAACCCTTGTCGGGATCATAACTCCTTCATTAATCCGGACCATAGCTCCTTCATTAATAATCACATCTTAAAAGTTTGTATCCTTATTCTCTTTTGCTACATGGTGTGTCATGAGGCAACCGTGACTTAGAACTATGTAGGTCACGGTCACAGTGGCCATTTGTCAGACAAGCATTTGTTGGCAGACATATTCTTGTGTGGATCCGAAATCTTCCTCCAACTTTACATGATTATTGCTTCTTACGAAAGGGTATGTCATTCACCATGTCCCTCTGTCTTTCCATCTGTGGAAAAGCCTTGTCCGGGCCATAACGCCTTTATTATTTCATAGATCTTCCTCCAACTGTACATTACTGTTGCTTATCGCTTGAAGTTGTGTCATGAAATAACATTGGTCTTGACGTTTATAGGTCAAGGTCACAGCTGGTGTCTGTAGCCAAACTCTTGTGTGGACCATAAACCCTTCCTTAATTATCACATCTTTTCAAAACTTTGCTTATTCTCCTTTGCCACATGGTGTGTCATGAGGCAATCATGACCTTAAGCTAAGGAGGTCAAGGTCACAGTGGCCATTTGTTGGTAGACATATTCTTGTGTGGACCCGAAATCTTCCTCCAACTTTAAGTGATTATTGCTTCTTACCAAAGGGTATGTCATTGTGTGGCTGGGTATACTGGTTTCACCATTCACCAGCCACATCAAACTGCCAATGCCGTGGTCTCCATGCAGAGACCAATGAATATCTGAGTAGGGGGTATCCAGTCTTGTTGGCGACAACTGTTCTAGTTGCAATCATATTGAAGCCCAAATGGTCGCGATAAATATAATTTCACCACACACACGCATGCTTACAAAACAGTTTGTTTACTCTGGCATTGCCAGTCTCTGTGAGCAAGGTCAACGGAGGACCAGACTGCTACAGTCCTCTTGGCTTATTTGTCATGGAACTCCTCCATATCTCTCTGACCTTTTAGATGGTACTTGGTAGGACACTACAGCAAAACTTCAGTGTATGACAGAAAAAAATTGAAAAATCATCAAGAAAGCATTTGACTTCAATGATGCAAAGTACAAATATATGTGTGTGTGTGTTACTTTATTTCAGGAGGGTAACTCGCTTAACATACCACAGTACACTTATCTCCCATGAAACCTCTAAATTGACAAACATACAGTAAATACAGTAGCACAGTACTGATGAATTGGCTGTGTATGAGATACAATAAGCTTTACATGCTATAAATATGTATGCATTTTGTCACATTGATTTCCGATGGCAGACCCAGTCATGACTTGACTCGTGTTCACCGTGACTGTCCAGTGTTTGGTCACAGGAGATGCAGCATGTCCATGGCAGCAGACCATAAGTTCACAGCTGCAGAATGATTTTCCGTGATTTTTCATGTTGTCTGTGAAACAAGAGCAGACTTCGTGAAATGTCACCTGAAATGAAGCTTGGTCTGCTCACAGGGCAAGTTAATGTGCAGTTTCTATGTTAAAATAATTGCCTCAAAGATGGCTTGTTGGTGTGATGTCCAGCAGTAAGCTTAGAAGGGATATATTTTATGGGGTCACGCATACTGTCTGGGTTTACTTCAAATATGCAATGCGTCCAGGTAAACAGAGCGAGGCTACTCGCACAGTGTGTGCCTTAGGGGGAAAAAAAGTCAACTGGATAAAGATTTCTAGTCTTTGGTCAACTTCTTAATATGAATAACAAATACCCACATGTTTCCTCAAATGTCAGTGGTATTGATGGTTGCTAAGCTGTGTTGTAGACATTGGCTGGTTGTTTGAAAGAACTTTTGAACTCTGTCATAGGTGCTGAACAAATACATGTGAACATTGTTGGAAACAACATGTTTCTTGGACATTGCATCTCCATAATATATGAGGTTGCTTGGATGATGTATCTGATTTAATTAAACAGTTTTAAACCAGTAAATATCTATATCTATCAGAAGAGCTAAAATGTCTTAAGTGTTAGTAAGCATGAATGTATTTTTCCACTTTTGATTTTCACTTTCATATCAAGGCTTATGATTTAATGTACAGTGGTATAAGGAACAAACTATTTTTATAATTATTTATGGATTATTACTTACAGTGTGTTTGGAAAGGGCAGACAAATGAGGCCATACATTTATTATAATAAAAAAAAAGAAATTTTGACCCAGATTCCATGGTGATTTGGCTGATGTTTGGCAAAATCGTCATTATTTCAAGTACTAATTTGGGGGATGGAGGATGGTCAAAAATTTATTACATGAAGTACATGCACTATTTAAAGAATATATAAAAAACTGTTGAGTCATCTGTACCAAATCTCATGTGGTGGTAACCTAGGCTAAATGTTTAATTGCCAGTTAGTGATGGCACAACTGGGGATTTTTTTTATTATAATGGATTGAGAAACCAATCTAGGCATTGTACATACTTGCTGCTTTGAAAGACCACCTCCCTGGAGTCACATATGTCATGTTGCTGCAGTGCTGTCTTGTACATATTATTGCCCATGTGTTCAGTAAATATGACTCAGTAGTTTTTTTCCCATATTTCACATGACAGAACAGTTTTACCTGCCTTTGTTAATTATGACTGAACAGTTTCACCCATGTTTAATAAATTTGACTGAACAGTACTTTCACCTGTATTCAGTAAATATAACGGAACATTTTCTCCTATACTCAGTAAATATGATTGAGCAGTTTTGCTTGTATTCATTAAATATGATTGGACATTTTCACTTGTATTTGATAAATATGACTGAACAGTTTCACCAGTATTCAGTAAATTTGATTGAACAGTTTCACCTGTATTAATAAATATGGCTGAACAGCTTCACCTATATTCATGACTCAACAGTTTTACATTTATTCAACAAGTAGGACTGACCAGTTTCCCCTGTATTCAACAAATATGACTGAACAGTTTCAAGATAAGATTGAGAAGCCATGCATCACTTCAGTTTTAAGGAGGAACAGGATTAAGCCTTCAAGGAGGCTCCACTTGGAAGTTCCTTTTTTTTTTCTTTTAATTTTTGATGTTTTTTTCCTAGAAAGTCCTTTAATGGCATCTGGTGGTGTAGGCTTCTGTTGACAGTTGGTCCACAGAGGTGTAATTTCTGGTTGCGCCGTAAAAATACAATGACATATCCCCAGCTTGTTGGTCCTGCATCGACATCTTCATTGAGGATCGTGGCAAAGAGCATCATGGTGTCAGACAATGGCAAGGCCTGTTGCTTCATGCCAATGACTGTGCGAAGAGTCACAGAGGTTAGTCAATGACAGAAGCTGTTGGTGTCATATCACCCACGAAGTTAAGCTCACGTGTAAAATGAATCTTCTTGTGGCTGCCTTCCTATGCACACAGTTTCAATTTCCTTCGTGGGCACATGCAAATCTTTGGACATGCAGATATCCTTCAGTGATTATGAATGCATAAAATGGAGCTACATGTATAGCTGCAGGACAACGAGATTGTACAGTTACTGTAAGGCAGTGCACTGAACTCTGAGGAGATGAAAATAAACTTTAGGAATGATATACATCCAGTACTTGAATGAGCTCTAGGATGTGGATATTAAACACTATGATATTTTAGCTCTTAATAATGAAGATTAAACACAACACATAACTGGCATTTTTAGCTGTAAGCTTCGGAAGATGCAAATTACATTCAGTATTCACTGTATGTGCACAATTCGTGTTGCTGTAAGGATATAGAGAACATCCTGTGTTTGCTGTAGGTCTGTAATCATATATGATATTGCTGTAAGGATATGAAGATATCCAGTATTTGCTGTAGCTCTGTAATTGTATAGTTTGTAAGGATATGAAAAATATATCCAGTTTTTGCTGTAGGTCAGTGATTGTGTTGCAGTAAGGATATGAATACATCTGGTATTTACTGTAGGTCTGTAATTGTGTTGCTGTAAGTATATAAAGAATATATCCTGTTTTTGCTGTACGCTTGTAATTGTACATGTATTGCTGTAAGGATATGAATAATTTGTCCAGTTTTTGCTTTAGGTCTGTAATCGTGTTGCTGTAAGGACATAAATACATCCAGTATTTGCTGAAGGTCTTTAATTGTATTGCTGTGAGGACATAAATACAGCCAGTACATTGCTGTAGTTCTGTAATTCTGTTATGTGAGGATACAAATACATCCAGTATTTGCTGTAGGTCGGTAATTGTGTGTTGCTGTAAGGATATGAATAATTTGTCCAGTTTTTGCTTTAGGTCTGTAATTGTGTTGCTGTAAGGGTATAAATACATCCAGTATTGGCTGTTGGTCTGTAATATTTTGCTGTAAGCATATAAAGAATATATCCGGTGTGTTTACTGTTGGTCTGTAATTTTTTGCTGTAGGAATATAAGGAGCATATCCAGTATACACTGCACACCGTATGCCTCTAGCAATGCAGGTATCCATGTAAAAGTCAAAAGTAAACAAATGGGGGAAAAAATCATTTATGGTTATAAAATAATAGCCAAGCAGATGTTATCCTGTATAAAAGTCTATTAATATATTATAACAAGATGAAACATTAGCACACAGAGTGCTAAAAGCTCCATTGTATTTTTACCAAGATCTTAAACATACACTTCATAATCAACTTATTGACAGGCCATCGAGTGTGTCCATACACCGCAGCCTGTACACAATTGAAATGTTGACTGATACTTTTGGGTAGAAAGAAGCATGTGTCGTGTATTAGGCATTATTAAGTTGGAAAATCATCTATGATATTGTCACGTTGTCCATCACAAAAGTCATGTTGCTGTGACACCTGTCTGGTTGCCATGGTTTCAGGTATCAGCCATACCTGGTCCACTCAGGCTAAAAAGGAATAAAATTTGATGTTTCCTTAGTACTAGGATACATGTGTCCTTTCCTGTTATTGCAACAACAGTCAATGGACCATTGGATTTTTTTCTTTCTTTTGGTCACTTTCCAGTATTGTGTTATCTAATTGGATGCTACACCCTGGTGACTAAAATCTGAGGTGGAAATGAGAGGACCATTGATAGTTAGAGTGACCTGATTTTTGTTTGTTGCAGATCAATCTGTAGACTCGAGAGTAATTTTGTAGATGAATTGGGGAGCTGTAACTGTAAACAACAAAGAATGGACCATAATGAGACTGGTGTTAGGCCTGAACAGTACAGTCAATGATACAAACATACGTGGAAACTGGTGAAATGGCCAGGTTAAACTTTCATCAGTACTGACAAAAAAAAAAAAAAAAAAAAAGTAGGCTTAAATGGTTTTACTGCTACCTGGAAATCCAATAAAATATGCATCAAGTTAATGGATGTATTTGAGAAATTCTTGGAATTGTATGTAGGCATATAATTAAGTCGGAGCTTTTGGCTGCCAACAGCCACAGGCCTGATGGTAGCTGTTCCCATGTAGCATGGTTGTGACATCATTAAAACTGATTATGGATCACACACAATCCAGGGCAGAAATTATCTCTGTCCCAGCTCCTGGTACAGACAATAAACCCTTTTCCCCTTGAATTAACACTGAAGTCAGTAGCTTTCTTTGGCATAGTTTGGGCCCTTAGCATCCAACCCACACTGTTGACCAGGGTCATGTTATCTCAGTTGGTCTTGTCTACAATTTCCATTCAAGTTGTTTTTCATGACTGATGAAATGGGTCAAAAACGTGAAGCAGACCACAGTTGACCACCGACTGGCTTTGACCGGTTTAAGGGGGAAAGGGTCAAGAGGGAGAATGTCAGATAATTTTTGGTTGTAAATGTAAGACAAAACTAGCATTAGTTGGTATTGCAGTTGATCAGATGGTAATCGTTGGTATCCTATTTACAGATATGGGATTTCAAAGCCTGAAAGAAACAATATATATTTGAAAAAGGTTGTGTACCATGGCATTAATACATGTATAAGGAGTGGTGTGGCTGGTATGGTAGAATATGGACTCCAGGTGATCTGTTAGGGCCATATTGTGACAGTAACCAATAGACTGGTGTAGGTATTGGATCTAGATGGTGCTACGGAGCAAGTGTTTACATTTCTGCTTCCATTGGATAGACATATAAAGTACAAACTGCATAAATATTGAACCATTTGCATCCTATTTACTCAAAGAACATGCGGACAGTTGCTTTTTTCTGAATAGATGAATAGGCTTAGGCAGGCAGAAAGCTTCAGTAGATCTATATTTGTTGTTTCTACTGTGCAGTTGTCATAATAATGGAGAGTAGCGTCCACTTTCTTCCAGTGGTCAATTCTCGCCTCTGTTTAGAGTGTGCCTTTGCTATGTTACCGTGTGTTTCATAATTTGTTCAAGCAGCCTGGACATGTGAGTTATTGCAGTCCAAGCTCTGTACTCATAAGCAAGGAGGTTAATTCCTTTTCAGACTGACTGGCAATTTTCAATTTAATAAACTTTTCTAGTTATACCTGTTCACACAGAGCCCGTCTCGACTGATTGTTTTTCTGACTATGGTGCTAATGCAAAGACCGAGAGGTGACTGGAGTAATGGGTATACCCTCTCTCTCTCTCTATCTCTCTCCACCTCATCAATATTAATCTGAATTTTAATAACATGGGGAAATTGCAACTCTGTGTGGATCACCTCGAGATGGCAGGGCCCTTTCTTTGGTTATTGTATTCTTATCCAGTCCTCAGAAAAGCAGATTGTACCGAATGTCTTAGATCTAAAGCATAGTTGTGTATGTGGTAGCAGTGTTTTCATTTTCCCTGCTTACTGCTGAAGAATTCAGTTCCCACAAAAGTAATGATTTGATGTGAGCACAGCATTCTTTATTGAACCTGTCATACTCTTTGCCATGCAAAAAAAAATGAAAAACAGGGAGCAAATTTTATTTAACAAATATGTCAAAAACTGAGTTTGCTGTATTGAGTCACTGATGACCTGAAACATTTGTGGGTGCTAAGGTTGGTCAGGGAGTGGTGGAGAACGGAGGTGTTATGTCCACTGTGACTTGTGTTTATCATTCACTTTTTGACAATGGACTTGCAGGACACTGTTACAAGTAATGTATTCATGTGCATGGCAGCCGGCCCTTGGCGGTGTAAAAATCCATAATTCATGGTCTCCGTTGACAGACAATGTAAATATTAGACCTGGCTTCCAACACATGCTACCCTGCTTGGTCACCACTTTTTTTTCCTCCCTGCTGACCCGTGGTGCGGCCGGCATTATCGAACCAGCAACCATTGTGGTAGTCAGGCCTTTCAGCTCAGCTATTCATTATACCACTGCGTGGCATATTGGAAATACTTTTGTCAAATGAACCTGGGTGTTGATATCCAGCCATTGTTGTGTAGCGATTATCCATAACAATTTTCTTCATTGTTGTTTTTGTGAGGGACAGAAAAAAGGAAAGATGTCTGCTAGTGGCTGTGGGCAAGGCATTGGTCAATATGTGCCTTTTCATAACTGCCTTTGATGCATGCCATACCTGTGTGTTCACAGTCTATACACACTCACCAATTGCTTTCATTTTTTTCTTTTCTGTTCTTTTTTTTCTTTTTTATCATTGAACTTGAGAAGTACACATTCCAGAATTTTGTGGTCCCACCTGTTGGCTACCTAGATGTTCATTGTCCATACCTGGCCCCCGGTCTGTCGGTGTTGGTGTATTGTCAGACAGGTGGAAGGAGAGGGTTGATATATACTTTCATGTTTCAACTACTGTGCTATGTGTTTACACATTAAACCCCTGGCCGGGCTGTCGATGTATGGTGTGTGTAATCTACGGTCTGTGTTTGGCTGTGCTTGGCATTTTAAGCTGGACATGCATGGTAGCCATTGATTTTGTCTCACTTTGCCTGTGTCCTTGTCGCTGTGGTCACCAGGTGCACACAGGTAGTCACTTTAACCCCTTGCGGTCAATATACATCTGCCTGCTGCAAATGTTATGATACAAAAACTGAAATCAGCCATATTCATTAAAGCTTTTTGTAACTTTGCATATAGGGATAAAACTAAATTTAGGTCAACAGTTGGTACAGAAATATTTCCGGCAGCAAACCTTATTGAGGTAGATCATAGACTCCAGTGTGACAGAGTTAAGGTTGCATGTCCAGGGGCACATACTGTTCTCAAGATCATAAATCTTGTCCTTATCTCAGCCCAGTCCCCTGTGCTTTTCGTATCAGCTACAATTTTCATGTACATGTGTGTAGTCATTTGTAACGCAGACTTACACCAGCTTATCTGGAGTTTTTGTGGACAGGTTGCCACATAGAGAAAAAAATTCAAAATGACCAATATAAAATTAGCTTAGCTCATGTATTTGAAATGAGAACTCCCTGGTCTATTGGATTATTTTGCTCATCTTTCCTGTTGTGTTAAAGTCTGTCTAATTCTGCCCTAGTCAGATATCCTGATGAGTGACACTTCCTTGTCGAGTTCAGATGTTGTCATAATTGATGGTCACAATTTAAGTTTGACACTGAAAGTTAATTACTCATGACACAAAAATTATCCCACAAAGAATCTGGGGGTATGATAGATGTGGCTGACTTCTAAAAATTTTGACACCATAACCTTAGTGTCACTAGAGTGTGCATACTTTTGTCCCACACTTTCAAATGTTGTCACTGATTTGGGATTATATATTGAACTGGAGTGCACAATTTTTGTCCCACACTTTAAAATGCTGAGGCCTATTGGGTGTGTATGTGCACTAAGACCAGAATTGTGAGTATCTTTGTTTTCTGTCTGTTCGTCACACAGTGCATCTTACCTCACACACGTGTGTGAGTATTGAGAAGACTTGTAAGAAAGACTGCTTTCCATCTTTAATAATTTCAGAAAGATCCTTTTTTCTGTGCTCTTTACTTTGTCAAGATCAACCAGCTTTTACACGTGAAATCACTTTTGGCTAACAGGTTGGTTACCTTGTATGATCGAACCTTTTGCAGTCATAATATGATGTGACTTTTGGCCGACAGAATGGGATACCTTACATGTTTGATTTTTTGCTGACAGAATGGGTTACCTTATATGATGTGACTTGCTGCTGCCAGAATATGATCTGAGTTTTGGCCGACAGAATGGGTCATCTTCTATGATCTGACTTACGGAATGGGTTACTTACCTCACATAATCTGTTTTTTTGCTGACAGAATGGGCTACTTCATATGATCTGACTTTTGACTGACACAATGGGTTACCCCCTATGGTCTGACTTTTAGTAGAGAAAATAGGTTACCTTATTCAGATCTGACTTTTATCTGTCAGGAAAGATCATCTTGTGTGACTAGACTTTTGGCAGTTAGAAAGGTTTGTTACATATCTGACTTTTGGCAGGCATATGGCTAATAGAAAGGGTTACTTTATAGGCCATGACTTGGGGATGGGAGATGACAAAGTGTGGTCAATATGTAGTGTAGCATATGTGGACGATGCTGCATCAAGATCTTTCTCAGTTGAAAAACTTTTTGTCTGCTTAAACATTTCTTAGGCCTAAAACATTTCTGACTAAAGGCTCTGAAGACAAAAAAAAAAAAAAAAAAAAAAAAAAAAAAAAAAAAAAAGAGAAAAAAACAAAACAAAAAAACAGCTCAATCCACAAATTATTTCTTAATGAATGTATCTGCAACTATCAAAGAGTTTTCAGACAAAAAGGATGAAGAGCCCTTTTGGCAGCCTACACATTGATCTGGTGGGTCCATGGACAAAAGGGAGCACATACTTCTTGGTACCCTATTTAAGATGCCTTGGAGATGTACTTTGTTTAAGCAGACTTAGATAAATACTGTATTTAAGTTGACTTGGAGATGTCTGACCGACAATGCATGCACCAGAAGCCATGTAATTTGTCCTCAGTCACTGATAAAATCAAAATAGACAGACACGTGTGTTACACAGGCAAGAAAGTGGTATAGTTGCATATTAATGACCTTGTTGTTGCCGGTGCAGATGAAACAGTGGACCACAGGTGCTACACAGCCTGTTCAACGGCTTGAATACGCGTGGAGTGCTTAATGGCATGTCAAAGCTGGCTGCAAGTGAACAGTGGCTAGATTGAACTGATACAGACAGAAGGTCAAGCGACATGTGTGCTGATTAAATGATTCAAACTAATGTTACTGCAGGGCCACGCTGTATTTGAATGTACATGATGATACCCAGCAGGTACAGAGGCTGATCAACAAGTCCAGCTTGGCAAACTTCTGGTCTCTCTGGTTGTTGGCATCGTTTTTCTGCAGACTGAGACATGTGTGCCATGTATGCATATTCTCATGCCTTGTGTTGGTGCTTCTTTGGCTGTGTGTAGACACCTGGATATACAAGTACTTTTGCCATGTCTGTGTATATAATAAATGGTAAGCTCTTGCGGGTCCTTTTTTCTAGCTGTGGTATTTATGGATTACCTCTTTACAGTCCCAAAGTAAAAGTTCCCCATACTGCATCTTTCATCTTTTTTTCTTGACCAGGCAGTGAGTTGAGATTTGCAACTCTGATTCATCTCTCAGGGAAAGTTTGTTGATAGGTTTTTGTAGTACTCTATGGTGGGTCAGTTCGCACATTCTTTACCATTTTGAAAGTCCAAAAGTGCTTTGTGGGAGTTGTTGACTTTTTGCTTACATGGTTGGAAAAGAGTGTAGGTGCGTGGGTTACCGTGGTAATGGGTTGAGAGTGGAGGTATTGATAAGGTGTCCGATACAGCCTGCACGCAGCCAGATCTGGTTGCAGATGCACTGGCAGATCAAATGGATGTACTGCCTGGTTGTAATAATGAGATAGAAGGCCTGACAATGTGTATAGGTGGTGGCATTGTGCATGTGCTTAGTGAGGTGTAACGTGCCGGTGGCGTAGGGCGGCTGCTGCTGCTGCGTGGCTGCATTCACCTGTTACAACCTGTTGTAGCTGTACATCAGTTGTTGCGTTTGGCCATTGTCCTTGTGTGGCCTCCCTACATGGCTGACAGTAAAGCTGGCATAAAAGGAGGGACAAAAAAATACACATTGTATTGAACTTGTGTATGGCGGTGCCCTGGATGCAAGGCTGATACTGGGGACATTATCTTCGCCAGTCCCCAAGTACAAATAGCACAGGCACAAGAATGAATGTACAGTCTCATGTCCATCTCCTGGTGGATTCTCATCTACGTGGCTGCTGTTTACTAGATTAAAGTAGTGTGCACGGCCTGAGGGCATGGCTATTACTATGCTCCCAGTAAAGGCCGCCTTTGTATCTGGTTGTATGGCTTTCTGCACCACCAGTCAATAGATCGCCAGTGAAACGGTGGTGCATGGGAGAGTGACAGGTGTATTGGTTGGACTGGGCAAGAGATCATGGCATGCCTTGAGTGCTCTATACAGACAAACATCCTGCACTTTCTGTGTTCACAGTCCTATAGATAGAGACCAGTCCTGTGAAAAATGAAAAAAACACTAGGAGATGAAAATATGTAGATGTTGATTGCATGCATCAAACTCGGGGCTGGTAAGTGTTTGTTGTACTGTACAACAGATGAAACTGGCTTCATTAATGCGTTTGACTACATTGTCACCTACTGTTTTCAAGCAAAAGTCAGTGCTTAATAAAAACTAGAGCATGTCTGGTTTTCTGATTTTCACTTTTTGTGTGCAAGGTCTCATCCATGAAGTTTTGTGTTTGACTTCTTCATTATTTGCATCTTTTATAAGTTCCTTTTTGTTCCTTTTCTTGTAGTCTTTCTTTGTCTTTTTGTCTTTGACTTTAATTGCCATTTACAGGGAAATGAGCTTTTAAGTTCATACTGAAATACATCTATATAAAGCTAATTTTTTAATTGAACTGGTGCTGAGGACTTCAGTCATTAATTCTTTCATGGTCAATTTCAACAAAAACTTCATGTGGTTTGACCTGCCATAATTGTACTAGATTCAGATTCTTTGTAAAGCTACCTTTCATTGAAGTACCAGCATGTCTGCAGCTGGAGAGACCATAAGGAGAAATAAGACTGGCCCAGGTCAACAGCTTTCCTCGGCATGCTTTGGGTGCATTGTGTCCAAAGTGTGTGTAAAGGACAACTGTTGAGTCAATCAAAGCTGGGCATGGAAAGAGTTTAAGAATGACTGGTACAGTGTGGCAGGAACAGTGTGTGTCTACAAGCAGTCAACAGAGACTGTAGAAATGACAGGGTTTAATCTGTTATCTCCTGAGAGATACAGATGCTATCATGTCAGTCGGGACAGGATCTGGTGATGTCTTCAGTGATACAGAAGCATAGGAATGTCAGTGCAAGCATAACATGTGGTTATGCCAAAGAGATATGGGAACTGTGAAATTAGCGGGAACTGTAGGTGTAGAATGTTGCAGTCATGATGGTATCAACATTGATATAATATGTTGTGGCTATAATTATGTCAACATAAATGTAGAATGTTACAGTCATAATGATGATGTGAACATTGATATATTTCATGGCTATAACTATGGCGACATAGATGTAGAATGTTGTGGTCATAGATGATGCAGAATCTTATGGTCATAATGATGTGAGCATACTGTATATGTAGAATGATACACTCATGATGTCAACATAGATGTAGAATGTTGCAGTCATGATGATGTCAAGACAGTTATACAATGTTGTCATGTCCAACATAAATGTGGAGTGTTGTGACAATGATCATGTCCACATAAATAGATGTTGTGGCAGTGAAAATGCCCACATAGATGTAGAATGTCATAGTCATGATGATGTCAGCACAGACATAGAATGTTGTGGTCATGACGATGTCAGCAGAGACATAGAATGCTCTGGTCATGGTGATGTCAGCAGAGACATAGAATACTGTGGTCATGATGATGTCATCAGAGACATATAATACTGTGGTCATGGTGATGTCAGCAGAGACATAGAATGCTGTGATCATGATGATGTCATCAGAGACATACAATACTGTGGTCATGATGATGTCAGCAGAGACAGAATGCTCTGGCCATGATGATGTCAGCAGAGACATAGAATACTGTGGTCATGATGATGTCAGCAGAGACATAGAATACTGTGGTCATGATGATGTCAGCAGAGACATAGAATGCTGTGGTCATGATGATGTCAGCAGACATAAAATTGCTGTGGTCATTACTGATGTCGGAGTCATGGGAATGTGATGGCAATAGGGTCATCGCAACTGACTGCAGTTGTAAGCCAATTAATCTGGCTGATTGTTTCCCAAAGCAACAGTGAACATGTACCTGATTAAGGGTTCAGACATTTAATGAATGTAAATGTTGAGGAACAACTGGACAAGACTGTAAGCGATGAAGTCTGCCAGAGTCCATTATGGAATGCAATGTCATCAAAGGTGTAAGTGCATGGTAATTTGAGCAGAAACACACTGTAGTGATTGAAATGATGCCAGCAGGGGCATATGGTGAAATGATGTAAGGTGTAGGAGTTGTAGTGTCAACAGGGACATAGACCTATGAGGTAATGATATCAACAGGTAAGCAGAATACAGATGGTATCAAAGATAAGGATGCTGCCATATCAGCAGTTATTGGTATAGTGATGTGAGCAGGCACACAGGTGCTGTGATACCAACAGGAACTCACTGTTCCTCAACACCAATGGATTTCCTTTAATTTGGCCTTAGGAGCTTGTCTTTCTGAATCAGCTAGTTGTCCCACTGTGAGATTAACTGGGACAAACATTGGATCAAGACAATGCAGCCAGGTCAATCAGCAGCCAATAAACACCAGTCAATCAGCAGCCAATTGCAATCAACCACTGGTCAATCAGCAGTCAATAATTCTCAGGTGAATCAATAGCCAAAAAACCTCTGGTCAATTAACAGCCAATAAACTCCAGGTTGATCAGCAACCAATAAACTCCAGGTCAGTTAGTAGCTAATAAACCACAGGTCAATCAGCAGATAGAAAACCTACTACAAACCATAGTCAGGTTGTCCATCCTGACAGTAGCAGTATCAGAATCTAACTGAAGGCAGTCCTTCAGACAATAATGGTGCAACAGTGAATATGTCGCTAGATCCACAGGTGCCATGGTCACTGATGTAAAAGAAGTAGTGTGTGGCAATGTAAGCTGTGTGATGGACTAAGTGGTGACAGCAAGCACAGAGGATGGAGTGATAGAGTAAAGGGTGAGTTGGTGGCAAATAGAATATAGAGTGATAAAGTGGAAGGGACAAAGGATGAAGGGATAGAGTGATGGGTAATGTGGTGTCAGATGGGACATATGATGAAATAATAGAATTATGGGTGAAATGGTGTTAGAAGGAACATGTATGATGAAGTGATCAAGTGACAGAGGAAGTAGTGTGAGGGGGGATGTGAGAAGTGATGTAAGTGGGTGATGTGGTGTCAGAAGGGACACAAGAAGAAGTAGTATTCTGTACTACCTGTTAATGTTTAAATGTGATTGGTTAATGTTTAGTCACATGTCCATTCGTAATATCAATATTGCTCGGCAGTATTGATGTGGAGCCTCAAATATGGGGAATGCCATTATGCTGCAGGCTAAAAGGGATTTCCCCTTGGTTTATAATGTCAGAGAGCCTGCATTTTATTTATTGGCGACAATGCAGACTCGGTAAATACAAAAAACAAAAAAACAAAAGGATAGAACAGTGTAAATGTGCCAAAGGAGTGCTGTGCCGAAATTGGTGTCATTTTCCAGGAGGATATTCCAGACAGTGATTTGGACCATTTACTTGATTTCTTTTACCTGTAGGCGCGAACAAAAGCTGTGGATCATTACAAAAAGAGCTCATTTTCCTTGATCAGATGGGGCCTTGGTCGCTTCTAGAGATCTCTGAGCTATCAACAAATTCCCAAAATTAACAGGTAGCAAAGAATAAAGCAATGATGATCTTGTGATGGAGGCAATATGGAATTTATGCAGCCCTCAACACCAATATTGCCTGAGGGTCAGGCAACATTGGTGCCGAGGACTGCACAAAATCTGTATTGCCTCCATCACAAGGTCATAATTGTTTAATATTGGTGGGTGAATTAAGTGGAGCCAGAAGGGACAGAGGATGAACCAATAGAGTGATGGCTGAAGTGATGTCAACAGGGAGATAGGATGAACTGAAAGAATGATGGATAAAGTGGTGTTGGAAGAGATATAAGAAAAAGTTATATTAATGGGCAACCTGATGTCAGGAGGGACAGGAGAAGTAATAATGATGGGTGAAGTGGTGTCAGAAGGGACAAATGATCATCTAAGACAGGTATGGAAACTTATCTTATCTGATCAAAGTTAGGTTGCCCAAGGTTGAGTAGCAGATTCAAAGCTGTTCATCTGTAGGATGATATTTGGTGAAAATCATACATCAAATGTGATCATTTAATGTTTGTGAATAGGTGAACATCATCTGTAAAACTGACTCCACACAGAGAGATCATATTTTAAGTTTTGGACCATTTGAAAATGCCACTTAGTCAGGAGCACAGGTGGGCTGCATGTGCTTGGGGTTCAATGTGAATGCTCTGCTTTAAATATATATACAAAAATGAAGAAAGTTGGTGTACTATATTGATGGTCACTTGAGACATGATGTATCTGTAAGATTAATCTGTTAATTAAGCATTGAGGAAATACCTTTGGAACTTGTAAATATTGAAATACGGACATGAGGCTATAGTGACATTTTTCTGCAAATAAATAGTGATTGGGTGTGTATATATGTTGGTGAATGTTGGCCGAGTTAGTGATATGTTTGTACAAAATAGAATTCAACCAGTTAAGAGCAGTTTACTTGTGGGCATTTGACAGAAGACTAGAAAAGCTAACACATGAATATATCCTGGATCTAGAGCACTGTATTCCACAGGTATATGTACATGCTACACCAACACTAAGCGCTGGAACTGGACCACCATATGCCATAGTAGCATCTGATAAAAGCGGATAGAATCTGAGCTGTTAATTTGATTGGTATTTTGGTTCTAAACTTGTATAAATGAATCATGGACTAGGTCTGGAATTGTGGAGTTAGAATCTGATCACTTAATTGCATATACCTTTGTGGCTAAAATTGGACAAATGGCTCATGTATTGGCTTTACCGTGATGAAGATGAAATTTGATTAGTCAACAGGAGATCATAATGCAATCAAACAGCTAAAATCTGTGTGTTTGACTTATGGAAAAACCTGTGAACACTCTGACCAGTCTATTGGCAGGCTGAAGTATGTCCATCATGATCAAGTTGGCCTGTGAATTATGTATAAACAATGTTGTCCATATGACATTGGTCAGGTTACTATGGATGCACTGTTGAGTTTTGCATTTCCATTGTAGGCCTTTGTGCTAAAGAATTTTGATGACTCAACAAAATAGGCCTCGAACAACTGCACGACTGAGTGTCATAGAAAGCAACCTATTTAAGATAGAGTAGCATTCTTTTGACATGTTTGGTACAAAGTAACCAGTGGAAATATGTAGCCCTACTGCTCTTGAAACAAAGTGATGTGACTTCTGCAGTCAAACACTCTGATTCACCTTGTTTTACCTTGCTTTGTTGTTTACATTTGGGGGATAGCTAATATAGACCAACTTAATTGGAGTCCTTCATTTTTGAACCATGATGCAGATACAACGTAGAATTTGATCAGTTTCTTATTTTAACAGCTGCTAATAGAATTGGTCTGCTGAGATTGGCTTCAATACTACGAATTCATAGATGCATACTTGTTTTGACTGTTTCATGTCTAAACTGGATAATGAAAATGTTTTGCAACAAGAAGACAAGCCAGGTATGACAGCAACAAACAGCATAGACTGATGCATCTGAAAAGAGAATATAAAAATTGACTGGCTGGTGGCTTGCTGTTGTTTGATAAAACCAAAGGCTATAATTACTTCAAATCTTCTGTGGACAATGAAGATGGAATTTGGCTATTTTGTGTTGCTATGTGGGTCTGCAACTGGATCGTGAATGTGTCGCCGTTTAGTGTGACAGTTGAATAAATGAGTGATATTTGCTGCAGAACTGTGATAAAAGATATTGACCATTTGCTTTGAAGTTGACACATTTGGTCAGAATTGGACATAACACCAATACTTTGGCATCTGAATGAGGGGAGATAGACAAGTTATGGGGTTCTTCATTGGATTTATGGACATCCATTAGACATTTTAGCACCAGATGAATGAAAATCAATTTCGACCAATCAGTGATGATTTTACATGTGGTCCCAGAATGCTTGACAAACGGAAGTCAAGTTTGCATCTGGTCAAGTGTAGAAGATCTGAAGTATTGACCGACATGTCGTGGGAAAATAATCTAAGATTAGGTCTTGACTCTATTTATTGTCCATAACACAGAGAGCTCATGGTCAGCAAACAGAGTGTTGATGCGACGGGGCAACAGGGACATGTGGATGTAAATCAGGCAATGGTGTATATGCCATGGCTACAGTTTGCTGAGCAAGCAGTCAGTTTGCTTTATAGTGGTACAACTGCCACTATGGGAGACTCTTCTTTCTTGTAACATTGATGCAATAGCACTTAAGTCATATCGAGACTGTGAAAGGGCAATCTACTAGAATAGTAGAGAATTACCAGGCTGTGATCAGAATACCCAATGATTTTCCTTTACATTGCAAAATTTATCCGGGACAGTTTGCTGCTGCACAACAAAAACTAATTGTGACATGATATTGACACCTATAGCATGCATGCAGAATGGTTTTGCCCCTTGGCCATATGGCCAAAGGGTAATGTTACTGTCATGGTCTGTCCTTCTATCCATCTGTCTGTCCATGCTTTGTTACCACTTTAACTCTTGACAGATTGAAGTTTTGTTCACCCGATTTATACCCCTTATGCTCCTTTAGGAGCTTCAGAAGCCTGTAAAGTGGATGACCTTGACCTATTATTTGACCTACTTTTGAGGGTAAAATGCATAACATAATGTTACTGCTCTAGCTCTTGACAGATTCAAGCCAAGTTTACCAAATTAACACCAGCTGTACTTCTTAGGAGGCTTCAGGAGCCTATTGAAACTGAATGACCGTGTCTTATTTTTTGACCTACTTTGAAGGTCATATATATTACATACTGTAGTGTAACAGATATTCATGGCGGAGATTCATACCAAGTTCACCAAATTTATACCAGCTATGCATCTTACAAAACATCAGAAGTCTGTTGAAAGTGGATGGCTGTGACCAATTGTAGACCTACTTTTGATTCGGTAAATCTTATTTTCTTTGAATTTAATGTTCGGAACGAGCAGAACTCGAACCTGCAACCTTTGCCACTAGTCGCCTAGCTGAAATGGGAAACGCACATATCCACTTGACCAAATCCCCATTCTTAAAAAAGAATGGTTCAATGGAGGTTGTATATCCTGGGCCTGGTTGATTAGAAGTGTACCTTTCGGCTTTCCTTTGGTGTTTCAAAATTTGACCTCAAGTGACCTTGAAAGGTCAGACTGAGGTCAAAATCTTTTTCCTTGTATATCTAGGGTATGGTTGATTGTAGACCTGTAGTTACCATTTGACATCAATAGGAAAGTATGTATGAGATTTCTCTTTGTGTTATTAAAATTGACCTTGTGTGGCCTCAGAAGGTCAAACCTTTGTATGGCACCAAACCAAAGTAGAGGTTACTTGGAAATTGAGGATGTGATTTTTGCTCTGGTTATCTTATTTCATGCCTTTTTCTTTTTTTAAATAAACTGATAGATTCTTTATTGGCTATTTGGATTTCAAGAATTTTCAGCTGATTTCAGTAGTTCCCAAGGAGCCATTGTACACATTACAGTAACATGATTATTGACATGAAACTGTATCATTGTAATTCAGGTTTCATTCACATATGGTCAGCCTCTAAATGGTATGGTCAGCCTCTAAATGGTGGTGCCAGTAACACTCATCAGTAGAACTGTAGTTGTGTGGCACACATTGACAGTGCTCCCTCTCAATTTTTGTCCCTTCTAATTATGCCCTGCACCTACCAAAGGAGGGGCATATAGTAATCACTTTTTTCATCCGTACATCCGTCCTTGTGCTATTCGTGTCCGGGCTATAATTGGCTTGCCTTTCAAGTTATGTTAAGGAAACTTTACACACAGGTGTATCTGGACATAAGGGTGTGTCATGTACCAAAAGTAGGTCATTAGGTCAAGCATCTCAGTCACAGTGACATGACGTTGTAAAATCGTGTCCAGGCTTTTAATTCCTTTACTATATAACTTAGTTCCATGAAACTCCACACCTACATATATCTTGACCTAAAGGTGTGTCATGAAACAAAACTAGGTCACTAGGTCAAGTATCTGGGTCATGGTGATACAATCATGTAAAACTATATGACACTTCATGTCAGGACTGTAATTCTGTTGTCCTTTGACTCAGAATCATGAATCTTTAGTTTCATGAAACTTCATACACACACATATCTTGACCCAAAGGTTTGTCATGTAACAAAAGTAGGTCACTAGGTCAAGTATTATGTGTCCTTGCGTCTGTCTGTACGCTATTCATGTTCGAGCTGTAAGGTTATCAATGAGGCATGCAGGAAGGGGGGCATAGATCCAACAATCTCTGATTGCATTTTAATTTTACTTCTCCCTAGCTGTTAGTAAAACTGTTCATTCTAGTTCGTCAAGGCTACAGCTAGCTGTGTGCATGTATACTAATTGTGTGTTATATGAGTGTCCTTCAAAGGTCAAACTTAGGTCACTGAACATATGAAACTATATTGGCTGAGGGCTATTACATGTTTTGCATATCTTGTCAATACTAACAGTATTTTATAGTTTAAACATTTTATTAATCTGATATTGAACAGCAGTTTATGCCCTATGTGAACTCTTGCATACAACATGTATGTCAAGGTCAACAGTTTGTGTCATACTGTGCCCTACATAAACTTGTGTATTTAACATACATGTCAAGGTCAACAGTTTGTGTCATGCTGTGTGCGCCCTACGTGAATTCTTGTATACAACATACTTGAAAGGCAACAGCTTGTCTCATGTTTTCAGTAGTGTGATATAATCAAGTCTCTTTCCAGATGGGCTACAGAAATGGCAGAGTAGGATTGTTCTCATGTAAAAGCTTAGACTTAAGTTTTGAAAAGGATTAAAGATCTTGGAAACTTATAACGTCAACAGCACTAGACGTGTAGTTAGGCCATGGTGAGGACATCTGGTGAAGGCTCCCATGGCCTGCAAGGCATAAGATGGAGGAGTGAGTGATCAAGTATAGTTGATATTATGGACCAGGGATGGACCAAGTGTTGTATTGACCTGCGGCTGGTTGTGAAGGCATTGCCGTGCCGAACACCTGATGGTTTCACTTGTCACATGTCATAGCCAAAATCAATGCTACCATCTACCAATTTTTCGTGCTTTGCAGATAGAATATTGTTTGTTTTAGCTTGTTGATAACTGTAATTCCATATGCTGCATTGCTTTCACTGCTACTGACAATTATTTATCTGGTTTTGCATTACAAATACCAGTTATGGAGGTTGGAATCTTGCTTCATCTTTCATAGAAATCATGTACGGTATTGTGTGGATTCTTGTAACATGGGCACTGCAAGTGACACATGACATGGGTCACCTGCACACATGATCATGTTATTGAAGCATGGTAACTGTTCTACCTGAAACTACTTGTCGTCTTTAGTGTCAAGTATCTCTGCCTGCTGTGCTCATCATGTCTGATGTTATGTCATATGATTATGTATTTTTAAATCTGGTCCAAACAAGAAAAAAAAGCATACATGTATCCTGTAAACTGAAAGCTGGACTTTTTTGGGGGTAAAAACTGCTCAGTCTTTCTTTATTTATCAATTAAAAATCTTAGATCATCACATCTTGTTTGTGTCAGTCCTTTCATATAATGACACAAATACTTGGTATTTATATTTTCATCTCAGCATGCTTTTCAAGTTAAATCAGTCATGATTGGTTACCTACATCAGCCACCAGTCATATCAACAGTATTAATTGAAACCAAATACCAGTATGCACGTATTTTTTGTTTGTAAGTGTAGTTTTTTTTTTCAGGTCAAGTATCTTTTCATCAGAAAAAAACAAATGGTATAGTATTGATGCGACCATCTGTTAAAATAGCCGCGCACTTACAGCTATGGTTATTTAGTCACACTAGCTAGTGGCCAGTTAGCAATACTAAACACCACAAAATTGACGTTTTTATTGCACGGGCATCTTGCCTGCTGTGTAAGTGGCAGGAGTGGGGCTGGGCCCTATGCATACACATGTAAACCTGTCCACAGTTTATAGTCAACACACCACTGCATGTTTATTTATGAGTCCAAGGGTTCATTCACCTGCTTCTCCCAGCTCCAGAGGAGAAGCTGTGGCCACTGTGTCCACAAGTCAGGTGGTTAGGTTATCTAAAGGGTTTTATGACATCTGAGGTTGTTCCTGGTAGATTTATCCACGGTCAGTGGTGGGGGTTTGGAGGACATGGTAGAACACCAATGTTTGTCTTACACAGTCATAATTCTGGTGTCTGTCACAGGAGCTTTTTGGTCTGGCTGGTTGACACAAGAAATTCCCAATATGACTGTTATGTGGACCCATCTTTGGTTGTTCCAGTAAACAATGATGTTGACAAATGTGATTCATACAGTGCCTATAAATGTCTGCCTTATTGACAAAGCATTTACTTAATTGTTTATGCAACACAATAAGCAGGTATGTGTACCTGTGTGTGTCTGTGTGTGTGTGTGTACATATGTATGTATGTACACACATAAAGTATATACATGTACATTGTTATTTTTTACCTTGGTTTACAATTTTCATGTGGCCTTGGATCAAATATATATTTCTCAGAAGGCACACGCAGACTCCTGCCTTGTGATACTCATATGACATTCCCAATTACATACAAATCACAAAGCACTTACATATCCATGCATCAGTTAGATTTGGGCTTAATGAACTTATATAAGCCAGGCAAAAAATCTTTGGTTTCATACGTGCTTCATTAATCAGAAGAAATGCAAGGCAACCCCTAATTACATATACCTGATACTATATGTACACAAGAATGTACAAGATTGAAAGTTTGATGTAGAACACCCACCTGGGTCTGATGATGAGGAGTTGCTTCTTGCTTAACTTCTTGTATGTCTTCTAAGGAAACTGAGAAATGAGAAACAGCACCTCTCATTTGGACTTTTTTTTTTGAACATTTTCAAATTTCTGCAAACAAGTGTATGACCTTTGCTAAATTGCATTAAAACTGTTCATGCCATTTTTAATTGAATACTACAGTGTATTTAGATTTCTTTTCCCTTGACTAAAAAATTCTGAAATTCCAGGATTAATAGGGTTAACTTATTTCATTGTTTGGCGGTAGATATGATTAAAAAGCCTCTTGGTGATTTTTACTTGCCGTGGAGATTCCTGATGCATCAGTCCTTCTTACAGCAGGAGCATAACTTCTGAAAAACACTCATTGTATCGTTGTATTTGCCTGCTCAGCAGACCAGTCTGTATGTTTTCTCCATTCCACTTGGTCTGCGCTATGGCTGCATTATCTATCTATTACCGGCAAGAAAGTCACTCAATTTCGACTTTGGTTTAAACTTACCATGATACCAGATATCAGACCACAATGCAACAGGGCACATACACTAACCATGGCCAAAGTGATAATGGTCAGCTTGCTTGCTGGGCTCAACAGTCCATAAGAAGGGTGGTCTTTGGGCAGACCAAGTGTTGTGGAGGTAATGTGGAGTTGGTCTGCTTCAGAGACAGCCATTTTCCACTCTTTGGTGGAATGTGTGCATATGAGCACACCTATCATGGAGATTTTAACTGTACTTCTCCACATTTAATTCCATATATCTGTCTTCACTTCTTTTTTTTTAAAGATGTAACAGGAACAAAAAGAGTCAACTGAAGCATGCTCTACTTAAAAAAAAATGAATATTTGCTAATTCACTGTAGGTTGTTTTAGTTTAGCTACAAATACAACACTTCCAGCTGAATCTGTTGGAAGATATCTCTGCTGCTTTTGCATGTGACAAAGACATATCTTTAGATTATGACTAATGACACCTTACTTTTCCTCTTTTGCCTCAGAGAAGACTTTGTTCTTTTGCAGGTAGAACATTCAGAAAGACCGCTAGCTCTGACACATAGCGACCACACTGGGAACAGCTGCAACAAAAGACCTGTATACCAGTGGATGTTGGCACCGCCACAGCTGTGTTGGGGAACTGCTCACTAGTCAAAGCATGACCTGCATGTTCTGTGAGGATGAACACCTGTAATTCCATCATATGAAGAGTTTATATGGTCGAAATATATTATGGCATATTTACATTGCTGGTGCCTGGCATTCGTTATTGAATTTTTTATTTTTTTTATACATATATAATTTTGACCGAATATTTGAGGTCATGGTTGATTTTTTTTATTTGAAAAAAAGTAAATTTTAGTCTCAGAAAAATATGCAGAATGAATCTGCTTGGTGTTAAACTTTAATGAAAAATATCTGAATACATGCCATTTCATCAGTATATGGGAAGTATATTAAACAGCTGTCTTTGTCTGCAAAAAAGGGAGGCATTAACTTTGGTCAGTATTGCCTGAAACTCGTGATATCATGTTTTCAGTTAATACATGCATCAGTAGGGACTCTTGTTTGCAACAACACTGAAACTTTCCACTGGATGCCTCTGTGTTGCTGACCAACACTCTTTAAAATAGTATAAATGTCTGTAATGCGTGTCCAAACACCTAGTTTAATGCATGTATGGTTTGACAAAAGGTTGATTTCTCATGCTTGCCCCGCTTTCTTGGTATAGAGTGTAACTCGAAAGGAAGAATAAGCTGAACCTAAGGTGTAGTTGTTAACTGTTTCCATCTCAAAGCGTCCAAAAGTGCTGGGATGTAAATTGTCATCTGCTTTACTCTTTTGATTTCATGTTACCGGTAATAGGAAATGTTTCTGTTTTTTTTTTTTTTTTGGTTTTTGTTGAGAATCATAGATGAGACCTATCATGATAACATGTCCCAGGTCAATGGACTTCCTCAGCATGGGCAGGGAGCCATGTGCCCAACCCGCACCGAGGAATGCTATTGATCCAGTCTTATTCTGACCAGGAAAGGGTTAAGCTGGGAAACAGACTGGAAATAAGCGACTATTGATATTCCCACAACAAATGTGACTTATTATTTTATTTATGTGTTGCTGTTGATTGGATAATTGAAAAAGGCTTTGTAGACATCAAAGAATGACAATGAAGAAGCTAGAAATGATGTACATGTTCAATATTTAGATTTCCTCACACTCACAGACACATCAGGTTGTCACCAGAAGTTTGATAGAAATTTCTTTGTAACATGTATATTTGATCACACATATATACATATAATGTATATCTGTCATGGCCGTATCTATTAGCTGTGAAGCCACTAATTCCGGCTTACTACACTAGACGGTACTCTTCCATGTATGTTGTCTGCATTAGCCCTCATTAAAACTTTGACCTTCATGAGGTGATGCGAGATCTAATTGGGGTTAACCAAAGTATAGACGATGTGAGAATTGGAAGGGAGCAGAGCCTGGGAAGAACGATGGGAGAACAACATACTGTAGTTTAAAAAAAAAAAAGTATCATAGGATTTGTGTCAGTTAACTGTTGACACAAATCCTATGCTTTCATCAAATTAGACAGAATTTCCATCTCATGTAAATGTACATTTTCAGATATTAATTAATTTATGGATAGCTCGAGGATGTTGTTTTGGAGGTATATTCAATGTGGCACATGGTTAATTAGCTTATTTTAGTTTAATGATAAATCATGAAAAAGTGGTAGGTGGTATGGACAGGTTAAGAAGACACATGCAGCTGTATGTCTGACCACCTATTGATCTCAACAGTCCTGTTAAATCATAAAAAGTGGTAGGTGGTATGGACAGATAAAGAAGACGTGTGGCTGGATGGCTGACCACCTATTGATCTTACAGTCCTGTTAAATCATAAAAAGTGGTAGGTGGTATGAACAGGTTAAGAAGACACATGTAGCTGTATGTCTGACCACCTATTGCTCTCAACAGTCCTGTTAAATCATAAAAAGTGGTAGGTGGTATGGACAGATAAAGAAGACGTGTGGCTGTATGGCTGACCACCTATTGATCTTACAGTCCTGTTAAATCATAAAAAGTGGTAGGTGGTATGAACAGGTTAAGAAGACACATGTAGCTGTATGTCTGACCACCTATTGCTCTCAACAGTCCTGTTAAATCATAAAAAGTGGTAGGTGGTATGGACAGATAAAGAAGACGTGTGACTGTATGGCTGACCACCTATTGATCTTACAGTCCTGTTAAATCATAAAAAGTGGTAGGTGGTATGGACAGATAAAGAAGACATATGTGGCTGTATGGCTGACCACCTATTGATCTTATAGTCCTGTTAAATCATAAAAAGTGGTAGGTGGTATGAATGGGTAAAAAGAAGACACATATAGCTGTATGACTGACCATCTATTGATATCAACAGTCCTGTTAAATCATAAAAAGTGAAAGTTGGTGTGGACAGGTAAAAAAGACATGTGTAGCTTTATGTCTGACCACCTATTGATCTCAAGTCCTGTTAAATATAAAAAAAAGTGGTAGGTGGTATGGACAGGTAAAAAAGACATGTGTAGCTGTATGTCAGGCCACCTATTGATCTCAACAGTCCTGTTAAATTGTAAAAAGTGGTAGATGGTGTGGACAGGTAAAAAAGGAAGACGTGTAATTTTACTTATTGATCGGAACTGTCATGTTGTGACTGTGGAGTGAGTGCAGAAAAAACATAAACTAAGGGGTGGGATGACTCCATCGATGACTCACATGAAATGAGTTTCTCTGTTGATTTGAATAACGAAATATGAAAGTGTAAATCCAAGGATTAAACATTTCTGTGAATAGATCATTCCAAATGTTACAGTTTCTTGTAAATTTATAAGAAATAATGTTGATCTGCGAGCAGTCTGTGCAAAAGCACAGATGTGTCTTCTCCCCCCTTTCCCTCCCGCCAGGTTCAGAACTGTGTTATAAAGTTTGAAAAGCTGTGGAATGAGAGGTCCGACAGCTGGTAGTTTTATAGTAGAGTGGCTAATATGAATTGATCTGAATACTGGCCTTTGTATGATACAGACATAATGTACAGGATGCTCGAAGTATTAAATATATGCAATGAAATGTCTTGTACTCCAGATGTTTCCATACATTTGATGTATTTATTATTTTCAGTTCTGGTATCTGCATGAACTAACATGTCCATGTTTTTGCATTAGAAAAAGAAAAAAAGCTTTTGCTATTGAAACTGGGTCATTGCCGGACAGTATGATTTTGCATATTCAGCATGCAAGCCATATTGTATTTTCAACTAACTATAAGTGTCACATATGAAAAAAAAAAAAAAAACAGAAAAACACTTGCTACAGCCATTGACTGAAAGATGGATTGGGAGTGTTAATCAAAATTGAACAATAACTAAAATTAATAAAGAGTTGGACCAGCTAAACTGATGAATAAAACAATTTACAGAATGATAAAGCCAACAGATGGTATATTTTATATTCTTGTACTTTGCCATCACAAGTGACATTTCATGCCCATTGGAAAAAAGAGAGGCTATGGGTCGGCAGCATTTCTGTTGGAGGTTTTATCACTGCAGACATCACCCTGCTTTTCAGAAAATTTAGATGTATCTAGATGACTTTATAGTTCACATAACTAATCTAAAAGCCCTCTGACCAGCCTTGCATGACCCCTAAAATAGAGAGAACATGTTTTTCGTTGATTTATCCATTCTATAGGCATAATTAAGCATAATAGACAATTCGGCTATTGCATTCAGTTGAAATGGCCAAAACGAAAACATACCAATAGCAGGTTATGGGTCACTATTTATCTTGATTGCCCAAAACAGATGAAATTTGGTTGCTGCATGCACCTTGTATGGTCAAACATGAGCTGGGGAGAAAGTGGGCCAATCACTGCATTTATCTGGTGTGGAGCCAAAAAACATACAGAGGGCATCCTATTGGTCATTGTATCCACTTTATTTGCCTCATAACATATAGGAAAAATGGGTTTGGTCGCCTTTTCTACCTTGAATAGCAGAGAAAAATACAGCAGCATAAAATTGGCTCCAGCATTCGCATTGTGTGGCCAGCAAGATGAACAGTAAAACTGGTCATTGCATCCACCTTACAAGGCTTGAAATATAAAGAAAAAGTGCTTTGATCAACACAGGTACCTTGCTTGTTACCAACATACAAATTCAACACAAAAATGTAGCCACTCATTTACCTTGCACAGTCAAAGTGTATGGAGAAATTATTGTCCCTGAATTCAACTGGCATGTACTGCCAGAAACCTAGAGAGAAAAAGTATCTGGCCATGATGAGTGTGTGAACACCACCAAAATACTTGTTGCAAATAGTCCTAACCATTAGCATGTCAAAGCAGCATTATGGAGATGCTATATAGGCTTAAATAGATGTCCATTCCATCCAAAGGCAATGTACTATTTTTTTTCCTTGCACTAAAACATATAATTTAAACTAAAGGGGAAAAAATGAACAATGGGCTTTACAGGTAAGCAACATCATCCCAATGGGATTGTAGTTAAGAAATAAAAATGATACTGTTTTATTTAATATAAAGATTCATAGTACTTTGAGTTTAAAGCCAAAACAAATAAAAAGAATAGACAGTTGTCACTTTTTTAACTCTTTCAGTGCCAACTGTGACTAAAGTCAAACTACTTAACACAAACTGCTCTGAATTATTATGATTAAACATGCTGGACTCCTGTCCCTTGTAATTAGACCTTTCATTCAACTACCAGCATGCCTATAAGTTACATAGAATACAATAGTCCAGGTCAACATCTTTCCTCTGTGTGCTTTTGGCACCATGCATCCAAAGTGTGCCGAGGAAAGCTGTTGACTCTGTCCAAAATGTGGCACTGATGGAGTTCAGGAGACAGCACCTTTTAAGACCCCGTTTATCACATCCCTGGCGCGGTCTTTTTCATGTTGTTTTACCTCTTTTGAGAGACCACCTGATTTACAGGACCACTTTCGGACATGCTGTTGTAGTGGTCACTCGAAAGAGGGACCACTGTGCTAAAGATAAGTGGTTGGTCTTTTCTAGGTGATATAGTTAATATGTTAGAGTGGGGGTGTCTGATGTGTAGTGTCAGTGCTACTGTGGTGGCCATTGCAGATGTGCCAAGTTCTGCTAATTTTACACACATGAATATAATATTGTTCAGCCATATATATTTGTGTATTGACTCTAAATGTCCACTGGGTACAAGCCTGCAGGATTTAGCGACACATTTCATCTAAGACCAGGGCCACATTATTTGTTCACACTGTGGATTCCAAGAGGATGCAGGGAACAAATAATCCTAATGGTCTAGTATGGTTTCCAGCCTCCATGCCAATTATGCCTCATACCTGTTATTGTCATTTATACCTAATCGGAAATCAAATGTCTCTTGTTGGGATTGTCCCTCTGTACATGACCAGATGCCTTAGTTTGTCATTTTATGGTGGTCAAAAATAAATGTGTGCACTGGACAACTAGGGAAAACTGAAACTTGGCATGGGTTTCTGGTGACAGGAGGTAAGCTGCAGACCATTTGGCATCTGCCCAGAAGATGTCTGAAGAGTGGTCATTGATTTTGTGTCAGGGTTTATAAAACACGACCTTTTGAGTTGTTTAGAACCATGTCCAGATCCCTTTGAAATAAACAGCCTGGTATTGACCACATGACCCTGAACCTGATCAATCCGATATACTATGCATGTGCCATACCTAAACCCTTTTCCCCCTTGAATTAAGACTGAGTCCACAACTTTCCTTGGCATGGATTCGGTGCTCACATCCAACCCGCTCCAGGGAAAAATGTTTGCCCAGGGCATAAAACCATGGTAGGTCTAGCTTACATTTCAAATCGTTTATTTTTGTTCACTACTATTGAAATTAATTAACTCTTTCAGTGCCACATTTTGGACTGAGTCAACAGCTTTCCTCAGCATGCTTTGGGCACAATGCACCCAAAGGGCATTGAGGAAAGCTGCTATCCTGGACTGTTATATTCTATGTAACTTCAGGCATGCTGCTGCTTGCATGAAAGGGCTTTTTACAAGGACCATGAGTGTAGAACACTTATTTTTGTTCTGAGCAGTTCATTTTAATTAGTTTGACTTCAATCACAGTTGACACTAAGAGTTAAAAACATTGCAGTGCTAGTCTCTTGCCTTTTATTTTTGAACTTTTTGCAGCTGTACTCTTTCCTTTTATTCTTGTCACATCACTTTTGGCTTTTACTTTTGTGACACTACTCTTCTTTTTTTTTTTTTTTTTTGGTATGATATGGAAAGGATCAGGAGTCCTAAAAAGTCCCTAATTTTTGGCACCACACAGTCACCCGGGATCTTTGTAATATCACACACGAAAACCTTTTGATAAAAGCCATGATACGATGACCACATGACCTGTAGGTTCTTGATGTAAAAACAGTATGGCTTCAATGTCTGATAGATCACGATACAAGTAGACTGAGACAGCCCTTTATAGTATAGGTTGTTCATATTATTCAAGGCCTGACTTGAACCAGTCAGATTTTGATGACTGTTGTGTGTCATATTATCAAAGATCATACTTTACTGATTCCTGCTCAGTGTCCCCTTGTTGCAGCTCTGACTTTGAGTGGGTAAACAACAAGCAGTTCAGCAACTGCTGCTGAGTTCAGTTGGTGAAGATGTTCCTGTTGCCAGGTAAACATTGAGCAAACTGTGTAACACACAGGAATTGTCTGACTTGATTATTGCTCAGTGTCTAAGAGGCAGAGATTTCAGGTTGGTTTATAAACAACCGTTGATTACTGTACCATGGTTAACTCTTTCAGTGCCAATCACGAATTAAGTAGATCTACTTAAGTGAAACTAGTCTGAATTATCATTAGGATCTCATTATTCCTTGTAAAAAGACCTTTCATTCAAGTACCAGTATGTCTATAGTTCCTGAGAGAATATCCCAGGTCAACAGCTTTTCTCGGTGCGCATTGGGCAAAATGCGCCCAATGCGTACCAAGAAAAGCTGTTGACTCAGTCCAAAATTTGGCACTGAAAGAATTAATTAGTAAAGATTTATATTTTTGACCAGGCAAACTTTAACTCTTGGTAGTGTCTATTTGTCTTCAACTAACTAGGCATAAATGGCTACTGATTGAGACCAAACATCTAAGTCTTGCAGCTCAATGTCCATTTATTAACCCTTTCCCTCGTAAACTGGGAAAAACTGGTTGATGGTCAAATGCCGTCTGCCTCAATGTTTCTTTAGACTAATTTCAACACCAATAAAAACAGTTTTAATGGCAATTGTGGCTGAGGTCTATGAAGATAATGTGCCTTTAACTCAGTCTTAATTGAATCGGGGTGAAGGCAGTTCAAGACCTATAGTACAGACTGCTTAGTCACTTAGCTCTGTTTGTTGTGCAGTTGCTTATGAAAGATTTTTGTGGAGTTCTCATCTATTCACGGTTACTAAGTGATAGCATTGTCCAGTCACTTGGGACTGTTTGCGGAGGCCTAACACTGTAGAGTCAGGATGTGGCGGTCAGCTGTCCTGGCTTGCTTCTCAAAGTGCCATGGTAAAGCCTTGCTGAGGCAGCCCAGCCATTGAGGGCTATCAGGTGAGTTGCTGATAAAGACATAATTGACACTTGTCAGCCAAGGATAGCTGTCCCAGTGTGGCATTGATAAATACCTGACTTGGGCTACTCAGCCACTCAGGGCCGTTTGTCGATGAAACCTAATTGGTATTGCACAGTAGGGCTACACAGAACATGAGGGTAAAGTTCTAGCTTGGACTGTTTGATACTGTTTAGTCAAGAATGCACAGTACATGTTAGTAAAGATTTGACTTGGACTGTTTGATACTGTTCAGTCAAGAATGCACAGTACATGTTAGTAAAGATTTGACTTGGACTGTTTGATACTGTTTAGTCAAGAACGCACAGTACATGTTAGTAAAGATTTGACTTGGACTGTTTGATACTGTTCAGTCAAGAATGCACAGTACATGTTAGTAAAGATTTGACTTGGACTGTTTGATACTGTTTAGTCAAGAATGCACAGTACATGTTAGTAAAGATTTGACTTGGACTGTTTGATACGGTTTAGTCAAGAATGCACAGTACATGTTAGTAAAGATTTGACTTGGACTGTTTGATACTGTTCAGTCAAGAATGCACAGTACATGTTAGTAAAGATTTGACTTGGACTGTTTGATACGGTTTAGTCAAGAATGCACAGTACATGTTAGTAAAGATTTGACTTGGACTGTTTGATACTGTTTAGTCAAGAACGCACAGTACATGTTAGTAAAGATTTGACTTGGACTGTTTGATACTGTTCAGTCAAGAATGCACAGTACATGTTAGTAAAGATTTGACTTGGACTGTTTGATACGGTTTAGTCAAGAATGCACAGTACATGTTAGTAAAGATTTGACTTGGACTGTTTGATACTGTTTAGTCAAGAATGCACAGTACATGTTAGTAAAGATTTGACTTGGACTGTTTGATACTGTTTAGTCAAGAATGCACAGTACATGTTAGTAAAGATTTGACTTGGACTGTTTGATACTGTTTAGTCAAGAATGCACAGTACATGTTAGTAAAGATTTGACTTGGACTGTTTGATACGGTTTAGTCAAGAATGCACAGTACATGTTAGTAAAGATTTGACTTGGACTGTTTGATACTGTTTAGTCAAGAATGCACAGTACATGTTAGTAAAGATTTGACTTGGACTGTTTGATACTGTTTAGTCAAGAATGCACAGTACATGTTAGTAAAGATTTGACTTGGACTGTTTGATACGGTTTAGTCAAGAATGCACAGTACATGTTAGTAAAGATTTGACTTGGACTGTTTGATACGGTTTAGTCAAGAATGCACAGTACATGTTAGTAAAGATTTGACTTGGACTGTTTGATACTGTTCAGTCAAGAATGCACAGTACATGTTAGTAAAGATTTGACTTGGACTGTTTGATACTGTTTAGTCAAGAACGCACAGTACATGTTAGTAAAGATTTGACTTGGACTGTTTGATACTGTTCAGTCAAGAATGCACAGTACATGTTAGTAAAGATTTGACTTGGACTGTTTGATACTGTTTAGTCAAGAATGCACAGTACATGTTAGTAAAGATTTGACTTGGACTGTTTGATACGGTTTAGTCAAGAATGCACAGTACATGTTAGTAAAGATTTGACTTGGACTGTTTGATACTGTTCAGTCAAGAATGCACAGTACATGTTAGTAAAGATTTGACTTGGACTGTTTGATACGGTTTAGTCAAGAATGCACAGTACATGTTAGTAAAGATTTGACTTGGACTGTTTGATACTGTTTAGTCAAGAACGCACAGTACATGTTAGTAAAGATTTGACTTGGACTGTTTGATACTGTTCAGTCAAGAATGCACAGTACATGTTAGTAAAGATTTGACTTGGACTGTTTGATACGGTTTAGTCAAGAATGCACAGTACATGTTAGTAAAGATTTGACTTGGACTGTTTGATACTGTTTAGTCAAGAATGCACAGTACATGTTAGTAAAGATTTGACTTGGACTGTTTGATACTGTTTAGTCAAGAATGCACAGTACATGTTAGTAAAGATTTGACTTGGACTGTTTGATACTGTTTAGTCAAGAATGCACAGTGCATGTTAGTAAAGATTTGACTTGGACTGTTTGATACGGTTTAGTCAAGAATGCACAGTACATGTTAGTAAAGATTTGACTTGGACTGTTTGATACTGTTTAGTCAAGAATGCACAGTACATGTTAGTAAAGATTTGACTTGGACTGTTTGATACTGTTTAGTCAAGAATGCACAGTATATGTTAGTAAAGATTTGACTTGGACTGTTTGATACGGTTTAGTCAAGAATGCACAGTACATGTTAGTAAAGATTTGACTTGGACTGTTTGATACTGTTTAGTCAAGAATGCACAGTATATGTTAGTAAAGATTTGACTTGGACTGTTTGATACTGTTCAGTCAAGATTGCACAGTACATGTTAGTAAAGATTTGACTTGGACTGTTTGATACTGTTTAGTCAAGAATGCACAGTATATGTTAGTAAAGATTTGACTTGGACTGTTTGATACTGTTTAGTCAAGAATGCACAGTACATGTTAGTAAAGATTTGACTTGGACAGTTTGATGGTTTTTTGCTAAGAATGGCTGCACAGTACATGCTGGTCAAGATTTGACATAGACAACTTGATACTGTCTAACCAAGAATGTCTGTGTAATCTCCCTCAATAGGGATACAATTTGAACTGCTAAGAAAAAGATTCCCTAAGACAATAAGGACATATCATTTAGTTTTCTCAGTCATTTAGAACTGCATTTTCTGGAATAAGGCAAAACATGTTCGGATGTATGTATGTCCCTAATCCATCACTTAATCCATCATACGATGGATTGCTGCTTATGCCCAGTTTGATATAAAACCCTGTGTAGGGTAACAGACTCTGTGATGACTACTTTGATGGTGAACAAAGTAAGCATTTTTTACTGTCTCTGAGCTGAATGCATTCTTACTTGTAGTTCAAGATTTTCTTTTCTCCTTTGCTACATCATCACAAGGAAATACCATATTAGGTCTACCTCATTATCTTGCTTTAAAAAAATGATGACATGGACACATGAGTAAAGCGGGTCTAGCATACCTTGTGCAGGTGGGATGCATGTATATGCAAGGTAATGACTGTATACTGTCCATTTTTTCCATCCACTCTCCACATATTTCTTGTGTTGGTTGTGCTGAAATTTGTAAGTCGGGTCAACACATTTGGCACAGTATTGATAGTAAAACACAACAGATTTCGACTAGACTCTACAGTTATTAAGTTATATACTGTGGGAAAAAGTCATAATTCCCTTTGATAAAAACACGAGTTTTAAACGAAGCTGTTAGATCATCTTTGTGGCAGATAAATCAGAGTAAATGACTGCATTATATCACTGATACACAGTGAAGGGACAATGGAAAGGCTAAGTATCAGGCTAAACTTAATCAACGGGAACTGTAATTTATATTGCAAAGTTCCTGAAGGTCGATGTGACCAGTGGTTATATTTTGCCACAATTGATACCAGTGACACACCCTAGCCTCACACTCCCAGCTCATTGCATTCAAGGATTCAAACAGGTGGAAAGATGTATTTTCCAAATAACTTATGTGTTTTGCTTACATAGCCACAGCTGATATTATTGTTGATACCCTATGCATTTAGTCTTATTTTGGTTAAATCATGCTTTATGGAGAGTGTGCTATGAACATTGTGCATAATTTTATCAGTTGGCATCTTGCTACATTTCATTAATATAGGCTCAAAATGTATATGATATTAAATACAAGAGCAAAATGCTTCTGGTTATTTACATCTGCCTATAGTGAAACAGCTGTTCACACTTTTGTAAGCTCAATTTTACTTTAAGCGGCTGTTTCGTGGAATGAACAGGTTGACGTGGCATTTTTCTGTGACACAGGTAAGTCTTTTGTAGCTTGCCCATCCACAGGTGGCTTCTTTGGACCATCATCCATTTTCACAAGATCAGTGTCGTACCTGCTGGCACAATAAAGTTACACTTGTTTCATTTTCCATTGGACAGGTGACCTGGTCACACAGGGAAGCATCAGAATTCTTTGTACTGTTTCACAAACACAAATTCAAGCTGTTGCTGCCAACTCTCATATAGCACCGACTGACATTTTGTCCCACAAAGCAGGGTATATTGACCCCTGTATTCATTATATCCAGGTCTCTGTATCAACCTGTGGGTCATTTGATATTGTAGTTTTTGAAAATATCCAGTACATTATCTTGTCTTTGCTGTTGCAATAAAAATGTCTAAATGTCCAATTAAAACGAGATTCATTTGATTTTCAAGTTTGTCTTCAACATCATGAAGTATTTATCGTTAATGTGTCTTTGCATTTTGAGTACTCAGTGACATTTCTTCCTGTAAACTACATGTATCTGTGATACGCATCTTCTGTCGCACTCGGTACTTTTACACTGTGAATGGCATTACAGTGCACTGTGTTGATGTCATTGACTATCTTTGTCTGTCACATGTCTTATCTTTTACTCCCTGACAACACATATCTGTTACTTTGTATAAAAGTACATACATATATGTTGCGGTATCAATTACCAGTTTATCTTGTGCTGACTACAAGTGCATGTAGGTCTCCATTGTTTTGGTTTCTTTCACTGTTTAATGATATAAATATCTTGCTATTCCACTTCAATATCTTTGCCTTTCTTTTCTTCAAAAAAAAAAAAAAAAAAAAAAAATGCAATACAGTTAATTTTTACCACATATGACAATAAATTTCAGTTGAATAGTTCATCAATTAATCATTTTCACGAATGTAGAGACGGGCAGGAGAACATGATGCTGGACTCTTTTAACAATGTAACAAAATAATGATAAAGTTGTCACAAACAATTTATGGATTTGCCATTGGAAACTGGAAAAGAAAGATTGGACCTAATTTGTGTTGAGAACCCAATAAATATTGCTGATACATTTTTACTTGAAATAAAGAGTGAAGTAAGCAAGACTTTTTATAACTTTGCTTCTTTCATTGTCACTAAACTGCGTGGGAGGTCATCATTTTTAAATGTTATGAAGTATCCCATCTTGGTGAGAGGATAATGAAAAATGTTGATCAAAAAAAAAAAGAGCAAAAAAAAAAAAAAAAACCAAAGAAAAAAAACCATGATGTAGAAACTTGAAGTGTAATTGGATCATGTGAATAACATTGGGCATCAGCAAAATTGAGTATTTAACCACTGATCTGGAAACATAAAGATTTTCCTTGCAGCAAAAGTATTTGCCCATGTTCCTTACAAGGGATATTGCAAAAACTAAGTCTCCCTAATCCCCCCACCCCACCCCCACCTCGTGTTTATGTGAAATTTGGTGTTGGTGGTGCAAGCAAGTAAGCATAAAAGATACAAGATGTGCATGGACAAGAAACTTGCACTCTTGATACCTTATTTAATCAAACCTCAATCTACATTGGGAATCAAATATAGTTCTTTACACACAGATGGATACATGTATCACTTAACATCAAAGTTTCAAAATTGACCGTTTGACACATTGGGTGTTTCTCTTTGTCTTTGAGTGTGTTTGGTGACTGTCTTGCTTTGCATCAGTTTCATTGGCAGTGGTTGTTTGAGGAGATCAGTGGACATCTATCATGGGAATATCTTTCAAATGCCTCAGCAGTTCTCTTTGAACTGGAAAATCCTGTGTCCAATAAGCAGGCTTGCCCCCAGAGGATGACTAAATATGATTGTCTATATCCCTCGGGTACCAACTAGTCATTATAGCAAGCATTGGAAGCCAAATTGGTGCTTCAGATTTTCCATGGGTCAGTCTGTCCTGCTGCTTTGCATGGATGCTTAGATTAGGAGAAACAAACATTTATAAGTTACATGTGACTAGTTTGGCATGAGTCAAAGCAGCAACGAAGGAGAACGTACTTGACGGATGTCAGAAAAATTATGCTTTTGGAAAATTGTAATTTCATTAATTTGTAGACCGTAAATGCTATCGAGATGTTTTTCTGCCCTAGAAAATGACTTCATTGCCAGTACCAGCAGTTGGTATTACCAAGATGCCAAATTACTGGTTCATCCCAGAGAGGGACCTGTAATGTTTTGGGGTTATTTTCCGTGGTTCCATCAATGTTCCTCGCTATGGTTCCAACCAATGTCCCATTTGTTTGTGAATCTGATGTCTCAAGACTTCCTGGCCACCTGAAACTCAAACTCACCACATTTGTACCTTGATGCCATTTCATCACTTCATTACATTTTGGTGACCTGAACCTTATTTTCAAGGTCACAGGATCAATGTATGTGCACAGGTGGACCATCAGTCAATGCTTTGTATTGAAGTGCCTGTAGTTATACATACAGGTGTCAGTGCGACCATAAAGCTATATAATACCTAGGTCTTTGATTGTAGAAAGCAGTGCTACGTATGAGCACCAAGGTCATGTAGTGTAGAAATTAGTGCTAACAGCACCAAGGTCCTTTATTATAGAAACCAGTGTTAACAGCACCAAGGTCCTTTATTATAGAAACCACTGTTAACAGCACCAAGGTTCTTTATTATAGAAACCAGTGTTAACAGCACCAAGGTTCTTGATCAAAGAAATCAGTGCCATTAGCACAAATGTCCATGATTAAAGGAGCTGGTGCTATCAGCACCAAGATTATTGACAATAGGAACCACTGCTACCTGCCCCAAGGTCCTTATAACAGAAACTAGTATTACTAGAAAAAAAGTCCTTATATTTGGCAAAACACTAGTGGTGTACACCAATTGAAGCAAAGAGAGGTGATAACTGCCAATTGCCTGCATCAAGGTCCACTCACTTTGCATTTCCATCAGTTGGTTGTCAGGTTGTATCAGTGTCCTACAAATTGTAAAACACACACATTGATCCTTGTATTTTACAAAAAAAACATCTGCATATGCATGGAGTTTTCTGAAGTTACCAACACCAGTAGATGGGTAAGTTTGCACCAATGACACTTGGAACAGTTGCAAAAGGCACCAGTTGGTCACAACTTAGGTTCTGTGTTGTTTGCAACAGTAATAGCGGGGTACATTTCACAAAGTAAATGGCGAAGTCGACAGCTGTTCACTCCTGGAGTTTGCAAATGCTTTCAATTACACTATTGTCTGTGGACAAGTTACTACATCGAAGTGTGCTGCTAGGAACAGCGCCAGTTGCTTGATCTTAGTCATTGACAATAGCAAATGGTTCAGGAAAACATTACCCATATTCATAAATTTCAACCCAACAATGAAATTACCCAATACCAATTTGAAGAAACAAATTTCACTCCCAACTTGAGATAGTCACCTATGAATGGCAACTGGTGGTTTATACTGGTCCTCTCAACCTTTGAAATATTCTTCATTAACTGCAGACCTTTTTTTTGAAAAAAAAAACATATAGGGCTGACCACCCAAAACCCAAATTTCATCACTTGTGCCAAAGATAAAAAGAGACAAGGTAGGCCTATCACTTTTTGCTTCTCCTGACTTCTTAGTCAGCTGAGTTTTCAGCAAAGGAAGAAGGCCTGCATCACTTTTGTGACATTTATGAATCTGGAATATTATAAACACACTCTACCTTCATTATAACTAGGAGTCCAAGAACACAGCCCACAGTTCAGCATTGCCAATGAAGGTTCCAGTGCTTACACCAAAATCAGTGACAGTAGCAGCAGTGCTTACACCAAATCAGCGACATTAGCAAACAAAGCAGTGCTTACACTAAAATCAGCGACATTAGCAAATAAAGCAGTGCTTACACTAAAATCAGCGACATTAGCAAATAAAGCAGTGCTTACACTAAAATCAGCAACATTAGCAAATACAGTAGTGCTTACACTAAAATCAGCAACATTAGCAAATAAAGCAGTACTTACCCTAAAATCAGCGACATTAGCAAATAAAGCAGTGCTTACACTAAAATCAGCAACATTAGCAAATACAGCAGTGCTTACCCTAAAATCAGCAACATTAGCAAATACAGCAGTGCTTACCCTACAATCAGCGACATTAGCAAATAAAGCAGTGCTTACACAAAATCAGTGACATTAGCAAATAAAGCAGTGCTTACACTAAAATCAGCAACATTAGCATATAAAGCAGTGCTTACACTAAAATCAGCCACATTAGCAAATACAAACAAAGCAGTGCTTACACTAAAATCAGCAACATTGGCAAATACAGCAGTGCTTACACTAAAATCAGCAACATAGCAAATACAGCAGTGCTTACACTAAAATCAGCGACATTGGCAAATAAAGCAGTGCTTACACTAAAATCAGCAACATTAGCAATACAGCAGTGCTTGCACTAAAATCAGCAACATTAGCAGATACAAATAAAGCACTGCTTACACTAAAATCAGCGACATTAGCAAATGCGAATACAGCAGTGCTTGCACTAAAATCAGCAACATTAGCAAATACAAATACGGCAGTGCTTACACTAAAATCAGCGACATTAGCAAATACAAATACGGCAGTGCTTACAGTAAAATCAGCGACATTAGCAAATAAAGCACTGCTTACACTAAAATCAGCGACATTAGCAAATGCAAATACAGCAGTGCTTGCACTAAAATCAGCGACATAAGCAACAGCAGCAGTGCTTATACTGGAAAAACATCAACAGTAGCAAGAGCATCAGAGCTTACACCAAAGGAAATGGCATTGACCCAGAGACAAAGGGATTGTGAATGCTGACATTCATAAGGTTTAGTTGCAATTTCATGAAGGTCACTTTTCTTGAACTTTTTGGTATTATGTTAGCAACAGCACCAGTTCTTGGCAGGAAGCTGCTTATGGTTAGGAACTTTGAAAGCATGCTGCACAAGATCCATTGAGGTGTGCCAATGGTGAAAAATACTTGTTGGTACAAAATCTGAGGATTCTGTGTGTGATGATAAGATCAGTACAGTGTTACCTGCTGTATGCAACCACTGCCATAAGCAGCCACGCTGCCTTTTGTGGTCACTGGGCTCGCACATAGGAGTCAATTTCTTTGTAAAATTTACCTGTGGTGACAGGTTACCTGCTGTATGTGGTCACATTTTCTTGGTAGAAGGGGTGGCCACATACAGCAGGTACCACTGTATCTGCAATTCAACATGAAATACTTCTTCTTGATTTTTTTCTTTTAATTTTGAAGAGCAAAATGTAACTTTCAATATGTTTCCCATTTTTTATTCCTGTGGAGTTATTTAGTGGTTTTCCATATATCAGGGAAGAAACAAAGTAAATGGATGCAAATAAAGGTATAAATATTTGCAATGCAGTAGTCCCTCTTTCGAGAGACCACCTACCTATTAGACCACACTCACCAGGTCTCTATCTCTTCCATGTAATTTAACCTCCATTGAGAGACCAACTGCTTTATGTGGCCACTTTTGGACCTGGTCTAGGGCTAAACTGTCAAAAGAAGGACTACTGTATTTTTTTTTCTGATGGATAGGAAGAATCCTTGATAGAACAAAGCAAGATACGTGTATATCAGCCATTTGCTTAATGGGAACTGCATGTGGACTCAGTAAACTTCAGACAAATGTCACCTTTTCATGTCATATAATTATATTTCTTCACAAAGTGATTCCATGCAAACATGAGGCACAGGTTGTCCAGGAATTTAAGAGAATCAAGCTTGTCATGAGCCGTCTGATTGAAATTGGTACTAATTTGAAGGCATGGGAAGTATCAACTTAGTAAAATAATCAATGTAGAAATGTTTGATGTTTTGATAACACCATTTTTACCAAGTGGGGTTTAAATGCTTGATTTTTAGGATTTATATCCTTTGGATAATTTTTTCAACTTAATCTTTTTAAGTGTTTTGTGGCCTTATCCGACATTGATCTAAAACCTGGATTAAAAACAAGTGTGACTTGGCATGACATCCAGTGAAGGTCTATATTTATTGATGCTTATAATTACAGTAGCAAAGAGGTGGAAACATGACATTCAAATCAATATTCCCAGAAATCTTTCATTTAATTTCTTAATGGTTCTAGTAAACTTAGGCACCAGGAATTATCCTTGTACTGTTCTGTTTAGTGTCGGGGCACAAAGCGATGAGAAACACATGAAAGATGAAAGGAAAAACTGGAATATTATGTACCAATAAAGGCTTTACCAAAAAACTTAAAGACTTTTTGAGATGCATACTTCAAGGTTAATTGCACCCACAAAGCACAAGGCACCAATCAATTCAAAATACCAGGCTTTCCCTCACGTGCCTAGTTGTACATTGTCTAAGGGTTTCTTTGGCTGAAAATGCCACAGTTCCAAGAACAGGAATGACAGGTTGGTCATTTGTAAAATTTGCTTGACAAGTTGCACCTCTTCCTTTCAATCATTCCTTTCAGCTACCAGTGGTCTGCTCAAACCACCCAGTTTCATCAGTATTATTTTAAATATCCTTTTGCTGTTGTTTCATGTAGATTCTTCTATGAATTAGAATTTTGGAGGAAATGTGCAGGGAAATTCATCCCTTTCCACTTTAATTAGAACTATGTGCCAACATTTCTAATATATCTAGTGGTTGTCTTGGGCCATGCTTATCATTTCTCTCTAACTGGTTGTGGACAACTTCCCCCATCATTGTTGCATCTGATTTTCTGTTGATCAATTAACTGCATAGCAAACAAAATAGCAAAAGCATGATGGGAAATTGCGTTGCAGTTCAGAGATTATCTTACTATTCCTGTCAAATACAGATATGTGAGAAACAAAATCCAACAGTGGCAGACCACAATTATGGCACTTGCAAGACTCTTTTGAATTTCATTTGGCAAGCCTCACAAAAACAAGAAAATCAAACTCGTGTCACAAACATTGTCAGTACCTGGCACTCAATGCTTGACTCTCTGTTTACATGCAGGTAGTTGAGTGAAATGCCTGTACTGGACAAGGAGGGCTGCGAACCAGAGCTTGGGATTTCAATAGGTCTCCTCTAAAATTCTTGTTTTAAAGTTTTCTATTAAAAAGTATGGATTGATAAATAAAAATCTGGTACTCGGCCACTCGGAGGGAAAAACGGTTAACTTTTAATGTTTTCAGGAGTAGTCATCGAGTGAGAACATTCCACTGAATGTTGATGCATTCTTAGACCAGGAAAGATTTAATTTCATTAAGAGTGGCCTCTTTCATCTTTATACATACACAACGGAGTGTTCAACTTTGCTTTTTGTCTTGCATTATGCAAGACAGTCTTTATTTGAAACAGCTTTCACTGAGAAACTGTTACTCCTGAGTAGATATGGGTGAAGCAGAACCTGATCAAGTAGAATTTAAAGACAGAACTATGTGCACCTGGAAGTGCCTTCAGGTTGAAAAAAAAATGCTCAAAATAATGTGAAAAACGTGTGGCGATCTTGTTTCAGACAAAATGAACATTGGTTGTCAACACTTGAAGCTTGCCTCTATACATTTCTGAATAAGCATGGATGGATATTGTAGTTACGCAGGTTTACAAAGACAGCCAAGCTTCCCACCTACAGTTTGACTGCAAGAATATTGACAAGAGGGCCTGCCTACATGCAGTCTTCCAATTTGTTAAATAAGGAGTTTCGTCCAATTTACTGAAAAGAGTTTCAAGCATCATTTGCCATTCTTTTGTATTGTAGTGCTGAATAGGTCTACCATCTTAAGGACATGGAGTCTTCTGATCTTTCACAGGGGTGTTTGATGTCAACTGCATTAAGCTTTAAATACAAAAATCATTATGGAGAATCAAATTATACTGTTTGAGATTGGACGTGAAGAAAGACACAAGACAGGATTTTTTGGCTTCCAAATTAGGACGATTCATGGGATTCTTGCAAGTCTTGCAGCAACAAGTTAACGAAACAAAGCCACTTGCTCCCTGTGAACACAAATTATGTACAGAAAGCAAGCAATGACACTGACGTTTCATCTGCGCTGGAGAGATATGAAAAGTAAAAAAAAAAAAAAAAAAGAAGTGAACACCTTGCCATTACCATTACAATACGTTTATTGACTTGACGTGTACTTGGTACAATCGTACAAATATCGACATCATAAATACATTAATAAGCTCAACTAAAACTTTTCTTAGTACATTACATGTACAGGTACAGGAAATAAATAAAAAAAAATCAAACACAGACACGGACACAGACAAAAAACTGCACATTGGCAATAAGTTAGCTTGTTCTTTGCACTATCCATAACAGCATGAGCCTGTCCGATTGGACACAGCAATCCCAACAACTACTGCCACGATGAGTTGCAACGTGGCCGCTGCCGAGTAGTTTGAACTCTACAGGCGTGTCAACTATATGTAGCACCTCTAGACCTAGCAGGCATTTTGTCTTAATACACTCTGATGTCCCTTTTTTTCTGCCAACACTTATGTTATCTAACAAAGGGACAATTGAAAAGCATTCAAAAGAACAGCACTAGGGATCATCACAAACTTGGGAGACAGTAGTTGCCATAGCAACCACTTCACCAAGCTATATACGATGGGCAAAATATTACAGCGGTTCTCTTATCAACATACCCACCCCCCTTCAATAGTATACACAAACTTCTCCACATAGATCATGGTATATAGACCATGAATGCACACTGCCATTTTTTTTTTATATATATCATTTAAGATACATTAAGATATGGGCATAACTCCTGTTATTTACCTAACAGTTCCAACATCTTCACAACAAGAAACTTTCTCCCTTGTGCTCTTGCGTGAGCTCCCATTGGGACCTTTAAGACCCGACAGGTAACCCTGGGGCATTGGGAATGACCATACACACTACGCAAAGTAAGAAAAGGAGGGGTCAGTCTGCCAGAGGGGAAATTCTAATCATCTCTACGATGTAACATGGGGCCCCCTTGGCCCCCAATTTCTAATTACCCTGGAAATATTATGGCACATTAGTCTGTATGTAGACTCTAGAGCTGACCCCATGTACCCATGAGAATCCCAACTCTTCTCCTATCACACTTCCTAAACGATAATAATTAGCATACTTCACACATGCAAGTTGTCAGTCCATAAGGCTTTTAAAAACGACATTCCAAGAAAATTTCTTTCCCCGAACATCACATCACTATCATCCGATCATCCCCACTGAATTATGCATGAGACAGTTTGTGGGATTGGTCAAGCACCTTTGCCAAATGACCAAAGATCCATCTGCATTTTTTGTTGCATCTCAAATCTGGTCACAAATAGCCACAAACTCAAAACTATTTCAACAATAAATTGCATGTTTTTGTAGGCACTGGTGTCTCCATTGCATACTTTGCTAGGAACTCGAAACCTAACTTGTGTAGTTCTCTCTTTTTTTTTTTTTTTGTATTTTTTTTTGTCAACCTACATGGCTTTTAGTTTGTTGGCTCTACAAAAACTGAATTACTTAGCTAAATTTGACCATATCACATTTTTTGTTTCTTTTGCTGCCTTTTATCTCTGTTTTACCAGACAGTTTGTCGTTCCATATCAGGTGTAGTTTCTCCTTTTAATTATCCTTTCCTATCCTTCTCTTCTCCATTATCATAAGATGTAGTTCTTCCTCCAAACTATTTGTTGTAGTTCTATCTCCAAATTTTTATAAAATTGGCATGAATATATCTCACACCAATTTCTATATAATTTGCATAAACCCTCTCTGGCAGACTGAACCCTATACATGTTACTAGCTGGAGTGGTCCCAATAATTTGCTAAGCTTTGTGCAGGATATCCTATAGAAAAACATAATTACTCTTCTACCCTATAACCCAACTTTATCCCCCCCTTGCCCTAATATGTCCAGACCTTGACTGTCACAGCTGGACACATAGAGGGAATACTTGATGACTGGACAGTATAGACATGAACATTACAGGCAAACAGCATATTAGGTAGCAGCATAGATTTAGTGCCAATAAATGTAGGACTTTCCTAACTCTTGGGGGGAGGGGGGAGGAACTACAACACGCATGGATATCCGGCTGCAGAAAAATACTAACCCTCCTCTACAACTTAAATGCAAAAACTGACGAACTACAGATTTATAATATAATATATATATTTATATATATATATTTATATATATATAGATTTTTCCTATGGCTAGCTAGATCAAACACCAGTGACAATGTAGAGGTCACTCCTAGTGAAAACTGCAGATAGACAGTTACACTGTCCACCAAAGATACCTAGAGGTCTCTGTCCTCTCTAGTGGCTAGCTCTCCCCAGTCTACAGGCTTATATCACACACGTAGTATTTATGTCTAGTGAATCAGTAAATGTGTCAAAAATACTTTGCAATAAATATTATATTGCACCTTTAATATATAAAACCCACCATTTTAGACTGCTGGGAGCAGTGATTACCTTTTTGTCCTTTTTTCAACTTCTAGAAAAAGCACATCATCTTTTTTTTTATATATTCCTATTTGCAAACAAAATATAAGCCTTTCCCCTACATTTATCGAAATGTGAAATAGAAGTCACATTACAAAAACCAATACACTGGTTTGACTCATAGTGATTACCAGGCAAAGTGAACTATATGTATATGGACAGAGCCAGAAATTCCATTAGACCACAAAACTCGATGTCATTCTTAAATATCACAGGAATCCTACATAGAAGTTATATAGGCAACGAAGACATACTTGACATCACACACACACCAAAGTTCTGATATGTTCACTCAAAGAGCGCTCATGAGAAAAAGTCCAATATATGAAACACTGACACTCGAATACAAAATATTTAGTTAAGGGAAAGAAAGTACCTTCGATTCTTTTTTAAAATGTACAGATTTTGTGCCATTTTAGACCACAGGTCTGTGTGCTGTGATTGGACATACAGTATTCTTGTCAAGATGGGCTGGGTAGGAGATCACCGAGTGTTGTACATTTTATGTACTTGTTTTCAGCTAAATTTTGAGAGCATTATGTAAGTTAGGCAATCGTCATGTGGTGAGAGAACTTGGCAATCAAGTGATATTCTACACAACTGGTGGCCATTGAGCTATCAATAGCTATACAGTTGTAAAACATCAGGAAGAGCAACATTCTTTGAACTCTCGGAATGGAAAACCTACTGTTTATGGATTTCATTTATCACCAACACACAAATTGTGAATATGGGTGGACGGGTGACTAAAAGTGTTGCAGACATTTTGTTAGTCCTCATTTTTTTAAAAGCAGAACACCGTGGTAAAGTTAACTGATGCAAACACGCCATTGGTGTTTGTGCCACTGATTTCATTTAAACAACAACTCAAAAGCACTTTCTTTGCAACTGGTAAAGTTGTTGCAAATAATTGATTATGCCAATAAATTAAACACCTTTCTCCAGTCACCATGACAGATAAACGGAGAGCCACAGTCATTTGAAATTTTGCAATAATGGCATCATTCTGTTTCTAAATCAGTAAAATAAAAAAAAATTTAGTCACATATCAATTTGTTCCTTTGAATTTTCAAAGAAAGTTGCTATGGTATTTGGGCTATTACATCCTCACTGATCTTCAATGTCATTAGGGCTGAATAATTCGATGTCATTTCTCTATTCTCTGTTATCTTATTTCATTTAAGTCAGCAATTTATGAGTCTTAAACCTGTGAATTTTGGTAAAAGTTTTCTGTATCATAGCATTTGAAATATTGCTAGTTCTTGAAAGGTGTCCTTTTAAGTCTTTAAAAGTACATTCTAATTTCATGAACACCTGTATTACCACAACTATTGGTTTTTGTATTTAAAAATCAAGCAAAAATCCACCTGACGACAGAAACAATATCAGTGACAAAAATTTCAATGAGGTCATCAAGCCCCTTTCAAAAATGTCATTTAGGCTTGCAGTACTGTGGTTTTGGCCTGTGTCAGATGAGTTGGTAACAATGTTACTATGGTAACTATTTATAGAGTTGCCATGGTTACTGACCCATTCCTATTGGCAGTGGCAGGGTCACCCAGGTAGCACTGTCAGTTAAGACAATCCAGTTGTCACGCAGGACACCCAGTGAGCATATCTTGCATAGTGTTACATTAATGTACATTTACTCACATTCTGTCAGAAGAAACCCAGTGCTCCACTGGCTTCTATGCTACCCAGATGACAATGCGACACCTTGTTCATTTGAGTGAACCAGGCCACTTGAGAACACCTTTGACACCAGCTGCCAGTTAAATGCAGAGATGTTGCTATGAGTTGCTTTCACCTGAGTCCTTGTCATTGGCATTTGGAAGGAGGCAAAAGGTTAGAGTACCACGCATTTGATACAAAGTACACCTTGCTGGCTGCACAGTTACAATTCCACAGTTGCAAAACATGTTCTGATGGCTGGGTGGTGCCCGGTCACTGAGCACAGGTGTTTTGCACCATCGTAACACATGGAATTGCCCATAACTTTGTGTGCAAAGTGACTCTGAGAATAGCCTTTGTGACAAATACTTGTTCATTTGACAACCCTGTACATGCCATGTGAAGTACCACTAGCACAGTACTGCAGACCCACAGCACAAGGACCAATTTCAAGTACCTGCCCATTACCTAATTACTGCCAATTATGACTGCACCATCTATCAATATCTTGTCATTTTCCAAACAGCATCACAAAATGCAAGTGGAAGATTGCAGAACACATTATCGTTGTCTTGACACAATGTACCTTTTTTTTGTTGGTTTGTGTACATTCAGTATTTTGCACCTCTATCAGTATGAATAAAAATATACAGGAAAAATTCATTCCTCTCGTCATTTCATGAAGAAGCAGATCTCTGTGTAGTAAGAATAATTGCGCTTTTCCCTTCTTTTTTTAAGATATCATTATGGCTAAGTTGCTGTTCTAATAGAGAACAGCTACATTTTACATACTGCAATACTGTACAGTTTCAATGGTATGATATTGGACAGAGGCCAAAGGTCAACAGAAAACCACTCGCATGTCACAGAAGGTGCAGTTTTCAACAGAGAACCACTCACGGATGTTATAGGGTTACTATTTCCAGCTGAGCAGGGCCCTCTGACGTTAGTTTTGATATCAACAAAGAACAATAGTTCTGATGTAACGTTGGTTCACATTTCAACAAGGAAGCACCAACTAATGTTAGAGCGTTTGTTATTTTTAATAGTGAATAGTATCTCTAGTGTTCATGGCCTTGGCCAGAGAGAAAGATGGCTCATAGGAACAAAGCCGTTTTTGTCATACAATGCTTCCACCCTAAACACAATGCATCAGATAATTGTCAGAGCCATTCGTGTCAGTTTTCATTAAAGAACAAAAACTGTCATTACACTCAACAGATAACAATGGTTGAGCAAAGTTTTGCTGTGTGCACTTACGGAATTTACCAGTTGCACATACCTGATACAAAGTCTCAGTTGCTGTGGTTATTCAAACCTGAGGCGACTAAGCTTTTTTTTTTCAGAAAACAAATTTCCACTTTCGTTGTACATGCCGCAGGTATAAGGTAGATCATTCTTCGTCAGTTTGTCGATGGAAAATTAAAATTTTGTCCGTTGTAACTTCATGCATATCAAGGAATAATCAGATATTTAGAAATTGATAGCCGAGGTTACATTGAGCTGCATCTAAATATGAAAATCTGGTTCAATTGAAATACCACTTATTATTAGGGTACCATGGAATGTGTGCCATGTACGAGATCTTCATAAGCTTTACATTAGTTAAGCACACAATCCTTTACTGCAAGTGATCTTGTCTATCCACTGTACGATGCATTCTTGAATACAAAGGAAGTAAAATCTTTGTAATATGTTCAGAATAAAAAAAAAAAATAACACTTATAGTACAATAACAACCAATATCCATGTATATTTAACACTGGGTTCTTATGATCAGTCTAAAATGGACTGGTATTGTAATATGAGTCAAACCAACATGTTATATGTGTATATTATACGCTTGAACTATAAACTACCTTGTGCAAACTACTGCAAATGAAGCCAAGTGCCAAGCTGGGAGGGTTGGTACTGGGCTGGACCACATCTTTGTGGCAACTGATACTGTACATACATGCATGCATCAATGCCCACTTGAAATATTTATGCCTGGAATTTGATTCCGAGTATCACAAGTACTCAAAAAGTACAGTCAAACTGACTTGATGACGTTCCTAAAAAAATCTAAATGTTATGAAAGCACCTGCCACAAAAATGAAGTCTTTCTGCCGATCCAGTACAAGAATGATGAAAGAAAAACCAAACATGTACCTATGTCTGACATACTCTATACAGCATGTACCTATGTCTGACATACTCTATACAGCTTGTTCATCAATGCCCATGGCTGAAAATTTGTTACCTACACGAAAAGAGTCCATTTTGTTTCAGGTCCACATAATCCACATCGGTTCTATTGCTTTCCACACTGTTCCTATTCTGTGCCACTTGGTGGCACTGGGGCCACAGGCCAACTGATTCTCTGTGTAGGAACTGGGACTGTTTTAATGTTAGAAGATGTAAATGCTGCCTGCATATATGCACATCAGAGGCAAAATAGATTTGTCCATTGAAGAGTGCACGTTGTTGCTGGTCATTCGTTGTGAATGAGTACGCGGTCATATTGAAACACTATGCAGAACATAACCCATGTAGATGCAAGTTTTGGGCACTACCAGTCAGGCTATTTATATACTGTCCAGTGATTGGAACTTTTATGTCATGTGCCATGTTATTGCTGCTCTATGTGCAACTTCACTGTCCAATCCCAGTCACCTGGTAGTGACATGTAGTGCCACCTAGTGGTCATGCCCATTTGAAGCCTCGTGACAAGTTTGTGCAATGTGCACGCACAAAAGCCCATGTACAAGGTTGAAGCGTTTCCTGTGGAAATGTATGTACTTTTCTACCGTTCAGCGCTTGGCGCTACTTTCAATGTAAGTTCTGCCATAATTGCTCTTGCATAGTCTGGGCCTGGCATGACCAAGATGATGCTATATTGTTTTTAAGTGTGTGTACACCAGTTCTAGTCCAACAGATATGGCCATCAGATCTACTGTCCATGTTACAACAGTCAATATACAAATGTTATGTTTAAGGTCATCCCTTTTGGGAGTGACCAGGCTATGGACAGAAAACCCCAAAGTGACAAATACTTCAAAAAGGTTGTCTAGCACCCCTTCTACCATAATATGCCAAGGCTGTCATGTGGGACATCTTTCACAAAGACCCTCCACATAGTGTATTGCTTTACATAGAGATGACATCAAAATCTATACAGTACATGGTTACTACAAAATGGCACAAAGAGCAGATATCTGATAGTCAGGCTTTTTACCAAAAACAAAAACCTAGTCTTTGACACAAAATTTTTCATTTGTTTTATACCAGTCATCATAAAAGGTTAGAAAGCACTTTATGTTACACAGTTTATGTCTCCTAGTTTAAAGAGTAGACACCTTTCAATAGCACAGGCTGTGAGTCAGGAAGCTGGGGGCTTCTACTTACTTTCTACTATTCCTTTAGGAATTACATCAACATGTGCTAGACACGAAACAGAAAGCTAGACTTCTAGTTTTCTCTATGAGACAGCCTTCATGTGCCATTGAAAGCATGGCAATTGACTGGTATAGCAAAAAGTGTCTCCATGTGACCAATGCTGTAGTTTGCCAGTGCAAGAGTAATGCTGCCTTTGACTGACCATTCATGATTACATCATCAACAGTCAGTTATGAAAAAAAAAAATCACTGCCTGGCCATCAAATCACCATTTGAACTTGGCCACTGGAAACACACAGATTAAGACAATATAAGGATCATATACTGCGATGACCACTCAAGTCAAATATACCTATCTGTTAGACAGAGTTACAGTCTAGTGCGAGACAGACCTTTAACTGCACAAAACTAGCCACAAGATGGCGATATGGTGCTCCCTTCTTCCTGACACACAGCCTCGGGTGGCCACTCTGTACAAGCACCGGGTTTGTTGTACCGAACGCCACTCGGATACAATGTTGTTCAAACCTACAAACCATAGAAAACCCATAAGGGGCTGTTAGACAGCATCTGTTGGTAAGTGAATACATAATGTAGAAATATACTCTGTTTCTTGTGTCTTTCTGTGCATTGCCATGTCATGCCAACATCAGCACAAGAAACCGTCACTACTGGCCCAGGGCACAGACACCATTGTTTGAGTATACAGCGCTGTTTGGAACAGCCAGGAAACATCAAGACAGCAACTGCGTGTGGGCTTGCCTTATCACACATGCCCACTAGTACTATAGTTCTCACAAAATTTGATTTCCAAGAATATCTGTCAGAAACATGCACAATATTTTGTGCAACGCAACAGCAAAATGATTTTGTACAACACACATAGCTCTGCTTCTAGGAAGCAATGGAAACAACCCAGTTCAAAAAATATATGCTTCTGGAGAATTGTGGACATTTACAAATGTAAGGCAGCAGGCACTAAGGTCCAGGAATACACACTACTTCTCCGACGGACTTGCCGTGGCCATTTAACTAGCTGCATCTCTTTACAAACTCACCTTCTCCCAAATATGGTTTAACCATAAACAGACCTGCCTGTAGATGTCGTCTTACAGGCTGTGGCGAGGCAACAACATGAACAGTACTATCTACCTGTGGCAGCCGACGTCACTCATAGAAATGGCACCTTAGAATATTAATGTTTTGTTTTAAATTCACCCAAGGAAACACCTAATCATAATTGGCAACATGAAAAAGCTGGGGAGGCCTGGGCTTCTTGCAACACTCATTTGACTTCTGTTACAAGGGGGAAAAAAAACAAACCAAAGTGTCAGCTACATGTAAAATATGGCAAGCTGACTTGCAAATTGGTCTCAGTTGGAGCAATATTACCCAGAGTTCCAAGGATCAGTCAGTGAATTGAGCGGATTTTGATTCGTTTCAACACTCTCCCTAAGACACTTTTATGGTGATCAAAGTTTGCATTTCTTTTCGTACAGACTTGGTGTTCTTGCGCGTTAGCCTTCAGTGCTAACTGCCTATACTTCTTGATTGAGCAGCTTTTGTGGTCCCACAAACCAATTCTACCCCCGTCAATTTATACTCACAAATCAGAAACTTAAAAAATACCGCCTCTACCAAAAAAGCACACAAAATATTTCACAATATCAACAGGACCATTTTTATATACCAATTACTGAATATAAAAGAAGTTATACCTTTTGTCGAGAGTATTATTTAGTCCTCCCTCAAACATTAATTCAAAGCAAAAACCGCAAGAACACCTGTATAGTTTGAAAACTATAAAACAATTCACAATCCCTTTCTGTGTGATCATTTTTGACTCATCTTGTTTTGAACAAGATAATTCAAATAAATCTGCCAATCAAGGGAAAAGATCCTGAGGGAACTGAGCATGCACTGCCATCAGTGTCCCATACAGCATCAGAGAGATGCACTCTGGGTGAAGGTTGCCAAGCAATGTTTCTTACTGGAGGGTTCCATCACCTCTCCTCGCTCACCCCAAATACCCTGTCATCCCCACACTGGCTAAACCCATGTCTATCAAGCACCTCATGGTCTCTGTACAAAATTTCACCCTTTTCCAAAGCAGTTTCAAGCTAGTGCCTACTTGAAATGATCCAAAGTTGTTGCAAATGTGGCAAAGACAGGGTAGATTTTAAGCAGAAAGTGTCTTTCATGCAGGAAACTTTTTCGAGTGTCCAGCTGCACTTGTAGAAAGTACTACCCAAAATACACACTTAAACATTCAACCATAACCTATAACCATTCCATATTTTTCTATAGATGAAGAACCCTGGTATCCTTACAAATTGATACATGGTAGTATCACACTACGAGATTGTATTGCTAGTACATGTGAGACACGTCAACCTTGTAATCATCGTCATCATCATCATCATCATCATCATCATCATTATGTGACATCTTATGGCAAAAAGGTAAAATACATCTGGTTATGGTAAAAAAATCTCCAAACACCAGTTATTATAATATAGAGACCTCATGTCCTTCAGTAAAATGTCAACTGAGTATTTTGACATGGTCACAGATAGGAACCTAGTAACACAAGCTGGATTTGGCTACACAGAGAATTGCTAGACTCTGTACTTTATGGTATATCAACTCGATGACTGGAAACTAGACACATAATTGGGCTTCCTTGCATGAGTAGCTGTTCTTATCTATGAGCAGTCATCACAGTTAAACAGTGTTCCGAAAGGTAAGATCTGGGGTTGAGCGGAATTATGGATAATTGTACTTTACCGCCATACTTATTTCGTGACTTCAGTTTTAAGATCCTTCATACAAGGATTAGGTTCGTTGGTACTGTCTGTAAGCAAGCTAGAAACTTCATCATATATAGCAATCAACCTTTCCCTGCCATTGTTTGAGACTTGGGAAATTGCTGTTACTAATACAGTTTCCCATGGTATACTCAGGTGTGCTTACTGGGAGTTCCCAGCTTGTGTTACAGGTCTCTCTGGCCACAGTATAAATAATATGATCTCTCACAGAAAAGACTGGACAGCTCAATCATGTCAAAAGGAGATCTAAAAATGTCACTGAATTAGTTGTAAAAATCTGAATATATGATTTAAAAGATCAAATTACAAATACACAATGAGACAATAAGTTTTGTATGATCACCAACCCCAAATGTGTAAAGTTCACCACGCTATTGGATTATAATTGTGGGTACAAAATAATGGATGAGAATGGGCCTCGGACCTTCTTGCAACCAGTGTCATATTTGTATTTAGATAGTGAACAATACATTTACCACGTTTGATATAATGAAATATTCTTATATCATACAAATCTGCCATATTCACATTTCCACTCAAGAATTCATGAACAGGAAACTAGTCTTGACTACACATTCTATTTATACTAAGAAACCAGTTCTAAATGTATGGTGTCCCATTGGTTGCAAGGAATGATACCACTCCGCATGTCTGAAACTTGCCATGTAGCTGGATAACGGTGGATGCTGCATAGCACAGGGCGCCGGTAGTCAAACGGTAGTGTTGGAAGCATTTGTGCTATTTGACTCGTCATTTGTGTCCAGAGCTGATCTATTTAGCTGATTTTCTGGACACTTCCTCATGTGCTTTTCCAGGGTGCTTGGCACAGAGAAAGGCATCTCGCAGAATTTGCAGCGGTACACATCTTTGCCTAGACGTCCATGGGTCTTCATGTGACGTGTAAGTTTACTGGACTGGGCGCAAGCATAGGAGCACAGCCCACATTTGTATGGCTTTTCTCCTGTGTGGCTGCGACGATGCACAGTCAGATTGCTGCAGTTCTTGAATATTTTACCACAGTACTCACACGTATCAGACCGCCTGTCCCTCTTGTTTGTTGGGGGGATGGCAGTGGCATTGGTGGCTGCGTTAGAGGCCACCAAGGCACTGAGACTTGTGCCAGGCTTGGGACTGTTTACTGTCATCCGCAAGGCACTGCAGCTGTCATGAATGGCATTCATGTTGCCATTATGGTGCACTGACTCGTGGTGGGCAGGCAGTGGCTGCTCATGGTCAACATTTGAGCTGAGAAACATATCTCGTGTTGTAGTAGTTGGTGGGAACCATATTCTAGGATATATGGATTCAACCCCTGGGCCTAAGTGCTGGTTTTCATGTGGCTCCAGCTTTATTCTTTTAGGTAGGTGTCCATGTTCATAGTCAAAATCTTTTTCGTGACTAGATGAATGTGTAGCATCATCAGGTGTATGACTTCTGTGGTTATCCTTTAGTCCATTCTCGGTTATTGGTTTTTTATCCTCCTCATCTGCAGAGAGACGTCTACCCTCATGATGTGTACTTTCTGCAAGAGCCTGCTTAAATGCTTCACTGTATTGCTGTATGTTGCTAAGTCCTGTGTTTTCCATCACTTCACTAATGACTGATGCTCGTTGATGGTCCTTTCCATTGCCAGAGGCTGAGAGATCTGTTGGTTCTTCCGAGGATTCATTTATATCAGTAAATACATTAAAATCCATGGGCTTTTTAAGGGACAAATCTGTAGAATGAGTTTTACCTAGCTTTGCATGCAACTCTTCTACATATGCAGCATCTTCCTCCTCATCATACTCTTCTTCCTCCTCCTCACTCTCCTCATTTTCTGCATCCATTGCATCTTCATCTAGCTTGGAGATCTTACTTGAGTCAGGAGTGCTACTGGTAGATCTTATACTATTCTCAGAGCCAGTGGACATACTGGAGCCCTGTGAAATGGCTGACATTGGGGACTTATTCTGGTGCGTCTTCATATGGCGCTTGAGTTTGCTGGCTTGTGTACATGCATGTGGACACAGTGGACATTTGAATGGCTTTTCCCCTGTGTGTGATCGTCGATGCACTATCAAGTTACTCTGGAACCTAAAGCACTTGCCACAGAACTCGCAAGCTTTGAGCTTGGGTGGTTGAGCAGCAGCCAGTGCTTTTTGACTCTCAGACATCGGGATCTGATTAGGTGAGCTGCAGAAGGGAGCTGGTCCTCCTGGGGAGGAGAATGGTGGAGTGTGTATTTTTCTGGCAGGGGATGGTGAGTGGGAGGGACTGGTAGATGTGCCTGCTAGCTGTCGCAACCGCTGGGAGTAAAAGTCCAGAGCCGAAGCATGGGAAGCTTCTGCTGCCGCTGAATGCAAGCCTGGTGGTAGTCTCAAGTGGCGCTCAAACGGATTCTGGAACCCTGGCATAGGATGTTCAAACCCTGGAGAGGCAAGTCCCAAAGCTTGCATTCGATGAAATGGGTCGTTGATCAGGTCCAATCGAAAGTCTGCACCTGGTGGACGGTTGAATGGACTTATGTGGTTGGCTGCAGCAGGTGACATGGGTTGCCTCTCTGGGAATGGCATGCGGAACAGGAATTGCGGCGGACAGGGTGGCATCTGGTGATGGCCGTGGTGTATCATGGGTGGTGGTGTCAGGCTTGGTGGGGGGCGCCTTGGAGAATTAGGCTGGCTACTTGGTGGCTGGAGCTGATGTGGGTGTTGCTGTGGGTGTGGGTGTGGATGTGGGTGAGGGTGAGGGTGTGCAGGTGGATGTGGATGCTGAACTGGCTGCAATGGTGGCATCTCTGATGGTGACGAAGGCTGATCAGCTTCCCCATCTTGTTGTTCATGATCAGATTCCAGCGATTCCAGCCTAGACTCAACCCTTGGCTCTGGCTTAGGTGTTGACTGCTCTGATGGCTGGGAAGGTACTCGTACTGGTATCTCCTTTTGTGATGACTGCTCACTATCGCCACTCTCGCTCTCGGGATTATCAATATATATCTTCATTCCATGTTCATTCTGTACATGCCGTAGTAAGAACCAGGCTGAACTGAACGTTGACACACACACTTGGCAAACAAACTTGGTAGGCTCTGCAACATACAGAAATAAAAACAGAATTTCAGAATACAGATTACAAATGGTAGAAGTATATATTAGTGCTTAATCGTCAATCCATTTAGCCATAAAAAACAGAATTCTAAAAATCCAAGTTCAAAAAAGGAAAGCATGGGTGATTTTCAAATTAAATTAAAATATCTGCAACCAACAATACATTTTGAAGGTTTTTTACCATCTACTGACAAAAAAAATAAAAATATCGGACATATCCTGCCACAAAACACACTGATCCTTCCACACTAGTTGTCTTGCCATCTGACATACATAAGTTTTTATACATTGGTTCAAGAAGGCTAAATATTAACCTTCTTGATTGGTTACAATCATCATCAAACATAACCCACACCCCATCCTGTATGCACAATTTTTACCAAAAATACATTTGCAGTTTATTTGTCTTCTTCCAGCAGTACAAGGAGCAACAAACTGGATGTTAATTCAATGTTATCTACTGACAAAAGGCTCTGAATAACAACTGCCCATATTTGCTTTATGATCAACAATAAGTCTTTCCCTATTACAAGAAAAAAATAGGATAGCTAAATTCTATTTGACACCCCGCCAAGTATATGAATGTTAACAACTGATCATTTGGGAGGAATTGCTTCATAAAAGGCTGCCAACTGGGGTTAGTAGGGAGAGCTGAGCCATAGTGACAGGGCTACGGGGACAACAGGAAAAGACGTGGTGTCACTGCGCTGGGCTGTGCGTGTGTCAAAGATGCACAGTTTGTGATGGCCTGCTCACATAACACTGGCCACACCCTGTTTTACCTGGCACCATGCCCAGCCTAGCGACAGGTCAACCACTGCCAACGCCTAACTGTGCCACCATGTCTGATCCCTCCATCCAAGACTCTGGCCATTCTAGCCAGCACCCTTTGTTGCAGTGCACATCCCTCAGAACACAGCTCTGAAATGAACAGGTATCAATTGCTTCTGGGCAATTATTAGATTGATGGGACCATACTGTTAAGTGACAAAGCAACGGCGATCAGGCCATTGACATCCATTGTCCATCAGTAAGGAAAACTATGGGTTTTTTCCCCACTTGTTTCTTTGTTTAAGCATTTTGTGGCTTCTTTGTCTTGATCCTATACACGCCCAAAAATAATATACTTTTAACCTGCTCTCAGATATATTATAAAGTGTTCCATACTGACCAATAGCATTTTATGAAGTGACTAACCACCGTTTGGTAGTAATTGTGCAGGATGTCCAGGTAATATAAAACATTTGTTTTCTATAGTAATTGGTTAAACAAACTGCCACAAGATTATGCAGTTTATACATAATCACCTGTCAGATCAAAAGTACATACTTTTTCTGACAGGAGGAAAAAACGGGTCTTTATTTTTGATCAGATGAAGTGTTTCTGAACTTTCTTCAATGAGATGGTAAGATGAGGATGCAGTCACTTGAACTGAATGCACAGAGATTCGTTATAGTAGTTCACAGTAATACATGGCCCGCCACCTGGCTATTTGCTACATAGGTGTGCAGATATCAACTGCGGTGGCCCCTTACTGGTATCATGACTCAAAATTCTGTTGACACAGGTTCATACCATCTCACCTGTCAACTGAAACAGCACAAGATGCTGAGATTCATTTCAATATACCATGTATGTAAGCTTGACCACCCATGAGACCATGGTCTTATTTCTTACAGAGACAGCTTTATCAGTTTTCATCTACTGCCACAGTTTTTTAACAGAATCAAAGGTTGAGTATATAATTACTTATTGTGAAAGCTAAAGGCACTGGCTGATGCAAGTCAATCTTATTTTGTAGAGGGGAAGTCAGGATCTACAAGGTCTTTATAAATATAGTCACTGCCTGTTGACCAATTGCTTTAAAAAATAAAGTTTAACTTAAATCATTATCTACATGAACAGAATTAATTCAATGTAAGGTCCAGAGTACAGTCATCACAATTTTATACTGATCGAAACGTTGATCTATATGTCTGTATAGGCTACATAAACTAGGCAATAATATGGGTATATAAAAACCAAAAGCTGGAAAGAGATGTTACACTTGTGTCTGTGTTTGCAACAACATTTTTAGTGAGAGGGAGACCAGAAATTTTGTTTGCTGTAACAGACCACTTGATCAAGTTATCAACACCAAGGTGCACTGCTACTGCACGTGACCAACTATTTTGGTGTCCTGTATCTTGCAAAAAAAAATTAAAACAATAAAAAATAAAACAAAATAACAACATATACTGCATAAATCACAAAAAACCTGTACAGGCACAATTTTTTTTTTAATCGATTTACTATGTTTTATTGCCAGCAAATATTGAATGCCACATAAAAATAACTTCATCAGCTGTGCATGTTTTAAGTACCTGCACTGCCATTCATTTCCGTTGTGGCTAGACAGATGATACCATATTCAAATAAGATGTTATTACACCACCTCAGAGAAAAACAATTCTACACAGCTCCTTACATATAAATTAACTGTTGGAGGGTACATAACACCCACCAGTTGCCAGATAGATTTCTGTAGAACCAGGAAGTCAACCCTTAAAAATGTAATAATAAACCAACAGGCGTTTATATCCTGATTGGTGATGGACACAAGAGTGTCTTTTTGTCATTTATTTCCTGGTGAATTTGCTATCTCTATTTACTGGATAGAAACTGTGCACAGTGGCATGCTGGTGCTAGCCGCTACAACTGCCACCGGCTAACTGGCTGGCTACAGGTGCTGCTTGGTGAACGTGTAGCTGGAAGGGACAGAGCCACTGCAGAGCAGTGGGTGCACTGCCACTCGCGATCCTCTCTGCCTTTTCTACCAGGCAAACACACATAACCTTCTTATCAAACACAGAAGTTTTTTGCTGGTGAACAGACTGGCTTGTGTTGCTACAGCCAGTACAGCGGGTCATGGCCAAATAAGGAGACAGCCAAATCGCTTGGGGTCGGCAGGCAGGCAGCCGGGGTATCAGTGACCATACCACCAAGTAATGCATTGAGAGATGTCTGTTTTGCAGGGTTGTTTTTTACAGGCATACTTATTATGTGGCACAAACAACCCCTGCTGTGGCCAAGTACTGCCAGCTCTTGAGGCCACCTGGTGTTATGGCTACCAAGGAACAGTTGCCTTCTGCCCTTTAGGCTCTGAGGCCTATCCATGTCAGAAGAAACAGCCAGCGGATGGACAAAGGCCCTGCTACTGTTTATCATCCACTAGTTTTTGCTTCTCTTAGAAACAGTGTACAGATAAGACAATGCATGGACTGGGCTCAGCAATCAATGATCAACAATGTGTTCAGCATCACTGGACAGCCCATGCTAAAAAAAACACCTACAAGTACATGTAATTTGGGTGTTAAAGATATGCTTAGAGGGAAGAAATGGCACAGCCAGGCCAAGGTCACTTTAAAACTAGGGGCTCACATTGGTCCTGTGCTCTGTGTAGTTTGGGTGTTAAGATACGCCTAGAAGGAAAAACTGGCACTGCCAGGCTAAGGTCACTTCAAAACTAGGGGCTCACATTGGTCCTGTGCTCTGCTTACTGTCTAAAAATCCCACATAAGCTGGCCCCACATGAAATGTGAGGCATGGGGTCAGGCATGCTAGTTGGTCAAACAAAAAGTAAACTAGAGAAGCAGGTATGAGGGATCCATCGTACAAACAAGCAAGTTTAAGGGTCTGTAGTCTTCTATACAATAAAGATATCTCCACAATTTAAAAAAAAATTGAATAATCATATATTGGAGATTATTCTGACAATTTAAACAGATATGGTTAAGTTTTTGTACAGAAATAGTTTTTGTTGACACGTCACACTGACTCTACAGCCTTTTTTTACTTCTTGCTGACCTCATTAATTACCCCATCATTGCCTTAGTACCAGACTACATCGGTAGGATACATATTGTGTTTGAATCAAGTTATACCATGACAACCACACTCTCACAGTTATGCCAGGTCCCTGTAATTTGTAAACACAATCCAAATGTCTGCATACACATGGAGATGCTACATGAATACATGACACCAGTAGTGTCCCAACAGCCCCTGAAGAGCTATGCCAACAACAAAAGGTGTCAGACATTCTTTCGCCACTAGATTCCACAGATATTTACCCTGTCACACTGAGTCTTCCTTAAGAAATGAAAATTACCATAGACATGCATAAATAAATTTTTGGTTACCAAAATGTGGACTAGGTGACCCTATGGGTAACATCAAGGTCACTGGCTTGTAATGTAAATTACAAAACTTAACAACCTATTGGCTGCAAGAAATTGACACCTTACTACTAGTTTGTAAACTTGACTGACTTGTAGTCAGAAAAATTCTTGACATAATTATAAAATTTTGATACAGGATTTCTGAAGAAGTTTAAAACAGTGCAAACACCAGGGTTTTCCCCAAAGCCCTATAGCCCTAGAGCCCTAGAATTCTAGGGCTTTACATCTAAATTTAGGGTTTTGAAATCATTATCCCCATTATATTGAATAGGAGTGTAGGGCTTTAATTTTTCTATTGTTACTATTTTTAGCAATCCCACTACTCTTTAAGAAAATCCTAGGGAAAACCCTGAAACACATACAAAAATCCCCCCCCCCCTTTTTTTTTTTTAACCACTGGAATCACCATCCCCAAATGAAAATCAGAAGACCACTGGTGACCATGCATCCATTATCACAGCAATTTGTTTGGTGGTTCTTCAGCAGAGGGACGGTTTCCCAAACATTACAATTAATATATCATAAAAGAATCCAAATATAATCTCAGTGCCACCTAATTTGCACACTTGGTAGACTCCACCCTGAAAAGATCCACATTAAATATCAAATCAATCTGGATGACACTTTTATGAAGAATAAATAAAAAATCACAAAGCCTGACTGATGAAAACTGGTATCAACTGATCATGTCAGTTTTGCTGGCTGACAAGTCAGCAGAGCTAAATGCAGGGAAGCAAGGTTGTGCAATGTCAGTAAATACCAATGGCTAGAAATGAAGTCCAGAGCTTGCCCTGTCAATTTTCCTGGCTGGTAGAGTCAGAGGCATTATGTTTTTTTGTTTAACTTTTTTTTCTGTGTGTGTGTGCTAAAAACATGTGCTGAAGGGCAGCAAGTTTGGCAGGAAAATAACCAAGGGTCACACAGGAATGAAGCAGGTCTGAAGTGAGGTCATTGCAGGTGTTTGCGACCAGGGCACTGGCTTGAGGCCAAACACAGATCTGGTAGCCACGGCAACCAGCCAACAAACACAAGCACATTGTCCAACTATTCAGCTGCCTTTTTTTCTCGCCAGTTTTCTTTTCTGTGCAGTGCCTCTGGGAGGGTGTATCAGCTGTCAAACTGCTGAGGACCTGAGGAGGACCATGGTATTCTCCAACTGAGATTATGAGGTGGCAGCTAGATTGCTGCCCAGTCACTGTCACTCCATTCCAGTCCATCGTTTTTTACCTCCCTGGGATACTTGTCATTGCAGCCTGGTATTTAACTGTTTTAAAAACCACTATTATGTTACTATGGGAAGGGTAAAAAACACTGGCCGCTGCCTGTTATTGCATATGAGGATGACCCTTGGCCAGCCAGCCATGGTGCCCAGCCTGCCAAACCAGTACAGTGCACACATGACCTTGTCATTGTGCCTGGGCACAATGCCAGGGTCCTACCAAGTGCTATCAACTCAACAGTCCAGGCCGCCAGACGTGAAGGCATGCCCAAAGGTCATACTAATGCTTATTCCATGGTATGCACCTCCCAAAATGGATATATACTGCTGTGTTTCTTCCCTATTTCCCATCATTCCTTTGCTCCCTTTGCAGTCAATAGGTGCCCATTTTGGCCCAATTTCCTGCACTGGCCATTTATGGGTGGGATTATCAAACAGGCAAAAGAATGATGAAAAACTGCAGAACCACTGGGCACCCATGTGATAATGATTTAAACTTTTATTTACATTTAGTGACTTTCTGTGATGAACACAGGAATTGGCATTATTCTCAAGGCCTATTGTGTGAAGAAATGTTACAAATGTGGCAAAAAACCCTGACAGACCAAAAAAATTATCAACCTATATATCTTCACTTGCTCCATCAAACAAAAAAATCTGAAGGTCAAAAAAGTCAGCAACAAAAAAGTGAAAAGGTTGATCCGAAGTTTTAACAGGTGAAATAAAGTAGCACCACAGAGGCCAAATCAACTGTAAATTTTAGCTACACCCTGTTTGATCCCTGACTCAGCCATGGCAAGTGAAAGGTTCTTTTGGACACACAATACCTCATCACCTGTGACTTGCTCACATGTCTCTCTGCCGCCCCCCCCCCCCCCCCCCCCCCCCAATTAATTGCAGGGAAGTTCATGCACCTTTCTCAAGGCGGGGAGCACCAACTGAAAAGTAAGAATGTATGTCTGGTTTTGGCCATTAATTACCAGCAAGCAAGTTTACAGAGCATCAAGGATGTGGTAAATTTATGTGTCAAAGGCTGCGCTATAGCCAGTGCACTGTGGGGCAAACCTGGATTAGTCCTAGCATTGTCTACCTTTGCCTGTAGTATGCACCTGTACATGCATTTTCCTGATTCTAAACAATATCTTTTCTAAAATTTACCCAATTTGGCTGGAAATGCTGTGCAAATATATTTCCCAGTCACAAAACAATGAACCTGGTAAAGTAGTTTTAGTGAGGAATCCCTCATTAAAATTTGAACAAGTTAGCTCATCTTGTTTATCCTCTGCAAAATGCCGTCTTCAAGCAATGTAACAGGGAAGAAATGAAAATTAAATCTGGATTATCTGAGAGTTGTCATGGCTATAGCTTGCCTGTACTTTTAAGAGACAATCATTCTAAAGGCCTCCATGTGTATGACTTCATACCATACCATTGTGGTAAAGGCCTTGGTCAGTGGTTCTTGCTTTGCCTTGCAAGTCCTGCTGCAGCAGTAGCATGACTTACAAGACAATGCAAAAACCTGCCTTGAGACTATGCTTGTTGGTACCTGTATGAAAGCTCTTTTCATCAATATAAATATATGATCTTTACCACCTATCTTGTTATATATGGGAAAATAAGAGCTGGCATGGAGACAGTAAACTAACCCGTTCATACCATACTGTGATTTTGTACGAGGGCCAGTCTGTAAGGTTTGCACGTATCCTCTATGTCAGCCCAATTTCATTTTCAATTGTTTCGAACAGTCAATGGAATCAGTGACTAATGCCACAATACATCTTTCTTATCTAATTTGGAATCTAAGAAAAGCAACTATAAGGGAATAGTACAGGTGCAATGAAAAGTACATTATACATTTTCAAAACTATAATGGTTTCCCAGTATTTAAATTAAAACGTAGTTTGAAGATCATCCAAGATGTGCAAAACAATAGGCAAATTGTAACACTATGCTTTGTCACATGCCCTACATTGTTCTACTAAAGGTCCACTAGTTTTGAAATTAATGCAACAGTTGCTGCAATTAACCACTTCCTTAGGCTTGATTGCCAGCTTACACAAAGCCTTGACTCCATAATTTAGGTGCTAAAACAGGCGTGGTGTTCATTCTTGTTCAAACTGCATACAGCTTTCATGCAGACGCTGGGGATCTCTGCATAGTTCAACCTTCTGTCTGCTCTTTGTGCTCATGACATCTCATCTTTATTGATATTCATTTCAGAGGGGGACATCAGCTATATGGTTTAGCTATCTAAATCTTTTGTACAGTAAAACAAGGAAATGTTTCAGTGATGCTGCCCTCAAAGAAATGCTCCAGTCCCAATTGGAAGAATGTATGGGTTCCATGCTTCAAGTGAGTTCCATGTCCACTTTAGTCCTATTTTTCACATAAGATGCATGTTTGTTCATGACTACTTCTTGGTTCCATTGTGCAGATCTCCACTTTAAATTAAGTCCCTGCCCTCTAAAGCTTCAGATGCTAACTATGAAGACAGAAATGGCCCACAGCTCTTTAAGTCTTGACCATGATAAATGGTGAACAATGAACAGTCTAAATCATGTGCAAGTTCCAGCAAATCAGCTTTTGCACTGCTCAGTGTCCTATCTGAATGCTGGGAGACAATCTACATATTGGTCAATGGGCCAAGCTTCAACAACAAGACAGGGAGGCTTTGCCAGTCACAGGTTTAAAGGTTAGCGAAAAATTGTGCAGCAGAAAATGTGGACTTTTTAAATGACAAACATCTGCAGTGTAGGCTGACAACAAAGCAATGATCAGCAGGGCACAGCACTGCATGAACACAGTTAAGATGAATGCTGAAATTTCATCTGTATCCAGGCTTTACATGTAATATAGGAGCAAGAGTTTACACCAAAATCAGGCTCAACCTGCTGGCCCATGTCCACACAGATATATTCAGAACTCGGCAAAAACTGTTTTACTGAGCTTGTTATCGTCTTTCTCAGAGGCTTAAGTATCCGGTCAGTCTGACCTTATTCAGGCAAGTTTGCCTTCACTGGTCATGGCAGTGACTTTTTACCTAAATGTTTCTATAATGAAACATGATACGCTGTGGCTTTCTGTATTACATATATATTGGCACATCTATACAAGTACCATCTTCTTGTTGTTTGCTGTTGAAACTATGCCTCCACAGCAGACCACGCTCCATGTTTTCCCCACATCACTTGCAAACCAAACTTCTGACAGTTGCACACCATTTTGCAGAAGGTACACATGTAACGTCAATGTCTGCTTGCAAGGAAAACTTGTGGTGTGGCTCAGTCTACCATATACGAGTTCATGACTTTTTCGCCTGTAATACACATATATGCACTGCACAGCTAAATGACAGTATATTTCTCTGTTTAAGCGGATTTGCATGGCAAAGATGCCTGCTGGGCTTCTTTCAGGTCTTTTACCGGGTACCATAACCTGAAAGAGTCCAAATCCAGAGTGCCAGGACAAGGATCAAGGTGGCCTATTTGTGATGCTATATTGAAAGTCCAGGTACACTTTGGTCTGCATTTTCATCACAGGTACCCAGCTGGGATGCTAGACAGATGTATGTTAATGGACGATGGCTGGTGGCGGCATCCTACCAACCACGGGCCCAGCTCCTGTACTTGGCTCTCCCCTAGATCTGCCAAAAGGTCAGTCTAGACTGCCTTCTTTTCCCATCACTTGCCACAAGTGTGCCGAGCTGCAGCTATCACAGACATCACTTTTTGCCCTTACCATCTTCACCAGATGGACAGACTTTAGACTCATTTGTACAAGTCAAGTGGCTTGATTTCTATTTTTTCCCGTTGTTGGCTGGTCAGTGGCATAAAGGTCTGCAGCTTAAAGGTTGCATGGATCTGATGTGGTGTTAGTCAACCGCAGGACTTAAATGGACACCATATGGATTTCAAGCTACCATCCATGTGAGTGGATGTGGTCTGGGTTCTGTTTGGCCAGCTCTTGTCAGATTCTGAACTTCTCAGAATGCAACCCACATTCCATTTTCCACAAATTTACAGGTACTAATTCATCTCTGTCAGGCAGCTGATCTATACCACCTTATCCTTATGCATGGTACATCCAGTCAGCTTGTGACATATGGATATGCACTTTCTATGATTTTTACTCAATAACTGCACAATGGTAATATAGGGATTTCTAACTCAGCAAGAATAACCAAGATAATTTTACAGCTGACCTATTACACACATGAACAAAACTCATCTGTTTGGAGTGTCAATTGGGCAGGTTGCTGCACTGGGGACCTGCAGTACAGGTTTAAGTATAAAAGAGGCTGGCCAATGTCTAATTTGAAATAGGCAAATGTCTCATGTTTATTCCAAAAGCTCTCCTTGTTGTGCAGGTCCATTTTTCACTTATGTTCGGTAAGAAATTGAGAAATCAATATCAAATGTCCCCAATTCAAATCAGCCTACTTAGAAATGTTCTCTTTCAAAACAAGCTTAATAGAGCACACACTCTGCAGTTCCTTCGGCTGCGTGTCTTATTACACAAGTCAAACTTGACATGTAAAAACTGCAGATCCCCATGAACCCTTTGGTTGAAAAGCACATGATCCTGAGAAACAAACTTGGGCAAAAAAAGTGCTTTCTGCACATGCATGCTGTGACATAATGCACTGTTTATGGGTAGGTGAAATGGCTTCACTTCATGTGTTCTTTCATAACCAACAAAATATGACCATTCAATCGCAGATTTTGCACATTCCCATGCTTAAATTATAAATCTAAACAGAATCAGCTGGTTTCTCCCAAAGAAATACTTTCTTGAGCGAGCAGGACAAAGTTCTAGTCGGGTCTGACAGACTGGAAATGTCTACTACAATAGTCAAGCTGACTATGGATATAGCTAAAATGAAGTTTCTGTTGGAGAACAGTTATAGCTGCAAGGAAGCTTCTTTTAGCCTGAAGCAACATTAATATTGCTATAGCTGAAAGGAAGTCTGTTGACTAAGCAGAATGAGTACAACCAAAATACAGGGTCTCTGAACTTTGCTCAATGAGGATACAGCTAAAAGGAAGTTTCGTTTGCCAGCTTACAGGAACATGGATTTAGCTGAAATGGTATTTCTGTTTATATCTAGGTTCATGTAAACTTAGATAAAATGACTCCTTGGTACATAACATAAAATTTTATTTTCACAAATTTTTTTTTTCCATCCATTAAAGCTGTATCCACATGATATGGTTTTAGTTTGCACCATATATTTAAGTTATATCAAGCTGACCATCGTCTTCCAATAATTTGATCAAAATTTCAAGCACATTTCTCTTTTCCTCAGTTCATTAGGAAGCATAACATATCACTGATTTGCATATTCGTATTATTAATTTAATTGACAAGTAACTTACTTTAATACGCTTCTTTTCCAAAGTATACTTTTATTAATGTGTTAACATCTACTTTGGCACACACAATACTATTCATGTTTTGGTAAGTTCAACATCTTTGTTATTCTGCAGAATTAGTCATGTACATCACTGCTGGGTCTGTCATGAAGTGACTAACTGAAAGCTGTATTTCAGGACGGTGACAATTGATCAGGATCTCTTGAATGCTAAACTAGTGACCACATATTTTACAGTTGCATATTTTAGTGCTTCAGCACTTCATATACCTGCCTGGGCATCTCAAGTAGCCTGTGCAAAGTTAATTAGGCGCTCTATCATGATGTCATGGAACCTGTCTGCCACTGTTTATGCTCCACTTCAGAAGCAAGTGGCTCTCTGAAAACTTATCCGCGATTCATTGAAACAGCCCTGTTACAGGAGGTTTGTCCTGTGACAGCCGCTCTCTTCTAGTAGGCACTTCAGCAGTACAGGACCAATGTGTAGGTAACTGTGCTGAGCTACAAAACAAAGCATCAGTATTTGTGAATAGACCCTGTTCAAATTGTTTCTACCAGTCTAGCCATACAATGCTACCACCACTGAGACTCGTACTGGTGCTCATAACCGGCAAACAGTCATGTTTTTTGCCCCCATTGACAAACTAGATTGGATTTTCCTAAAGAGAGCTGCTATAAATACAAGTCATTTTCTGCTGTATATTAGGCACCCGGTGTCAATGCATACTGATATATAGTTTTTGAAGCTGCATTGTCAACCATTAGATGTAGCACGGAAGTGCTCAGATAGGTGCATTACAACCTAAAGTACATAGTGTGCTCTGCCGTTACCTGCTGATTTTCCTGAGGCCCTGTAGGGCTGAATGAAACAAGGAAATGTTCCAATAGCTGTGCCCTACTCACTGGGAAAAGAAACGGAGACTTAATGTCTGTCTCCCTTGCGCCAGTGCCATTTATCACGTAACCATGAAGAAAGTAATTATTCTCCAATTACACAGGAGGCTACCTGAGTCGGCAACTTTTTTTTATACCTGATTCACAGATCCATAACAATGAGCTGAAAATACCAGGGACCATGCTCCTAAGAGGCTTTCATCACTGTGATTCCAAGCATGGCTTCTGTGTCCATCTGCTTGTGAGGAAAGATTGTCGTATAAACTGTGCAACACTGCCTTCTATCATGATGCGATTTGCAACCTGCCCATTCACAGATTACAAATGATCCAGAAAATGATTTCTTAGACATGCAGGCCATGGCTAATGGCTAGCTGACTTAATGCAGCAGGACTTATGTCTCATGCAGCCTCTTATGACATATGGGCCTGGGTGACTGATGGCTAGTTACTGCATGCTGCCATACTGCTGCAGTGGCCATGTAAGCAGGGTGACCCTTCCTTCCCTTCAGAGATATTCATTGCCAAACAAGACCCTAAATATGAAGCTGTCATTCTCTTTGCTTAAGAAAAGTACCTGAAGCTTGACACTGTGACTGGCATGTTATAAAAGTGTCCATTCCTGGACTAGACATGATTGTGAATCATTTTGGACAACAGAGATCCCTTTGAATGTTCATCTGGGGTGACGCAAATTGTATTTTATGTGGGAGAACCTCAGACCCCTGGGATATGAACTGTGACCCTTGTGTCTGTGTCTCACGCCCTGGAGGTTGTGCCCTGGTTAGCTCAGCGGTGTCCATAGCAAGCAGTCTGTAGCCAGGCTGCCAGACAGCATGGAACTGCCCCAGGCTCTTGAGGTCTAGCACTTTAGGCCATCCCTCAAACCAGCCTTCAGTTGCTACAGCCATATTTCACCAACTCTGGCAAGCTGCCTTATATTAATGGCTTCTGAACTGGTTTAAAATTAAAAGGGACAGGTCTTCTATCTGTGGGTAGTCCTTTCAAATGGCCCTGGGCATTCTTTCTGCAGGGCCAATCCAAGATTCAGCCTTGGGCTCTGCACATTTCCTTTTGCTATGTATGAAGGTACACTGGTGTCCAATTATGTCATGAAGTGCCCTCTCCCATTGATCAAGGTAATCCAATCAAACTACAGTAAAGTGGCACAACTGATTCCACACGCAACCTATTACTGAGTGATTTACCTACAATCTACTATTTCTCTCAAATATACCCATTCACCAGAAATAAACCAATTTGTAATATAACAATTTTCTGGTCATTTCATACCACTCATCAACTGAGAAAGACACAGGAAAGTGAAAACACTGATCTTCTGTTCACAGTGAGGCCAGACAGCAGACCAAGGGAATAATTTGACAAATAGGTTTGTTCTGCTACAATTGTGATATGGGTCAGCCCTGTGTCTACAATGTATACAAACTGTACATCTTCTGCCTGTCTGCCTCCATCAAGCAGGCAGCAGGGAATGCATTCCATGCTGAGCAAGACCTCATCAACAACTGGCCTCACAATGTCACTGGCCATCTCCTTGTGTGGCTAAAACTTTGTCAAAGACCTACATTATTAACTCTGCCACAATATCTGTAGATGGAAGACCTTCCTATGAGTCTGCACAATCCTCTACATACATTTTATTCTGGTTAAAATTTTTCATGAAAGGTAAACAGTGACAGATCCAACTTTTTTCCTACACATCTGATACCTGCAATGACACATTCCACTAACATTCAATTTACAAGCCACACTGTTAACTTCAATAACGTCAAGAGAATGTAGCTACTCCAGATTTGCGGTTTGTTTATACATATTTGGGAAACAGACCTACTTGGTAAACATTGCACTTTGAGTAGAAAGACAGTTGTTTGTGTGATCTCTGAACTTAAAATACAACTTTTGTGTGATGGGGGAACACAAACACTACATTGTATGCAAATTATTAGCCTGTCTCGTTTGTAAATTAGCTCATTAATATGCAAAGACAGCTCATCAATATGCAGGGGTGTTGTTTGTTATACATTAGTCACCATGTACATTGGACTTGAATTATTTCAAGAAGCTGTTTTACATTTTAAAAGTATTCAACTTCATCTGGTCACTTAAGAAGGGTTCTAGGTGTGATTAAGATGAGTTTGTACAATATTTTCCTCGGACCTCCCACATTTAAAATAAAACATTAATGCAACAGTTTGTAACTTTCCAACTGAGATCAAATTGAAGCTAAAAGTGACTCCTTAATGTGTTAATATTTGCTTTCTTTAAAAAAAGGCCACATAAACTGTCACTGATCTTTCATACGTAATGCAATAAATGTTCTATCATTTGTTCCCAATGGAGTTTACAATCTTTGTTGCTAGCATAAAAAACCCCAAGTACATCAGTCCTGACATCGAAGACATCTCAAAATACAGGCAAAAAACTTCTTTTGGGTTTCTGCCAGGTAAGTTAGGAAGTTAAAAATGAAGTTTGTTGGAGGGGACAGTGTCAGGCCAACATGGAGCTAAAGTTGCCTCCCTGGGCGAGTGAGTGCAGTCTGGGCAGAAATGCCTCGCCTCTACAGTACACAACCTTGGGGTATGAATATTTAGCCTGGTTCGCTGGCCAATAGATTTACTACCTCCATAGGGTGTTTGCGCCAGTTCTGGCTATTTTTTCTCTCTCCTGTTTTTTATTATGTTTTTTAATTTTGTTCTTCTCAGGTCATGGCCAATACTGACATGAACACACATGTACAAGTTGTGGCTACCATTCATCATGGTTTGGTTGAACGTGCTGTGCCAAGACCGCTACAGGTGCACAAAGATAGCTACATGCACATCATTTATGTGGCCCTCGCTGGCCTCGGGGAAAAAAATCCAGCCACTTCAAATATGCGCTCTGGTGGCAACAGGTAAACCAGAATCACCCTCTCAGAGGTTAGCACACGAAAAGTTCATTTCCAGCTCAAGCAATTAAAATATGTCAGACCTGCAAACAGGGTTCACAGGGCATATTTTGGGGGCATAAAAATGAACTTTTTTGCAGACAGCTGTGAACATCACAACCTCCCAATTTGTAATTATTTTGAATTGTAGAGAGAATTATGGTCCAACTACGAGTTTCAGAAATCTTGTAAGAATAAAGGGTCGGAGAGGTCATCTCGAGTTCCAACTTGCACTTTTGATTCATTATTAATAGGAGGTGATTGTGCTACCCTGTATTATGGGCCAGCAGTCCTCGCATGTGTCTGTATAGAATTTGTGAAGATTGGACAGTCACTTTGAAAATTAGAAACTTCCCCAGGATGTTTGCATCCCGGACCATTTAATTTCAGGGGGGTTTGTGCTCCTGGCAGACCAGCATTTATGTTTTTGGTTCAGACCAACAGGCAACAAGCGGGCTCACATGGGACAAAGCCAAAGGGGACCTAGCATCTGGAGCTGCCATTTCACACACCAGGTGTGTGTCAACTCTGCACATACAAGTGACAAGTATGGCCAGACAAACCTTCTTGTTATTGCCTCATAATTGCTGCCAAACAATGCATCATCTGCTGAGGACATTCTAGCGCAAGGTATTATCACTGACCAATGGCAAGCAGTGTAAAGTGGGTGGCTTCCCTGCCTCTCCCTGAGGCAAACTCAGATGGCAAAAAATACAAAAATGATAGATGAAAGCCGAGACATCAAGATAAAGGACAGCTTGGTGACTGGCCACTGTCCGAGATTACAAATTCTCTAAGGCAGAAAATAGGTACAATTAGCTGCCTGCAGACACAGCCAGTAACTTTTCCATGGATGACAGACCCCCTGTAGGCTACACAAGATGTGCTGACCCATGCCACTCCCTTATGAGCTTGTGGACTCTTAGTCCTAGTCTCTGGCCAAAATGAGGCTGCAAGTAATTTTACAGGTACGCTCCCTGCGGCAAAGTCAAACGTGTCGCCTGAAGCTGCTGACCTGGTCACTTGCAGGTCAGTCCCTGTGGTCGGCATTACCTTTCAAGTCCTATGACACAGGAGTTATTGGCAAGTAAAAGGAGCAGGGGGTCGGTGGAGATGTAGCTGGTGGCCATGCATCAAACAAGTGAAGGTGACCTTTGCCCTTACCAGTATTATGGACCCATTGGAATAAAAACAACCTGTCATTCCAAGACATTGGATACATTTTCTGATGTCCATTTGTCAAGGGACATTGCCACATGTCAGTCCTTCTAACTTCTTTTGTAATGTCTATACTAGAAGTCAACATGTGGAATCAAATTATAAAATAGGGGGGGACAATTTTTTGTCTAAAGCCATCTATTGCCTTAAATTCAACTTTATTTACAACCACCTACCTTCCCCATGAAATTTATGAGAATTCAAACTGAGTTTAATTCACTGAGTGCCCAAGTTCTTTTCATAATTTTGAACCTAATTCCTATACTTTTTTTATGACTTACACTGACATGTTGAACAGGTGATAATGTATTTGAAGTCGATTATTTGTGTTTCAATGGTATCTGACCTTTATCCAGGGCTCTATTCCGAAAGGAATGCATTACCTTTCAACAAGGTTTTCCATAACATTTAATCATCCCCTAACTTTCCTGTTTGCCCTTCCCTTAAGCTGCCTACTGAAATATCATGTGATAAAAGTCACCTTAATAAACTGACCCAACTATTACTGGACCCATTATTTTCATCTCGGATGCCTCATAGTTCATCCCATTTCTGCACAAGGTGCACCCCTGCAACTACCCACAGCACAAGATGAGCTGTGTCTGCAGTGACTCCAGCCCTGCAAGACTGCTCTCCAGATGTCCACTTTGCTCCATCTTTAAGTCCTCTTCTTCCCATGTTATTCTCCCTGTTTTGAGAGACCATCTGTGGCATTATGGGTATATGGTCACTCAAGGCAGAGATTTTTTGTATCCAAGCCATTACCGTAGAAGGCAAACCCTGGGATAACACTATCAAGAATCGGAATTGTCCATTAACTATGAATATAGTTAAAAAATATCTCAACTGCTCAATATCATTTAAATACACGTTGAAGGCCTTTTTCAGATCTAACAATGACCTGCATAACATGGTTTAACTGAGTGGAAAGAGTACGTAAGTTTCTAATGGTTCTTCTGCACTCAAGCTTGCCTCTTACTACAATGAATGTTGCAGCAGAATTTGTGATGCAGCCAGTTATTAAAAACAACAAAAGTACAGAAATATCAGTCATTTTGACGTGCTTTATTAAGGCCTCTCTGGCCCAGTGATCATATACCAGACAAGTCTATGAGCTTCCCATGTGGCCACAGCCCCAATGTTCCCATCTCCTGTGGTCTGGGGGGAAAAATCAGCAATGGCCATTAGTTTCATATTGTGGAGCCCAACCAGGCACAAACAGGAAAACATTTATCAGATGCTTTCTATACTTAATCATTGATATTTCTTTGGTGATTGAAAACATGAAACATAATAATGGGTATGATTACAAAGGTAACATCATCAAGAATTGATGACCCAACCTGGGGGTTATGCCAGTGTGCTTTGTCACAGTGTTACATGAAATATGTATGGGCACTTAAAAAACACAACATTAATGACCAGCTGTAATACAAGCAACAATGTTTTGTGGGCACGACACTAATATAGTTAAGGGATCAAAAATTTCTACTTGAAAAGACCATTAGGCTAAATGCCTTAATCCCAAGGCCCGGTCTATTTATCATAGCTGTTCCAAACCATTGTAAGACCTGGTACATTCTGACTTAAATCACATGTATGTACAGCCAGGGTCTGTGATTAAGCAGACCATCTCATTGGCCAGGTCTGCAACACACTGCAACTGCAGTCACTCTGGCTCATATAAACAACAATTTATGGACACTGAGTGAAAAGTGACAATTCCTAGAAGCTAAGTCATGGTCTAGTGCTGGTAGAAAAAAAAAACAATGATATTATGCTGCCCTTTAGTTACTGCAACAGATTACAATCTTCTGCATAAAAAAACAACAAAACCCATGCCAACCTTGTCTCTTAACAATACTGCACTGGCGGTCGCTTTTGTTACATTTAACCCTTTCCCCCTTAAACTGGCCAAAACTATCTTCTGGTCAAATGTCGTCTGCTTCCATGTTTTCAGCCAATTTCAACAGTAATGAAAAGCAATTTGATTGAGAATTGAAGATGAGACCTATCAAGATAACATGCCCCAGGTCAACAGCTTTCCTTGGCATGGGTTGGGCATTTAGTGCCCAACCCATGCCAAGGAAAGCTGTTGACTTAGTCTTAATTCAAGGGGGGAAGGGTTAATGTAGGATCTACTAGACAAGGACCAGGAAAAGACCTGGACGCAATATGCCTTTCAAAGCACCATTAGCATTTTGTTTTATTCATTTCTTTCAGAACTCGGTTATTTATTTGTTGTTACACATGTCCACCCACTGTCTGCTTTATGGTTTTCATATCAATTATGCAACTCTGATTGAAGATTACCCTTTGTTTCAGTTTCTCAGAATTCTGTCCAGGGAGATGAACACTACCATCAGGAGATAGGTCAATTTGGTAATACACGGAATCCTGCCTCAGTTCCATATACAAGCAATCAAGTATGAAAATGGACCATTAAAATATACATGTTCAGTTGTGTGTATACCTGTTAACTGCTTTGGCCTAACAGTTTCAATTAGGTTACCAGTTATAATGGCTATGAGTTCATCTCTGATTTCCTTGGTGCTTCAGCATGATCCAAATCATACAAACAAAATCTGTGTAACATTTTAATACCACAGATTTTCATAGAAATCCTGATTAAAACAGTGACTGTAAAGAGAGGGTTCATTCATTGTCAAAAATGGTGTTGCAGTTGATTACACTGGTAGATTAAGTACGAACATAAATAGTTCTGCAGTTGTTAACTGGTATGTCCATTGTAACCCAAGGCATACATAGATCCTATTCTACATGATGGAACCATATGCACTGATCTAACTGAGATCAAGCGGTATCTACCTAATTCAGACTTTGACTGAACCATCAAAGCAGACATTTTTAAGAGTGGACCAATGTATGTTGTTCCTTCAGATCTTTCTATTCTGAATATAGAAATGACCTCAAACCATTTATGATTTGCATGAAATGTCTCTCAGTTCTAAATCAACAATCATAATGCTACTCATTTCCAAATTTAGAATTCGCCATTCTCATATCAGTGCATGCCTCCCATTGACAAAGTCATTATATTTTCATTCACTGCCATTGAATGAATACTTCATACAGTTACTTGATGCCATGCTACCTTGTACTCTGGCAGAGTTGGTAGAGAGTAGGCACTGAGCACCCAAACCCCACCAACAAAGGATGACTAAAGCAGAGGTCTTATCTACAATTTTTATTAACGTTTTTTCTTTGTCCTCTTATATCCTGTTATTTCCAGATATTAGATAAATCTATGAATAAGTAAAGGTGTACATGTATTTCAAAGTACTTTATTATAGCTTTTAAATGCCCTCCTACTATTTTTCTGGTGCAAAGGTTTTGAAATGTTGGACAAGAAAACCTAGATGGTCCTGTACATAAGTGGGCTGGTATTGATAGAAAAAAAAGAGAAGTCTACAGATTTCCACTGTTTTTAGGTGGGGTGTTTATATTCCTCAAATTATACAATGACATGCTATCAGAACAAGCATGGGATTTTCATTATTTCTTATTGAAAGCCTTCCTTCTACCTACCTGGAAAGGACAATCTCGTTGGGTAACACAAAAACAAGTCTTCAGCCGTAGTTATGAATGATAGCGATGGATGCAATGTCTGTACATCTGCCGATAATATCCTGAATTGACAGCCAAATTGGCAGACACATCATCAGTATACACTATGGAAGGACAGTTCAGCAGGCAAAAAGTCACTCAGAGACTCCTTTTCCTTTATATTCAGCAAAGACAGTCCTTCTGATAAAAACTTGCACATCTGACCCCTCCTCATGCTCCCCCCCCCTCCCCAACTCTTGAAAGAACAACAATTCTGGAAGCAGTGTATAGTTTGCATTACAATACAGCACAGGGGCAACCAGCACAATGGTTGTCATCATATTGTGGTTGATACCAACCCGTTCATACTGACCGCCAAAGTCACTGTCCACCGAAAATGCTGATCAGGGTTAGAAGGGAACAAACAAAAAATGTTGCCCCCCATGCTGTTTCCTGTTTTAAACACCCTCTGCTGCCCCAACGCATATAATCTATATACCAAAAGATTCGTCACAATCCACTCTCTCGATCCTGCCTAATAATTGAGTTGTTAGATGTATTTTAGCCACTTTATTTCTCACAAAGCCAAGGTGGTCTGGTACAAAGACACTAATCAAGCTATAGTTGCAGTTCTGGTTTCTATGATTCATTAAATGATTGTACTTGTTGGTGGAAAAAGTTTGTTTCAATCCAACTGAGATATTCCACGTAGGCTTAGAACTTTTCAGCCAGCCCTCATAGGTGCAGGATGTGGACCTGCAGTGGACCACATTTTGCCAATTTTGTCCAGTTCAAAAGGGAAAGGGTTTAGAGTAAGATTGGTAACTTGACATGACTGCTGAAAATGAGAATCACCTGTCCACGAAAAAAAAAAAACAGTATAAGGCAATTTATTTTTCTCATTTCTATAATTGTTTCATCCAAGTCAAAGGCAATTCTATAATGAGGAAGGTGATGATATCATCAATTTCAGGTAGATACTGGGAATGTAAATTGTCAACCCAATCTCCTCTTACAACACTGATACCAGAAGCTTTCTGATGAACTTTCCATTGATTTTTTTTTTTTTACTTTTGACCATATTTGGCAAAAAGCAACCTGTACATGCACGTAAAGTTGCCAAGATACCACTGCACATACAGCAAGGTGATACTGACACACTTGAACCTCAACTTCAACCTGCATGTTCTGCTAGGATGTACAAATCAAAATATCCCCATGTAGGCTACAAAAGCCCACATACACTGTTCTGGTAACAAAAATGAACATGACTTTTGTCAGACACGAGAACCAAGATTCCTGCCCACATGTGGACATTCCAAGCACAATCCTTATTCACACACAGGCACCAAGCACAATCTTTTGATCAAATACAAAAATCAAGCACAATCCTTGTCCACATACTACCATCTAAAGCACAATCCTTATTCATATTTGCACATCTTAAGCACAGTCCTTCTCCATGTTGTGCAGTTCTAAAGGACATTTCATGCTAAAGACACAGCTTTGTTGAAATTGTGTCCTTGTCCACATGGTAATACCCAAAACAAGATTCTGGTTCATTTAGGCATTACAAAAATGCATGGGCTATCCCAGGAGACTTCTGCTCAGACTAAACTGATGAAAAGCATGCTGCTTTTCAAACCAAGGTAGCACTGCTGAGCAAAACCCTTGCCTATGATGTGCTTGGCCACATGGTAATCACATCTGCATTCTCTCCAATTCCACTTTTCCAAATATCTCTTCAAATGGTCACATTAACTTTTTCACAGCCAAATTTTGACTGAGTCAACAGCTTTCCTCAATGTAATTTGGGTGCCCAAAGCATGCCAAGGAAACTGCTGACTTGAACCATTCTTGTGCTTTCATGTTACTGCAGCCATGCTGGTACCTGAATAAAAGTTTGGTTTATAAAGAATATGAATCTAGCATTCTTATGTCAAATCAGAGCATACCGATTTTATTGAAATTGGTACTGAAACAGTTAAACGCCAGAGTGGTTCTCAAAAATCATGACCACCTAGATCCTTTCAGATAGCAATTATGTATAAAGTTGTGAAAGAGACTTGAGGTGGAGTTAAATGCACTGTTCACAACAGGTGTGATCAAAATTTCTTGTCAATAGCAAGCACTGCTTATAATCTGTCTTGAAAGCTTGCTGTCCCCAAAGAATCATAAACCACTTTGTATAAGATCTCCTGCCTAAACCCCATTCCCACAACAATAATAGATGGCTAAACTAAATTTACGTCTCTCCTCAATCCATGGCGCTTGCCATTCATAGCCCCTCAACTTGTCTTGACATCACAAATTGAAATGACTACATCTTACCTTGGCTACCACCATGCTCCTATTCCATTACCATTTATAAAGGGTTGTATCATGTTTTTGCACTTTATCTTGTCAATTTATATAAGGTGAGAAAAACCCCAATACTTCCATCTTGAACTATTCACCAGAGATTAGCTTTTCAATTTTCATTTGAAATGATTCATCCTGGAGAAATCAGCCAACAGTAAAGGTGATGACAAATTCACTGAGGAATCTGATTTAAATCAGTGCTACCATTAACATCTTGCTCCGACTGAACTGAGTCTTTTGCATTAAAAAAAAAACACATCCTTGGTGTTTATCATGCTACCCCAAGACACTTGAAGAGATCAGGAAGTATTATACTGTTTCCTAGAATATTCAAATTCTTAATTTGATTTTTAAAAATCCATCGCATCAGCCAAGCTTCTAGTTCATTTTGAACAGAATGAAATTAATCTTTTTTTAGGCCAAGTGCAAGAAAGACGGGTAAATAAATGTTAAAGTCTAATAAATGGAACTACACTTCACACAAGATCTCCATCAGCAAACTTGATATCAAATAAATTGTGTTCTATTCTGGTGTAATAAACCAAATACATGTAATAAACTCAAAACATTATAGCAGTAATGACTCTAGACAAAGCATTGTGAGTGGACAAATTATTGTTCCACAATATGATCCAAACACCATGCACTAAAAATTCCTTGTCTCTGGATGTCCAAATTTTGTCAGTTGTCAACAATTTTGACAACCCATTTTTTTTTTTAGCGTTTCAGGATCTCTAAACATAGACCAGCATGACTGGCTTTCCCTTTCCTCCATACCCATCTTCAGACTTGCACTGCCCCTAGTGGTGAAATGGTGGAACTGCAGTGAACATACCAAAGACTGCCAATTTTCCATGTGGTCCCAACATATGCAGTATGCAGTTGCTATTACAACTGCACTTCAGCATTACATTGAACAAATAAACAGGTCCATGACAATTTTGGATATCTTGTCAATTTTCTCACTGGTTTGTTCAGGGAAGAAAATATTAGCCATATCAGTTTTCACATTTTGAATGATGGTTGCCAGATGTGAGAATATCTTACTTATGACTAAGCCACAAAGGGTTACAATTATATTTCAGTCCACATGCATATTCTTCTTGTTAAATCTGATGTTAACTTCAAGTGCTACTGTTAGAGCTTTAAATAGGCACCTTTTCAATTTTTTTTATCCATGTGGTTGCAGAAGACTGAGGTTGAGTAACTTTGTTTACAAAACTGATAAACTAAATCTGTCTTTCGCTAGCTGCACTAGGGCTCCTGCAGGGGGTCCCATATTCCCACAAATTTATGATCATTCCCTTTTCTCAAGAGACCATGCAAATCAATGTTTCATCAAGAGATCTGTGTTCCCTGTTCCTAGGAATTTTAAAGTTCCCTGTTCCCTATAATTGAAAGAAACAATCTCTCTGTTGCAACAAAATAAAAGATCCTTCATGAAAACCCCTATAAGAGCCCCTGTGTTCAATTCTCATAGGGCCTTCTTTCAACGAATGTGAAAACCCCTCTGAAAGCCCCTGTGCTCAGCTTTGCCATGTCTGAGTGGTGTGGCTGCTCCCATTCCAGTGCTACTACCCCCTGGTTTCAACAGCTGTCCACAGCACATGTAAGACCCTGCCATTCTCAGCTTCTCCACAAATCTAGGTGGCCCATGTTATCTGCACTATTTCATGTATCAGGTGCAAAGCTTGTACAAGTGCCCGCTTAAGTCTTTCCCTAGATATATTAACTTCTACCATACATTTCTGGGATTTTGTTATTACAGTGCAACCTGTCTTCTGAGTGTAATATGGTGAAATAATAACATGCCAACAAAATTTGTCTTCATGCAGATCCTGTGAGCTTTCCTCTCCATGTGACCAATTTTATGTCTCAGGCAACATGTCACAATTTATGAATGTCCAACAGGATCTTCTTAAAACAGGTTTTACCACATGCTCAAAGGTAACATATACGTGGTAAAGTATGGGACTTTTGATTAAAACTGAACTGAGTACACTATGCCATGTAACCATCTTAACCTGTATTGACTCCAGATTTACAGAAACAAATAAAGATACAAAGTTTAACCTTTGTCATGCAAAACACTCAAGTCCCTGAAATTCCATTGCTTCTTTTCTCCTGGATTTTAGCAGATGTTTGCCTAGTAGCAAATTATCAGAGGTGCGTGTGCCAGTTGCTGGCAAAATGCAGCAACAGGCATCCTTATTTTACTACAAGATTTTTCTAAGCTCTTACACTTAGTTAACAATTTTAAAGTTACAACCGATCTATCCTAAATTAGAAATGAACAGATTTTCTCCAAATAATTAGATTAAAAATCAATTCAAGGGCCAAACAAAAACAAAAAAATACTGATATCAGTTAAACAAAGAACTCACGCTACAAGTTATGACAGATAACTCCAGTATATCAAACTCCACGTGTTTGATGTTTCTGGAAGCCACAGTCACTTAAAAAACACTGCCTATTCTGAGCATGTCACAGTCACTACTGTGCACCTGAAAGATGTAAGGGGCTCCACTTGCACCAAGACCTTTAACTAGGTACGTGGTAGCTTAACATTACATAGCATTCAGCACCTGATTGGGAAACACAAGAATTACCTCCACGCCAGAGCAGCATTGTTACTCCTTCTCCCGTCCTCCCGCACTGGACTGTTGGTGCAATGACTCACACAGATTTTTTTTTTTTTTTGCAGTATGCATCGATGTAATATAATTAATCTGGTCATATTTTTCATTTACCCGAGTGGCCAAAGTAGGCGGCTCTATAGTCTTGTTCACCAGCCTACAATCCAGGGTTGGAGAAAATGACTGGCAGTTCTCCTTTATTAGGTTGTATTGTATGTGTACTAGGTGGGAGTGGGGGTGGGGGTGAAATACTCAGTGGGCTACTACTACTATATTTGTCAGTGACCCCTGCACAAACAAGCAAGCCAAGTGGTGCAATATTGCTGGACTAGCTCACCATGGCTGTGTCACCTGGCCCCTCCATCAGCTGTCATTAGCTGGCAAGCTATACTGGAATTTTGTCCTCCATCATTAATTAGAAGTGTGGGACAATAAGAATGCATAATGCACTGCCGTATACCGTACACTCCATCCCCATACCCGACTTAATCAAACGACAGTTGAGACACACATAACATGAAGACTGTCTACATTCTCTCCCACAAAAAAATCAAACCAATTGTCAAGGAAAATCTTCTCAGCCACATGCATCTCCTTGCATTATAAACCACATGTAAAACTGCATGCACACATCCTAGAAATCTAAATGCATTATTTCCCAAGCCTAGCTGACAGCTTCAGTGAGAAGCCCTCTCCTGAACTCCTACTTATGATACTTTTACGGTCTCAATCATCTGTCAAACGGTAAGTTATATTCGATACTGATCTCAGAAACAAGTGTATACTTGTATTCTGTACCCAATTTCTTGCAGGCAAAATTTTAAATGATCAGCTCAGGCTATCCGTGTTTATACAAGATACAATTAGGTTTTCATTAAGTGCTGAAATGAATCTTGTGTCAGAGCCTGTACAACTATCATGTGATCATCTTAACAAGTGCCCTGGGCAGCTCAGGCAGGAGGCAGCCAATAGGCTTCCTTGTTACAAACCTATTGTCCTCACAGGGTCGGTCAACCACAGTTCACATCGTAGTGTGCCTCCTCAGTGCCTTGTTGTGCTGGTCATAACTATGAGTAGGACCACAATGAAATCTTGAAGAAAAGTGTGTGAAATAAGCAAATGTTTCCACCAGTCTACAAGGACGTCAGCCAAGGAAAATGAGTTTACTCTGCTGTATATTGTCATCCAACTGAACATTATCTTTGCATACAAGTGCTGTATCAAGTTCAATTGGCCAACCAAATTTACGAGCCATCTTGGACAAGTGGGCAACCCTATTTTGGCCATAGACATTACAACCCTGAACATCACATTTATAGATTCTATTTGGCACAACTATGATGACATCAATGATAAAAAAAAATGCATAGCCACTCTTGAAAAAAAGCATCAAAGATTTGATTTGATTGATTTAATTGTGTTTCAAGATGCCCTTGCTTCCACAGAAACAAATAGTTTACACTCCAAAAAGTTAAAAAAAGCTGCATCACTAATATTTCTTACTCAAAGCTCATTCTTTCCATGTCATGAAAAATCCAGTAACTTGGTACTGGACATCATAATCCATGTTAAGTACTCAACCAAGCCAACCATGTGCTTTTTTATAGTAAAGTGCACCTCTTTCTTCCTTTCCTGTGTAGAAAACTGATACGCCTGTATTGGATGCAATTTTACTGATGCCAGCCTCTTTTTAATATATGTCCATTAATTTTCAATTATGAGAATGTTGTTATCACTGCAGTTCCACAATTACCAAACCTCAGCCCATGTAATACGTGATACTGCACTTTTATGTGATACTCTCAAGCTATAAGCAACTTGTCATTTGAGTCCCCACTAAAATGTGTGCCAATGTAAGCATTTTAACCTACATTAATCTAAATGAAAGCTGATTTTCCACTGTTCCACGCTGCAATTCACAGATGAACAAATCTTAATCAATTTCCATGAAACCTAAAATTTTAGGAAGTGACCACTTTTGATTTTCTACTTTTACCTCTCAAGAACATGACGTCTTAAGTACAGTTTTTATTAAAATCTCCAAGATCTCAAAAGGTTTGATTGGATTATGCACACAAGATGCTGACATATGCTGTTTCAGAAATACGTCACTCAGCGAGTTTGGGGTGGGTGCAGCAGACGCAAGGAAAAACAGGCGATATTATGAATTTGCACGTGCATTCTTTGGAACGTGCTCCAGGTATATGCACAGCAAAGCAAATGCCAGAGTGCATTATGTTACTAATCAATGAAGATTACAATGAATTTAAGTTGCATTGACAGCTAGGTGTTGTATTAATGGTTGCCCATACATCAGTGGGCAATCTTATCCAGTACCTTCATCTCCTCATTTACTGTGGCCACATTTTCAGATTCTTTCTTTGGGACTCTGTTGCTACATCCTAGAAATGAGATCCTTGTGCTTGGAATTCATAACTTTCCAATTGGACTTAAAGTCACCTGACTAAAATGAATAGCAGGTAGAGTGAGGATTTATTCATTTTTGCAAAGAAGATCCTCGGCAGTGCTATTCAATAAAGATTTTTTACCGCCGCAGAATTTGGACCTAATTATAAGTGCACAAACATGTCATTATTTCTCCGTCTGTTCTTATTACCAAGATCAAAAGATTCATTGAACTGACTTTTTTTCCTCTGTATGCCTAATGCCTGCTCAGGCTCTCCAACTTACTGTTAACTTGCTCACCAATAGGGTCCGAGTGCTGGCTGCTATCAGCTCCAAAATTAATGTTTTTTTCCTGAAAATCTTTTCACATTTCCAGATGACACCAATGGGGATCAGGGGTGACCCTGAGAACTCATGGACTATAAACGTATTTGCAGTATCTCACAGGAATGATTCATTGTGAATAGTTATGCAGAAATAGCGAGATATCACAGTGACTATACATTGAAGAATTTTTACATTATGAAGGCTACAGAAAAGTAGGAAGTTTCAAGATGACACTGAAATATTCAAATACACTGCTAGTTGTCTGTTTGCCCATTTATCCTACGAAAGATGAAAAATACATTCAAGCTACAAATCACACCAGAAAATCATATTACATGAATGGTGTTCTCAGTGTGGGGATGTCGTGGTTATATTCTCATGACAGAATGATGTATCAGTGGAAAATATGGAGTCATGCAGGTTGAAAAATACCTGTACTTTCCTATGAAGCGAATGCTTTACATGTAAAAACAAAACTCTCAAAGAAGTGCACATGTCAGAAGTTGACTTAAAGAAATGCATCAGTTTCCAAGTCACCTTCTGTAACCATGTAAGACAAAAGGCCAGAAATGTGTGGATTCTATCTGCTCTAGAATGGCCTGTATGAATGACAAAGAGAGCCACTCCCAAGACCAGCTAGCCCAGTCCCACAGCCAACATATAGCACTATCTGCTCTACTACAATCATTGTTATATTGCTTGTAATAGTTGCACTTGGTGAATCTGTATGCTTTAGGTAAAATCAATGGACAAATAAGATGGCATCAGGCTATGGATTTCCAATGCACACAACAGCCGTAGTACTAGGCAATGATAGGACAGGGATCAACAATTACTATAACCAGTGAATGGACCAATTTAGTGAGAGCTAGCACTGATTTACTGACAATTTCTATGCTGGCAGTCCACAAGTGGGGCTCTGTCAGTGTCCATAAATATTGATTATTTGTGTAGATTACAATAGGAAGGCAGCACAGTAGCTCAGGACGAGTACCAGCCACATGTGGCTACATGTGCCAGCAGTGTAACTGTGGAGTTCAGCTGCCTGCAATGCTTTACATTAGCCAGCCCATTGATACAAGTCTTACACCTTTGCTTTTTTTTTTTTTTTTTCACCTTGTAACACGACATGGCAGTTACGCTCACTATCGTACATCTATTATTCACCTAATGTGTATTGTTCAGCTAACAAATGTTTACTTACAAACCTGGCTCAATATTACCACCTACAAAACGAACACAAAACTGTCAAGCTGATCTGCTTGTTAGATGGGGACACAGGTACATAAATCGGTGGTAGGCAACAACAACAGCTCTATTGCTACTTGGCAGCACTTCTGAAGTGGCAGCAGCATCATCTTCTATGTACACAGAAATCATTTCAATACATTGCCTATTGACCACTCTTCCAGCAGTCATAAGAATAAACATTCTATTTGAGAGATTGAATGCTTTGAAGCTGAAAAGGGGGAGAAAAAACACCAATTATATAACATGCCTGTCCAACTGGTCTTGTAAAAGCAGAACAAAAGAGGCAGAATGAGGAGTGAATACTGAGCAACATCAAAGCCTAGTATCCTTTGTATGGCCTTTAGGCCATGTAAACTATTTGTCCACTGTGAGGGTCTATTCCAAACCTTGTAGCAGTATCTCTACAATTATGTGCTGTCATGAGTTCAGCTACTTTATCAAAAGCAATAACATTGATCAACTGTTTTACTCCTGGTCAGATACAGATGCCTGTTTTTACATCTATACAATGAAACTTAATTTTTGAACACAAAATAGCAATGACTAAATTGCAACTTATTCCTGATGTTTGGAAAGAAAAAAAAAGGAATACAATGCAAAACTGTTTTCATCATTTCAACTATTTTCAAATTGTGAAAAAAAAGGTCAAGAACACAATTTGTTGAAGGTGTTTAACATTGCCAGAAGACCTGGAAGTGTCAATTATGTTCAATTTTTCCAGTCACTTTTAGGAGTAGAATCGTAATAAAAGCTGGAGAAACTGGAGACCAAAGGACAATGTGCCAGAAGGCACTTGGATTGCCCTCAATTTCAAGGTTTCTTTGGTTCTACAAGAAGCCACTATGCATGCATCCCTGACGGACAGGCATTATGTGCAATTTACGCATGATGGCCAGTTCTCTGTGGTGTTCAAACAACACAAAGGTGGTGTATCATATCCCTTGTTCCACCTGCCGGTAGAGCCTGATGAACCAACTATTCTGCTCCTTTTATGTTGTCTTACCAAGGTGAAAACTTCCTTGTATATAATGCACCAGGATCTATCCACATTTCAAACAGTAAGGTGGAAATTTAGAGTGTGGGAGCAGTATTTGCCCGGGGGGAAATTGTTTGCTTTTGATAAAGACCCGTGAGGGACAGATCTGTAATAGGAAGACAGAGGCATACATGAAAGTAAAGGTAGACTAAATGGAGCTTGGTATATTAGCACCAGACCTGTATGTAGAAATGTGCTGGGTTTTCTTAAATTCTTTGATGCAAGATTTACACTGTAGAAACAGGAGGACCAATAAGTGACACCCTGACCCTGTGATGTCTTGGTCTCAACGCAGTGCACCACATTGAATGGCTGTGCCCGAATGGCTCTCGTTTCACTTGTGTACCAGTGTATCTCATAACACAGTGTAGTACAGCAAGCAAATCTGCCAACCTTGTGTACCACATCATACAGCACTGCCTGAGTGGCTCTCATTTCACTTGTGTATCAGTAAATGGCTCTAATTCTACTCATGTATCAGTAAATGGCTCAAATTCTACTTGCCTATCAGAAAATGGCTCTAATTCTACTTGTGTATCAATAAATGACCCTATTTTATTTGCATATCATAAATGACTATCATTTCACTTGCATATGGTTCTTATTTCACTTCTGTTTTGGTAAATTTTCAACATTGTGCACCATGGCAAATGGCTCTCATTTCACTTGGGTATCAGTACATTTCCTGACTGAGGAGTGGCACACATGTCCAGCCAGCCTGCTGACACATTCAACCTATCTGCTCAAAACCTATCACCACAGGCCTGCACTTCTGTGGCTGCAGTCTCACATGATTACTCTGGGCCTTTCTTAATGTCACTTCAATGTCATGAATCTCAATGCCTGCATGAGCTGATGAACTGATTCACAGCGGCTATTTTGCCAGAAAATCTCCACACAAAATTAGTAACAACCAAGGAGGTATATGACAGGCAATTTGCATATATGATTATATTTGACCAAATTCAGATGGGATCTGCTGGCAATCTGGGCTGTCTAAAGGTACTGTCAGCTCTCGTGCAAGTCTGATGACAGCATCTTTGCAAAGTGGACATAGGCAATTGTCAAGGATTAGGCAAATAAGTGACAATCATAATTCAATCTAATACATGTTTCAATCATTGGGTAGAGTGATCAAATAAAATGAAAACTTAGCTAATAAGGATTTATAACAGCGACAATGGTAATACAACTGACCACGAGATTCGGCTCTATTGTTATGGACATTATTAATTTGAAATCAGCATGGCGCATTAATGAGTGGCCGGCCAAGGCAGGGGTATCTGCAGGGACCCTGGGGAAAGAACCCCTGGGAACTTGAGCAATCAATGCTTCAATAGCATGCTCAATAAATTACAATATATTATTCATCAAGGGGTCCATCCCAAGTGAAGGCAGCGTTCCTTGGCCTTGGAAAAGACCGCACAGCACTGTGGGCAATGTCTTGTAGTTCTACATGGAAGTGCAGGTCAGGCGAGCTTTGGTGTTTGACAAAGGTTGGGTACAGGGCAAGGACTTGGGACTGACGCTTGGGGCATGGCAAGAGTGTCATGCCAGAGAAAGGCTGTTAACACCTGGAACCACCACCCTATAATCAAGGGGTGACAAATGGGTGCACTTGTATGGGAAAATTATGGGCAGTTTGGGGCAATGCCTTTGCTGGTCAAGGTAGTATTTAATGATGACTTCATACAATATGGATTTGCACTTTGGGGATTGGGGCTACACTCACAGCCACAGCACTTTGCAACTGGAGTAAAGACATGGCTCAAATGGGATATGCTAGGTTTTCACCAACAAATGTCCATACCTGGTGTCTATGTCTTTACCTGAGAGTTTTCCCTCTTTGTCCCGATTTGGAGCTTTCATTTCAATTTTCATATCTGAGAATATTGCCTTTTTCCTTTGTTAAATATAACCCTTTCTTGGACTGACGAAGGTAGTCCTGCCTTGTTTTCTGACAGGAAAGTCAAAGGTTTGTGATTCCTTGCTGTCAAAAATTGATTTCGTTTTATCAGCTTTCCATTATGTGATGCATGCATACACAAATTGATTTCTTATGCTTCATGTGTTACATTGCAGTTTTACTGGCATTTCTGTTTCAATTTTTGTAATTTCTTAAGACAGTATTTCTTTCTTTCATTACACCAAAATGATAAGCATGAAAAAATTATAAGAAAGGCTTAAGTATATGACACCATACTACAATCATGTTGTAAACTTGAAACAGAATGGTTGTCCAGTGACAAGACAACAGTCCTGAAACAATTGCTTAGTTAGCATAACTCCATTTTTTCTCTCTTTCCAAACAACCCCAAAGATTATTAGACTTGCTTCTGTTAGACAGTATTTCAATGTTTTACAGTCTTTATGTACATTAAATGACCTGTCCAGAAAAAAGAAGGAAAGAAAGAAAATTATCAAAATTATGTGTCAAGTAGCATGTTCAAGTATACAAATGTTATTTCAGGAATAACAATGTATCCCCAAGGTGAGCCAAGAGGCAGAGATTCAAAGACCCCATGACCATGGTGGCATTGCATTACTTGCTCATGCCCTAGTTGTGTGGACCAGTGGCAGCCAAGCATGTTTGAACCATCCCTCAATCCTTCACCACCAACCCAGTCACTGTCTGGATCTCTCAGGGTCACAACACCTTAGCAAATCCAAACTACTACCCCGTTTTGGTAACCTTTTCCCCCCCTGGTCTTTCATCCTGCCCACGAGAGCTGACAAATGCACAAAAGGCAAGGTAGGCATCTAAACATCACACCGGCAAAGTTCAGTGGAACAGACATGCTCGACCTATTTTGGACAGGCAGTATACCGTGGCTGCACCTGAGTAACTGTTACACAAGCCACCATGCAATTGCCTGTACATATAGCTGTCTGGTCCAACTGATCAATAGACTGGCTGTTGTTACGCATTGCTACATAATATTGTGGACAAGTTTACAGTGCCTTGGTGACCTCACAGCCCAGTCAAACACATCCATTGTGTACACTCGTCTCTTATCACATGGACTCTTCAAGCTAGATTCATTGCGCTTTTGACTCTATTCGTTTTCACTTCAAAAACTCACAGGACCTCTAAAGCACAAGTCATGATTAAAGGCATACACAAAGCGACATGGCTGTAAAAATCTATGGAGGTAATCATGTCCATATTGGGGTGGGGCAACCATGGATAACTGGCTTTTTTAATGTATCTTCCTGTCTGCATATATATGGCAGACCAGGAGTGTCTCCAGATCTTGACAGCTGTATCACATAAACCAGTCACTCTACCTACTGGTAAATGCTTGGCTTTTCATCACTTTTAAGTCCTCTTTATAAACTCTTTACAAATTACCGATGGGATCCTAAATCCAGTTGATTTTATTTGCCCTGCATACAGCAGGAGTTGTGTTCAGGATGTCAACCCACTGGCTATAACTCCCTTTCCCACCCCACATGATCCAGTGATGTGTCTCTCAACGCCACCTATAACACGAGTCAATATTCTGGTGTGCTGCTAACTGCATGGACCAGAAGCATGGGGCAACGCATGCTGGCTTTGCAAGCAGTCAAATTAATCCTTTTCTTTCCTGTGTGGAAAACATGTCTATTGCCTTTGTGCCTTATAGTGTATGTATAGAACATTGCAACCTGTTCACAGCGAGCGACGCAAGCAGTCCACTTCCTCAATACCACAATGCCATTCAATGTGCTAGCTTATTTGCACTTGGTCATTCAGATGGTGACAGCTTAAAACATCTGATATAACAATCCCAAGTTGTGTATCTATCTGCCGTGGACCACTGAACCTTGGCCTTGATATGAATTCTGATTAAGCAGTTTTCCATAATCATATGCCAGTCATGACCAGTGCAGGTGCTACCACCTTGGTATATATTGGGCTTCATGCAGCCATGAAAAACATGGTGTATTATAATGCAATGAGTGACAATATTAAAAAAGAAAGACTGGGACACCATGTTGAAATGGTGGTGGAAGTGTGTGTGGGGGGGGAGGGGGGGGGGGGGAGCTTGACATGTTGGCCTGGTGACTGTGGGTCAGCAAAACAGAGCTAGATCAACTAGGATCTTTAACACTGTATACCCAGGTGCAGCTATAGATGTACATTGTATGTCGCTCCATGTTTTTGTGTCCTACTTGCTCTATTCCACCAGTCACACACTACGTTGACTCTCTCCCACATTGTATGGTCTTACCATTTTTTTTTTAATCCGTAGACATGTTTTCCATGCTCAATATAACAGAAGGTCCTTGATCAAATCTCAAACAGTGCTACCAAGGGCAACCATGCCACGGCAAAGTGAGCCGAGGACATTCAACCTGGTGTGAGTCTGGCTGCTGGTTGCGTGTTTTAAAACAAGCAAGTCTCGAGGACCTTTCATGCCATATTAAAGATTTGGCTCAGGTGACCCCAAAGGCACATCTTCCATCTGTCTGTGTATCTGCTGTCATCAAATTTCCTTCCTCTCAAATGTGTTTGATTAATATATTGTTTCTGGGCTAGATGCCCTTCTAGGAAGACCAGATGCCGTGAGGGATCAAAGATTATTGATATTCTGCACAGAGAACGGTAACGTTTCTTTCAGGTTTATTTGTTAACCGGTGTGCACTTTTGTTCCAGTCATTTGTCACTGGGTGGTGGCCAGAATGTCCCTTGTGAACACAGTATTATGCCCATTTAGGTGACTCAGTGGACCATGGGCATGACATCCTCTGTGAGATAGACCGGCACCAGAACCATCAACCTTGGCAAAAAGTCATAGAAAAAGAGCATCATAAATCAGGAAACCTGCAGGTGAATTTGCACCTGAATGTTACCTGAGATATGAGACTAGGCTGTCATGGCAACCAGACCATCAGCATCCCCATCATTGGTGTGGATGGCTGCACACTGGAGTCCTCGGTGGTCAATCACACTGGTAAACAAGTCAGACCTGAAGTCATTAATGTTACATGGCCCTTTTGTCGATAATATTACTATTATGGATTTTTCCCCCGCAGATGGTATGTTCCTTAATGGACATCAATTTGCTGGCAGTGGGACAGAGAAGGAGTGCAGGCAATGTCCTGAATGCCTTGATCCATGCAGCCTGAGGGGGTCTTACTGCATGGCTGGACATACAGATGAAAGCTGACCAGAAAACCGAAAGTACAGGAACACTCCTATAATCATGGAATGGCTTCTTCTTTGCAACTATTGCAAAATCTGCCTCTCCTTAACTCTTGTCACCCTCAGAAGGCCACATTCACCTTTGCTTTTCATATGTTAGCTAATTTGCTGGGTTAAAAGCACGAAGGATTAAACTTGTTGACTGAAGCACTAGCTACATCAGCTTCTTTTGCAGACTGCAAACACTGAGTGTAATTTCTGCCTGTTTTGTCCATCAATACGGTTCCAACTGGAACTTTCATGTGCAGAAGAGGCACTCCAGGACAGGGGTTAAATGAGGACATTTGGCTATAATAAAGACCTGAAAGCAGCCACTCTTTTCTGTGTAAAACATAGCAGTATCTGCGATAATGTCTGTCTACCTATCATCACACTAAATGGCCTTTTAATGCTTGCTCACTCAGACTGCCCAAAAATGCTAGCATAAAATTGTCATCTACTTAAATGTTTTATTTACAGTTTCATGTTAATGAAAAATGCTTGCACAGAATTGCAGTTGAGACTTATCTTGATGACATGTCCCATGTCAACAGCTTTCTATGACATCCATTGGACACACTGTATCCAGAATCTAATATCATGGACACTGAAAAAACGTATACAAGTGTAAAGAAAAGATGGAGTTTAACACAGCAGGGTTAAAAAAATTCCCCACCAGTGAATGCAAAAAAAAAAAAAAAAGAAAAGAAAAAAAAAAAAAAAAAAGAAAATTGTGTTACAAAAGTTGACCAATTTGATGAAGTTTCTCAGATGTTTATATTTGGTGGTGAGCATTTAATTACAGATATATTGTCATTCAAGCTTACAGTACGCAGCATGTGACCATTTGTATAATCAGCAACAGGCCTCAGATGCATGGCTTACTGGACCTGTACGCATGGTTAACAGTAGATAAACAGTACATATGGATGTATAAATAATCCACAGAGCTTTAGGCCCCCACGCCATAACAAACACCAAATCTATGAGGTAACCTGGCTAGACCACGAGGAAATGTGCCTTGTTCTCGATTTGCACTGCTACACTTGCATGGACACGGCCCACCCAATCTTTTCAAAAGGACGCATGAGGACATTGCCATTGTGCCTTTGTCTTCCGTTGACATTTATATGTCAGTTCAGGATGAGCAAACAATTCGGAGTGAGATACTTTGTATCCACCTTAGGCACAATATACCAGTAGCCATATTTAGACCTAACCCACACATAGGAAACATTGATGCTGGATATATATGACAGGTCTGCAGGACATTTTAGCATTGTCCTTTATTACCACGTATTTAATCAACCATATTGGTAACACGTATAGTAGACTGCAGGTGATATCCCCCCCCCCCCTCGATTACCTCAAATACTTATAATAATAATCATAGATAACCTTCCGAGAGAATGTGGCCAGAGGCTAAGCATACAATAGATAAATGTTAGGACACTAGGATGTAAAGACAACTTATCAGCAATATGAGGTCAGACACTGCTCAACCCAGTTGCCTTATCAAGATTGTGTCTGGCCAAGCTGACACTCCCTGCCCTTGGCTCAAAACTATTGACACTCACTCTGCTACACTACTTTATGTTCCCAGTATCTACAGCCACATCTCCTGGTACATTTTATTTTCCAGATACTGATGGCGCTGTGTGTGGTAAGCCATTTGTAGCCTGTACAAACTTGCTGGGTGTCGAAATTTGGATGTCCCAAGCTGAATCTGAACTAACTTGAATAAATCTGCTAGTGTAACGCAGCTAAACTGGACTTTCCCAGGTTCTTCTTTCAAAATCAATTGCCACCAAAATCTCTGATCCTATCACTGACAATGGTGACTATCAGCCACCATGACCTGGCTGTTAGCTATGTTTGTGACTATAATGGATTTTTATTTGAAGCACTTGATGACTTCTTTTATGTCAAGCTCAGTGTGTTTGGGAAACAGGACTATGATTTTTTTTTTTTTTATCAGTTATCATTATCGTTCATCAAAGTTGCTAGTTTTACAAGAGCAACATATTTGACCATGTTTCATACAGGGATCTGCCCACACATAAGGGTACTTTCTCATTGAATAATACAGGCTACAGCAGCACTGCTGCTGATACGAATGTCCTGCATTCAAGCAGCACTTTGTCTTTTTTCTTAACCTGTTAAATCTATCCATCCTCCTGTCCAGATATTCTACAGTTTATATCCATTCACTCTGTTCATACCAGCAAACACTTTCAGTTTTCCTTTCATACCAGTCTACACTTTCAATTTTCCCTGCATAGCAGCCAATACTTTCAGTTTTCCTTCTGCTCAGGAATATTTTGTTGTATTCAAAAGGTAAATTTCTTCAGAGAAGTCAGCTCAGATCATGTTGTCAGCATACACTTACCTGATAGTGGGATCAGACATACATGTACTGGCATTTATATGTACAGGACTGTCTCAACAGACTAAATTTCCTTTTGAAGCTTTCACATTAAACTAAATCATATCCACATAAAACTACAAATGGCCCAAATATCTCTAGATGTCACCTCTTTAAAAAAAAAAAAATCTGTATTTTGTGATTTTATGTTTGCCTTGAAATTATAGTGAAAAAAATTGCTCATACTGCATGCACTAAAAGATTATGCTCTAAGTCATCTTACCTCCCCACAGTTACAACTTTAAAATTAAATATTCCAACACAAAATCGCCAAAGGCCCAAATCTCTCTATTATTTCATATTTAACAGCTCTGTTTCTTGTGAAATTTGTGAAAATTGTTGACAACAACTACATCAGGAGATTAAGCTCTGTGTCAGCTAATTTGCCCATACTTCAGAGAAGGCATATGACAGAGAAAGTGAAACACATCACTGTCTATTACTCTGACTGGACAGGGATTATATCTTTTTCTGATTAAATTAAGATTGTTATAACAACTTTTTTTGAGAAGAGAGTGCTGGGTGTACTGAATGTAGTTGGTTAACCAACTTATTTTTATCTTATATAAGAGGTATTCGGTATAATTTTCAGTCATGATATTTCTTATTCATGTCTAAGTTTGTTAGATTTTTTTCTTTCTTTCACATATCTATGCGCTCTTGACATTTTGAGATCAGCATTTAGGACCTTCAAAGAAAAAAAAAAAAAAGACAAAACAAAACAAAACAATCATCAATCATACAATTTATACCTTTTTGTTTGCTTGGAAAAGAGGAAAAATGAGACACAGTATTTTTAAAACTAGAGGGCTGTGTGAACAGCCCATGCTCAGCTGACCTAAGCTTGTCCCACAAAGTCAATGTTGCAACTGAATAGACCTGTGTTCAGCTGAGTGCATATGACAGTTAGAAGTATTTCCAAGATTTGCCTAAAGAAAAATTCATTAAAATGTGAATTAGCATTAGAATGTCCATTAACTTACATGATAATCAATAGGAAAGGTGCATTTACTGGTTAGTACCTGACTTGAAAAAAATGTTAAAGATAAGAAATGCGCAGCAGTGCCACATAGTAATATCTTTGTTTGACCCTTTCACAAAGAACATATCCACAAAGTTTCAGCTTAATCTGAGTGACGGTTCTGGAGAAGTTGAATATAGCAAAAACACCCCCCCCCCCCAAAAAAAATCATAAAAAAAAAGGAAAAAAAATTGCAGTGCCACCTGGTGAACAAAGTAAGAACTAGGAGTCCCTAGAAGTGCTCCTGTGTGATATCAAAGCAATCAGGTCACCAATTTGGGAGAAGCAGATTTTTCACTATTTTCCCCCAAAAGAACCAAAAAAATAAAAGATCACTGGAGTGTGACCATTTGAACAAACTTGGTAGAGATCCACCCAAGGTACATTGCCACCAAGTTTGAAGTGAATCTGGCTGGCAGTTTTGGAGAAGAAGGCGAAAAGGTAATTGCGAACAGAAGAGACAACAGGCGACTGAACCTCCTAAAAACTCAGCCTGACTAGCAAGTCAGTTGAGCTAAAAATATTCCTTTCATCTTGCTTGCTATAAAGCCAGTCAAAACCTTGCGTCATTTCTGGTCACTATACAGGGCCAGCATATTGCAAGGAAAGCTCCTCAAAAGCTCTCGGACACAGGGGCAGCTGTATCCTGTTTGAAAATCTGTACATGTCAACCAAAATCTGAACTGCTTTTTAGTTGATGACTATAAAGTATATGGTGCAATGAACTCATTGGTTGCAGTATGAGGTAAACAATTGACAAAAAGTGCCTGTACCCACCTCCTAGTCCACCTGAGCAGGGTGACTTCCCTCTTTCATCTGAAAGTACATCACAGGGGAAAAAACACATTAGTTCATTTGTTGCACCTATGTCATTCATTGGCTGTAAAGACATAGCTCAAATCAAAATCTTTTGCAAATGGTTCCTGGTGTTGCCACACAAAATGTCTCTCTTAGTATTATAAATGTAAGTGTGCGTGTGCGTGTGCATGCACGCGTGCACACACACACACACTATGTCTCATTTTTCAACACTGTATTGTATCTTTTTTGTGCAAACTTTTGTTTGAATATGGACAGTGAACTGGCCAAAACTGGGTGGTAGTCATATATTGTCTGCTTCAATGTGTGTGTGTAAGTTTTTTTCTTTCTTTTTTTTTTTTGGGGGGGGGGGGGAGGGGACCGAATTTTAACAGTAATGGAAAACAATTTGACCGAAAATTGTAGATGAAACCTACAAAGGTAACATGGCCAAGGTGGTCAGCAGCTTTCCTTGGCACGGGTTGGGCATTAAGGAAGGGTTGGGAAAGCTAGCTGTTGATTCAGTCTTCACTGAAGTGGGAATCAGGTAAATGAAGCCCACACCTGAATCTTTCAAGTCAAAATGAAGTTGGACTGTTGCAGTTTGAGTGCCTGACCAACAGTTCATCCAGATTACACATTTACATACCTTAGTGCCCACCTGATTAACTGATAAGCAAATAATATGTCTTCAACAATCATGACTACTCAAAAAAATCTTACACTGGTTTTAACAAAGATAAACAAAAACACTGACATTCCCATGTAACCACATCACTCTAACTGTAGAAACAAAATACATTTAGACTTGACAAAATCCACTTGGAAGACAAATCATGCATGTACACTAATGGTATTTCAATATGGAAATGACCACCAAAATACTGTCGAATAAAATCTGCAACCTGTACAGTGACTGTCTCCCAGGCAAGCACCATGTTCCAGGCTAATGCTCAACCCTAATGATTCATTTCCTAAAAAGTTGATATCCTGATATATTTCACTCTGATTTGTCCTACCTTGTGGTTCCATTTATACAACTACAAAGACCAGCATTGAAATCCATCCAGTCATTGGCCTCTACTTTCTAAGTGTGAAGAGAATTCCCGAGTTCCTCTGAATTTAAGTTATGTTTCAATTCAATAAATTCAATACAAATGTAATCTGGACAAAGGACAATAATGATTGTTTGAATGATCGCTTTAACTGGCATAGAGCTGTCCTCAGCACATTTCAATCACACGGAATGTGAAAGTTTTAAATGAATGGAAGCAAACAAGTCTGAGTAAACAGAAATTTCTTACACCGTTTGTTCACAAGTGACCATAATGGACTGATATTAATACAAAACCTGCAGCTCCCAACAGAGAGAACATCACTCAACATATCATACAGTATGCATAGTGAAACTGAACCAATGTGTGAATGAATGTAGGAAAGGCACCAAAACCAATACTTTAATTACTTCATTTTTTCTCAAAGACGTTGTATATGCCCACTTAAGCTGTGCAGGGGGTCTATCATCTCTAGCTTGCATGTACACACATGGCTATTGCCTGTGTATGGCAAGGGAATGAATGCAGCCCTTCCTGTTGGGTGTAAACAGAATCCATCTCTCTGGGACGGGGAGAGGGGGTTGTGTGACTTGGGTATTGGATTGGTCCCAAGACAATGAGTGTATTTCCAGGAACCTGCTTCCCTACCACTTGTAAGTGCTAGTCTCGGTGGGACAAAAACGCATTTCACAGCTACAACGGGCGTGCATCTGACAGGAAATTGGCCAACATGGCTACACTAAGTTGCTGATGCAGTAACCACGGTGATAGCATCCACATGGGTCACAAACTTCACCATGTGAGCAGTTGGTCATGTCTGGTTGTTTGCTGGGCAATCACCACATTTTTTCCTTCAATTTATTTTGGTATAAGGCCTGTACATACAACTCTCACACCCCACGTTAGATGTGTACTCGTGCGGCTGCTCAAACAACGGACCTGCTGGAACTCCCAGACCTGTTCTCAAACGGTTTGCTCCAAACAGGATGGTGGCCTGGAGATCTCAATGAATGTTGGGTCTTCATGCCGACCAATACTTCAGCACAGACGAGCAACTTGGGTGTTTGTATAGATGTACCTGTATTGTATTTATCTAGTCCTTTAGCAATCACTGCCCCATCCCGCTCTGTGATGTGCCAATACAGACACACGTTCTACTATGCCAATGACACTCTAATGTTTGCTGCTGTAGCCTTTTTTCCTGCTGGCTTGCCTTCTTTGGATCACTCTCATGGTCTGTACTACCACTGCACGATTAAGTTCTGCAGTCTTCACTCTCGGCCTTGATTGGTTAATTACCTGTTGCATGGATCAACACAAAGGCTAGATACACTGATCCGCAAAAGTAAGCTGTTTTATCTTTGATCTGATTGACCAATACAAACAGTTGCACTCGCACACCCCAAAAATAGTATCATACACTGTACTATTGTATAACTGTCAATGCTATGGGAAGAAACTGATCCTGAAGCAACCCCTAAATAGTATTGTATCAATGTCAATTCTATAGACAGAAAACAAACTGATCCTGAAGCCCACCCAACCCCACCCCCAACTCAGTGTAACTCTCAATGTTATACAAAGAAAACAAACAGATACTGAAACAACCAACTCCTGGTTCTACTACTATAACGGAAAATTGACAATGACATGCTTTGCAAAGCAGGCAAAAGCCTTTGTTTCATTATTTCTTTCATATAACTGGAAGACCTGCCTGATCCTCAGAGATTCTTCTGATCTTTGGTCTGACCTACACAGCACTGTCTTCTAAGTATCCATTAAGTATCCTTCGAGCGAAGCCATGAAAGGCAAACCTGTATATCACTTAATGTCCTTAATGATAAAGTGGCCTGTCGCTTGTACTTACTACTAAATCTTACTGGCCTCTGTTCTTGGGGTTTTGTCTTTTATATCCTGTTGCTACAGTCTATCTCTGAATTGACCTCCAGATCCTGTTTCAGCTTGGTCATATGAAGGTTGTGTCTTTCATGCAACCAAAATGCTTACTTATGTGTGTGACATTATAACTGTCCCCTAAGCTTGTCCTTGCCTCAGCTAGTTCACATCTTTCCATCCAAAAGGTAAAATGAAATGTGCATGGTAATTTACACGTTACTGCTCTTGTTGGAAGCAAATGGCCTGATCTAAATTTGTTTTGACAAGTGATGGATACATTTACTTGGGATCCTTTTAGAGTGTTTGGTTCACCAATTGACATTCTGATTGACTTGTCAGGTAAGACAGGAATGGATTGATGACATGATTGAGATCAAGGTAAACATTGATTCAAGAAACTATAGGTTGGTCAGCATCTCTGTCTGTCCCAGTTAAACAACTGCTTGGTTTTAGTTGACCGATGGCCATGATATGTCTCTGGAGAACACCCCCCCCCCCCATTAGTGACATCTCGATGTACTATAGAGCGATCCAGTTGAAATAAATATGCTTAAACAAATATGTCTGTCATGTGTCCATCTGTCTGTAAATATACCAATACCAGGTTCACCAGCATGTACACAATGTTGTTTAATGTCCCAAATTTTACACCAAACATGCCCTATCTCCCCCCCCCCTCCCCCCCCCCCCCAATTAACAATTAAGCCTTCAGCATACAAGCATACATCTTTCAAGGATACGGCTTGTTATGCACACCCTTCAGTTTCTCCTTACTAATGTTTTCTTCAGTTCTGACTGTATTGTCAATCTATGATGCTGCTGGAATTCTACCATTCTTTCAATCAGCCTCTATTGGCATTAGAATTAGGACACTGTAAGCCCTGCATAAAAAGTATGAGGTCATCAATGAATGAAGGACAAGATTTTTGCAGATCATACCCCTGTACTGTGAAGGAAATTAAAAAACTAGAATTTGCTTCCTGCTCAGAGCAAGCTGTCGTGGTGTGGTTTAATTAACTCCTATTTGCCCTAGCTGTATACATCCCCTTGTCACAATGTACACCAGGCTTTAGCAATATCTGTCGTGATCCTCTGCCCAATAAAAAAAAAAAAACAAACGTTTAACTCATACAAACTATGCTTGAGTCTAAAATTAAACAAGTATTTTAAATGAAAAGTGTTAGTGTGTAATGCTTGTATAGACAGAGCGTTTAGTGGCTAGGGAGGGCTGCGTGTCTTGTCAGCAGATCCACACAAGCTACTCACTCAGCTTGCTGCATTTGCAACCCTGTCTCGGGCCTCTTTCAAGGCGCAATTTAACTAGTTTAACATCACAATTTGCTTCTCAATTCTTCAGCGATTGCAACACAATATTGGGCTGTCTGAGCTATAGCTTACCAATTTTTATACCCTGATTTTTGCCTCTCAAATTTGAAATTGATTTGCACTTTTGTGGCCCAAAATTTGCACAGTAAATTCAATTGTGTTCATGTTTAACTCATTTCAGATCCATAAATAAATTTCTTCATATCATGAGCTACAATTTACGGAAACAGCATAATTGGATTCCTCATAAAAAGAGCTTTAATTCAAGTACAAACATGAATAAAAGCAGTGGGGTTTGTTTTGTATTGTCTTACAAAGTCATGCTTTGACTGCAAGTACAGCTGGAGCATGACCACTGAGGCTTTACACACCTACAGGCTGTATCCAAAAAACTTGTCTAAACATCCCATTGTCATGCTGACATTGATACTGTATGGCACCTAGCTTTTTATACAGACATAAAGCTATTTCAGTCCACTGTAATGCACTGCAGGATTTACTTTTTGGGTACACATATCTACATTTGAGCTTCAATATGACTTTTACTTTGTCATTCATGTCATCATCATCATTTACATTTCAGACCCTTTAATGTATGTTTGTTAGTTTGTTTTCTTAATCTTTTAATTTAACAAATTCTCTGTGTGTCTGTTGTTGTTTTTTTTCTTTCTTTTTTTTGTTTTTGTTTTGTTTTTTGTTTTTGTTTTGTTTTTTAATTTTGAAAAATTGTGTGCCACAGACAGTACTTCACACACCTGACATGATCATTTACTGACCCATTACATCTCATTTTCTGACTGATTTCACTCAATACACACATAAAGTAATCTGTTATGTACAAAGACAATTTAGTAAACTTGAGAAAACAGTCGCTTTTTGTGCTAGCTTTCAACATGTTGGTTTTTGTCACAGAAGAAAAAGTTTCTGTTTGTTGAGGCCATAACAACACACATTTGTGTCAATAAAGGCGCTGGACTTATGTACCTATCCACCACACTAAATGTGTTTCCCTACTCACTCAGACAAGGATGAACTGTATACCGGGCAAAAAATGGTTTCCCTTGGTTACTGGTGTCAGCATAAATGCCTGGGCCTGGCATGTGGACTGGATATGGCAGAGGTGTGGTGAGTTTGCAGATCAGCTGAGGTCAGGGAGCCCCAGATGGGTCAGTTCTGTGCAGCTTGGCCTCACCAAACATTGATATATATGCAGACAAGTGGTCTGAACTTTGGCTTGGGACATGTACATATATATATACATATGTATGTTTGTTGGTCAGCACATGCACGAGGAGCACAAGTATCAGGTCTTGGTGACCATACAAAAGGGTGGTAAACAACTAGTGTACACTTTGTACAACTCTTGTCATCCTCTCCAATCATGACAATTTGCTCCTCCTGACTTTGACATTGGATTGAAAATCTCACTTCTGCGTGTCACCAAAAACAAACAACACAACCACCAAACATATTAATTTCTATTTAAGTCACAACCGGACCTTTCCCCTATGAGCCAGCAGAGGTCTGTGTTTCTGGTGACCGAGTTCTAGTTGTCTGTGACCCTACATAGCATGTTGACCTTACAGCTTGTTCATGTGCGGTAATAATGGAAGAGGTTAGGGCAGGTTAGCAGGTCTGATAACACAGGTACTGACCTGCCTACGTCAAGCAATACATAATTATGCCAAGCACTCTGCCGCAGAAAAAACTTCAAGGGGTGGACTGGTCAACTCTAAATTTACAAATATGTAGGTTGAGTTGACTTATGTGTCATGTACCAGACAGCTCTTGCGCACGAAGGGAAGTAAAAAAACAAGGAAACAAAAAAACTGCTCAAAAATAAAATAAACAATAAATAACACATAAAAAGGGGAAAAAAGACAAATAACAAAAGACCCAAAAAGTAAATGGCAGCAAAGAGTAGGTACTTTCTCCATGTACAAGGTCAAAGTGACCTTCACTTTTTGTCAACTTGATTTGACTTTAGGGTCCACTAATCTGTGCTGACTGAGGTCCTTGTGGCTACTGGGTGTACATCTGCACTAATGATGCAAATAGGCCTTGTCTGCGCAAATATATACTCTATTTATTATTCATCATTTCATTAGGGACCCTGATGTTTTTTCTTCACAGATGAATACTGGACTGACTGCACTGTATGATGAAAAAGTTTGGTACACCACAGGACACTGTCTGTCCACAACTGTACATGGTATTGTAGTGGTCTGAACACATCACATGTAATTTAGTCTCATTTCATCCTTACATTATTTATCAGTCTTCAGCCTGTATATTTTGAGTTGAAATATACTATTTTTCACTAATTGATGAAGTACTAAACCAGAAGGTTGGACTTGGTATATGTATAGCGAAAATCACCAGTGACAGATGATCAGTGATCTGGCAAAATCACCTGTAGATACGCTAAGCCTAACATTTATCACGCCCTCCCCATCTTCATTTCAAGGCATCTTAAATAGGTACAAGTCAACAGCAAAGTACAATTTATTCTTCGATGTAAATGGGCAATTAAAGTTGTTGTGTCAAAGAAAAAGTTTTAAACGGTCAACCAAAAAGTGCTTAATTATTCAAACTTTTTTCGTGACAGCACGTGACAGAATAAATGGGTTTATCAAGCCTTTGTTTATTTTCTGGTATAAAAAAAAAATGTAATCTATGTAGCACCTGAGTCCTTCTCAGAGAAAACCTGACCTTTCCCCAAGTTAAAAGCACTGATTGGCCGAGGAAAAGACCTGACCAAGACAGGCCTGGTACATGACTATCCCCACGTAGGCCTAAATATATTGCCCACTGACTGTCCTTCTGGATATCAATGTTGTATCAGTGATGCCCTTCTCATTGCCACCTCATGTCCAGGCCATTTATACCACAAGTTTCCACGAACTTCAACACAATCTTCTTGTGGTGCTTCTTCGTACTAAAACAAAAACAAAAACACAAAAAAAAGTTCATTTTTTGTGTGTGCTTTCGCCCGCCTGCGGACTGCCCTGTGCAAATACAGGCACCAGGCCTGCCAGTTGAGAGGTTTCAAGCAGGGTTGTCCATTTGTCAATGGCTGTGAGCTGTTCAAGACTGGCAGCAATCAAAGAGACCTGCTCGCTCAGTGTGGTGTGGCTGCACAGCTCCATATTATTGAGTCTCCACAACATGACATGATAGAAGTGCAAAACTTATGGGCTCCTAATAGGACCCAGGGAGAGTTAAGAGCACTACTTTAAAGGGACTTCTCCTTGACCAACTTGAACATGTTTAACAAGCCAAAGACTCATCCCGCAGTCTCTGGGACCCAGACCAAGCTAGGCGTGAAAAAAAAAAAAAAAAAGAAGGCCCCTTGAAGGTAGCTTGCATCGTGGCCATGTGTCTGGCCGATTTCATACAAGTCAGAAGCTGGCCTTACTTGCCCTGGTTTACCATTTCGCTTGGCACCTGAAACCTTGTGTATTTTTAGCATCTGAGGCATGTACCGCATACTGACCCCACTGGCAAAAAACTTCGGACAACCTCATCAGACTTACTGTGCTTATTTTTGTGTCTGGTGTGATCCTTCTGAGTACATGTACAAGTATATATACATATATATTTAGTCCTGGTCTCTGTTTGCCTCTCACAAGGCACAAAATGGATGCAACCAAATCCCGAAGCCTCCTCTGGTGGCAACTAGATAGGGTAGAGAGGTGTGGGCTGGCGGGAATGCAGTTTGACACCAATCATTCCATGGGAAGTAAACAAGTTCAGACCTTGCAATAAATTTGGTCATTCCAACCTTGATTTATGTAACACATACGGTTCAAGACTCATCCGCCAATTCTAGGTGTTACTTTGTATTTGATATTGAGAAATAAACAAAATATCCAATTTAAAGGGAAACGAAATTCTGTGATCAACAGAATGATCTTTCTTTACCCCACAATGTAGATGTTTATGTTGTTTTTGCCACATGAGTACTGCAGAAAAAAGTATCCAATGCAGCCTTCTCAATAGTAACCAAGCTGTCCTCTCCATTTGTATCAGTTTCACTGACATGCATATTCAGCTGCCGGTTTTGGTTTTCTTTTTTTAAAAACATTAAAAAAGCCCATTAGTACTGAAGTGGCCAGCTGTTGAGAGACAATATTACAGGTACATGGGCCATCCTCCACTTTTACCAGGCATGCGCACAACAATGCCAAGCGTTTTAACGTATACAGTTTCATGTTTGTTCACATTGAAACATTAGTTGTTTTTAAAGTACTCATCACGGTATATGAAGTGACAGATCTCTCTTCCTGTTCATTTTATCCTGAGTATGCATCTAGTCTTCAGTTCCATCCCTTATGAAGTTTGTCAATATGTTCAAAGCATTCAAGTCCCCCACATCTTAAAGTTAACGTTCAGCCAAAAATTTTACTTTCACTTTAATCATATTTAATGCACTCAACTGATTTCATATCAAAGGTCAAACATGATGTGTACCATGCAACAGACAAGAATGTCTGATGAAAGAGAGACAAACATTCTCACTGAGCACCAATCAGCAAACTGTGAATATATTTTGACACTTGTGATTAAATATGGAGCTCTTGCTGCCACTGAGTTCATAGCTTCTTTCTCCTGTTTCCAGATAAGCCACATACAGATGGAAGTAGTCTTTGGTCCATCTCTTTGTCCAACTGCAGAGACAGCAGACCCAAGAGCAGCCATTGTACTTCCAGAACAAAGCCCACACTGTGAAGGACTGGCACTGTAACACAAGCCCAGGTCGCTTCGACTGACCGAGTCCGGGCTCAGAAAAGATCCAGTGGCCCATTACTGTGAACTGACATCTCCAATAACCCGTGCTTACACTGTGCTTCAAAAATTACACAACAATTAAAATACCCAGACTGAAACTTCCACTCTTATTACATTAACATTATTAGGATATAATTCATAAAACCTGTACAAAAAAAAAAAAAAAGTTTGAAGAACAAATGTATTTCATGACATGCATGATCATGCAATATCATGCATGTATTTTTTGGTTTTGTTTTGTTTTTAAGGGTTAATTTTTCTCACGTTCTCACGGTCAAAAATTTATGAACAAGTTTTGACTTTTTGGGAAGCCTGTAGTGGTAATTCCAGCCATGTTCAGGGCACAGAATTTGACAAGGAAGCCAGCAAGGGGCATACCTTACAACCAGGCAAACAAAGCCAATGGCAAATTTCTCAAAACTAAATATGTATGACTTCTCATCAACCAAATTTCAACAGAAGATCAAGAATTTTTAACCTCAAAGTACTATACTCTAAATTCAAATTTGGTTAGATCTACATACAAATGAAAACAATTTGCATATCAGAAGTGGGCTCATGAACAAGCATAAGACACCAAGAATGTGGTGGGAGCCATGGTTGTGTATCACAGTTTAAACATACGCATCATCCTTTCCTAAATTACATTTTAAATTGCTGAGATATGCCACTGCATATGTGAATTCCTAATTCCCTTGATGGGGGGAAATATCATTTGCTTTAGCTGTTGAATGACTGCATTATGCTGCTTTTGGTAAAGGCAGATGAACTGGAAATGGATGAAATTTCTCTGTGTACATTACACATTCCTTTTGTCGCAGCACAAGAAACACACATACTGAATTTCATAATTGGGTCCGTATAAACAGACAAATCAGACACAAAAGAATCGCAAGGGGGTCTATATGTGTGGGAGGACTCTTGGAACCTGTATTGTGTTTGCCAATGTTGTTCACTACCTGATTATTCTATTACCTCTCAAATAATCCAGGCGACCTTTCCTCATCTATGATGTCATTTCTGTTGTACTTTCCACTGTGGTTCAGTGCTTGATCATATTTGTGTGATTACCCCACAAATCATACATGTTGGCATGACAAGAAACCAACAACCCGAATTAAATATATGAATGCACAAAATATTTAATATTTTCAAGATCACAAAGTTTCATATAATTAACTTAGAAGAGTGTCTTTATTTACATGAGATTATTTGCATCAACAGCTACCTTTGCTTGAATACAATACGAGTTAATTTGGACTCTGCCCGATGAAAATCAAGTCTCATTTTTCCACTTTCTTGGTTGTCATTTTATTAGATTTTTTTTTATCTGGAAAACATGAAATATTTACCCTGCTATAAAGAAGAAAAATACAAAAGACATAATCAGATCTTTATGGTCTTGCGACAGGATTCAATAAATCTGAATTGACTTGCTGAAAAAGACAGTGTTTTATTGCGTTTACAAACTTCTTTAGTGTAATCAATGTCTCTCACCCTGACAAAAATCTATTGATGATAAGGGTACTTGAAAACCCATCCAAATTACCCTTCCATTTACCTGGCATATCATGCCAGTAAATAGAGTATGACCAGTTTTTTTCCTTCCCAGTATAAACAGATGTATACAAAGAATTGTGACATTTCAAATCATTGCCAGGAGAAGCAGTTCTCCTGGCCTTGCCCACTGTGCTCTAATGTTTTCCTTCTGTTTCCTTTGTGAGCTGATCTTTTATAATAATGTCTGTAGTTTGTCCACCCCAGCTGGACAAGCTTCCTGACCTCATGTACTTTTCAAAAAGCAAAAAAGGTGAAGAAATTTTGCTACGATCTTGTCAATGCCAAGTCTTGCAGTAATTACATATGGAATGAAATGTTATAGGGGTAGTTGCTCCATTGAATCCCTGCTGGGATTTATTGAAATCTTCAGTCCAAGTTATTCTTTTTTCAAATGCATATGGCGATTTGCCAGAATTTCACCTTTCAGAATATCATTTTCTATCATATGTTTCATCCACGTGAAAGTTAACTAACACCCACTACCGTGGCCTGCCACTGGTACCCCTATTCTTTTTCGCAGTGCAATCAGTGATTAACTCCACTATTGCTCACCAGGGGCATCTAAATCTTCATCCAGCCACAGTCAGAAAGCAAGTCATTGGAAGCCCCTTCACTGAGCTGTGTGCATGTGGGCACTCCAAGCTTCCATCTACAGTCATATAGATTCTCTCTATATATAGTGTACACTGTGCCAATGCACCTTCTTTGCATTATACACACATCCTATGTTACTGAAGGGACAACTGCTGAAGTGGGTGCAGAACTTACATATTTTGCCTTTTTTACAAGCACTGTATGAACTACAGCAGATCACATATACAAATTTGATAATGTAATTATTACTGTAATACAATATGTTGATACAAATAGTAACATTGTATCAGTAAGCGCCACTTGATTACACAGTTGGGTGGGGTAGAGAAGAGACAAATGAGAGGGTACTTTCATAATGACAGCCTACTTTTAGCTCTTCCAATTTCACTTCCTTGCCGGCCAATTAAAAGCTTTCTGGAAAAAAGACTGACTATTTCTACTGGCTGCTGAGGGCTACACTATCACATTAACTTGTATTAACCTATGTAATATACATTGTGAATCAGTAAGCTGTAGATAGAGTCCACACACTGCTCAGCTCTAGCCATCTGCATCATAATTACACCTTTTACAAAGTATCAATTTGATGGCAATCCATTAATTATGGCATGCCTATAATGACCAATTTGAGGTGCCTTATATGTGGCCCTGCTGTTATACTGCATTGTACTTCATCAAATGCTGGACAAGTGTTGACTATGCATCACACTGCCCGCATGGTTAGTTCATCTAGTCTGGAGGCTTATTGTCACTTCATCTGTTTATCTTTATCAATTTAGGAGTTTGAAATACGGATGTGCTGACCTGAAATGGATTAATACTAGCTTATGGCAAAGGTCCTGGGAAAATAATACTTTCCTTTGGTGCAGCTACTGATCAGATAGATGCACAAGTACTTCTGTATTTCTTTCTTTCTTTTTTTTTTACTTTCAACTCATCTGCATCAAATGAAAAAAGTATGCATTTGCCACTATATCAGCGGTTCCTCCATGAAAAGCATCACACACACAAAAGCTTGTCATGTTATCAGTACAAGGTCTTTCTTACATTACTGACACCCCCCCCCCCCCCCCCAACCAGCATAACAATAATTCGGTTAATGTTATTAACATATGTAAACCTACAATCCAACTGGATGGAAACATCAATTGGTATGAACTGGCACAGGTGACCCAGACTTGTGAGTTTCTACCTTGGTGATTGAGGCAGTGAGATTGGCACAGACTGCCAGATCCCGTGCTACAAGGAACAACTGGTCAACAAAGAAATGAGGTAGCAATGACATCATCTGGTGATTCACAAGTATTTTGACTGTGTAACATTAACTCTTTTATCTGCTATGTAAAAATGGGTTAAAATCTTTCTTTTGAAGATTGCGAACTTGCAATGTTAAAAAATCTGCAAGCTGCTCTTATAAGTTGGGGTGAAATAAGTGACGACCATCTGCAGGTCGTCTGCAGAACAAGTCCCTCAAGCATCTTTGTAAATATGTTGTGAAAACATGACTCATGGGCATTAAAGGGTTAAAACAAAGAGGGCGCGGATGGTGCGCATAAATTGGAGGTCTTTGTCTCTCATTTTAGCACTCCCCGCCAGTAATGTGATTTCATCACTTCTGGCACAAAATACCAAGGTCACCCAGTGTTGAATACCACCACCACCATCACCACAAGTGCCAAGTTGGCTGGCAGTGATGTGTGGACACAACCTCTGTAGACAGAGCGCCTCCTCGGCTTGTTGACCTCTGGAGCAATGACCCTGCCACAAAGAACTACCACTTTTTCCCAGGCTGTGACCTTGAAACCAAACAGCCAACTTGTGACCTCAAGGCTGACCTGTGACCTCACAGGGTCAAACCAATCCAAACATATGGACCATGATGGATATTTTGGCAATGACCAGGGTCTGTGTTTTTCTTTCCCAGAATGGTCTGTGGGGATTCCAGGTCAGGTATCAGGATCCCTGGAAGCTAATAAAGCAGCAACTCTAGCCCCAAACCAGTCCCCAACAGTACAGGTGGTATGCAACCTGGTCCTAATGGGCTGGTGGAACTTTGGCCTGGACAGCTGGGTAAATGGAGAGGCGAGGAATGGAGGCCAGCCATGTCACACAGAACTTGAGACAGATAAATGCAGCCTCCCATGTCTCTGGCAGCTCTTGAAAAATCACCCCACAAGCGCAGCATGGCACCAGTTGGTGTCCTGCAGCCTGGGAAACTCTGAGCTGCATACTGTGTGTACTTTACAAATTTGAGGTCAGATAAGCAGTTTTGGTTTTCATAACTTTGCAGCCCTGAGGTGCAGTGCTCACAAAGAAAGGAAAATCTAAGAAATTCTTCTGATTGGCTGAGACTGCAAATGTCTTGTCTGTTCTGTCACTTAGTAACTAACGCTATGCATACCACTCTACATCCCCACACTCTAATTTATCTACCTTATAAAACATTCCTTTATGATTTACACACCATAAATGAACTCTACCAGGCGGCATGGCTATTTCAGTCAAACTCCTGCCATGGCAACAGGAGAAAACAGAATGTTGCATTTAAATACATGGACAAAATCACAGCTTTAGCACACCAGAAGAGTCCTCTGAGAGTAACTTTGGTACAATGTGCAGAATTTGAGACCAAATAAATCTTGGTGGAGTTGGGACACTTTATGACAATCTGAAATTACTTCTTTGTGTTAAATTTTCACCAAAATATTCTTTTTACAACACACACACACACACACACACACACACACACACACACACACACACACACAACACAACACAACACACACACACACACACACACACACACACACACACACACACACACACACACACACACGCGAAAACTCATTATAATGACACCATCTGTTCCCTAAGAAACGTGTCAGATAACTGAATATGTTAGATAAATGAGTCAAATAATAAAGAAAATAAACCTTTTCCCGTGAAAATTTGTGTCATTATATTGAATATGTCGGATATCTGAGTGTCGCTATAATGAGGTTTCACTGTATATATATTGGGTGGGTGTTGCTTAATTAAAACAGAAACAATTGAAACAAAGCAATAAAAATGTAAATGGATTGTCCACTACTACTACTACTATGACTACAACTACAGTTCTGCAGATAGAAAACAGAATCTATCCTAATTTTAAGGAAGGCATACATTGCATTCTATGTTTTACCCTTAAAAGCCTCCACACTTATTCTGTGTGATTGAGGCAGCATGTTGACCAGACATAACATACTTGTCTGTGTCTCACTGTAGCAACCATGCCAGCAAATACAAGCACGCACTGGTACACCTGCTTGTATCCAAGTACTTGGCCACCTGAAGCCAGACAAGACACATCATGTTGCAACCATTTCTTTTTGTTGCACCCCCCCCCCCCCATCATAGTATCAGTTTATATTCCCACAGTCAAACATCTCTTCTTTTGCAATATCTTTGTGATGCTGCGCGACCAAATACTGTGCAACACCACCCACTCCCTTTTCATATTCTTAAGCACAGAACTCCATACTTTCTCTGCTTCCAATGAGCAGATACTGACTGGAAGTTTGATCTGCTACCACCCCCTAAATATTCGAATTTCTGGGACAGAGACTGAAAACAGACCAGTCTCAAAAGCTTACATTACACTTCCAGACATCTACTATTGGCCATTCTATACATGTATTGTTTACCTGGTATCTGAACATGACAACCAGGTGCTCAGGCACATTCAAATATTAGGCCAGCCTAGATTGGCCACGATTTGGACTTGGGGTAATTTTAAAAATTTCCCTGAACTTGATCAACTTCAACTGGTTCCATATGGGAGGACCCAGACAACATTTATCATTTTGTACTCAAGTAATCAGGAACTAGTCCAGCCACAGCCAAGGTCAGGTCATTTTCTCCAATTTCCTACCCTTTTGGAGTCCGGCTTAATATTAACGGACATACTGCAAATAACGGAAAGCTTGGGTCAGACCATCCAGTATGAGTCATTTGACTGTCCTTGTGTACTTAAAAGTGCTATTCTTGGAAATTCTGGCCATTAGATGGCCACTGAATACATATGTGTGGGCTGAACTACATCACTTTTCAAGGTACCTTTCACAACTAAATTTTGCCTCCTATGAAGTGTACAGGCGCAGGTTTCTGTGGTCTGACCACAGGAATTCTGGCCATGTCTGACATCCTTTTCCGAGCCACCTTGTCAGTGGGTCGACCCAACCTCAGCACCCACCTGAATACAATCACATTTGTTCCCTTCTATAGGGATTAGTTTCAAGTTGGGCTGTTGTGTGTGCCCATGGGGTAAACATGTGCTTTATCACCCACAAAAAACACTTTGGAGTAAAAAGGGGGGGACCCGCAAGCTGCACCCCATACAATGACGACCAAAAACAAACTATCCCCTTGCTAATTGGGCTGAGACAACCCAGCTTCACACAGGGTGTTCCTAAAAATATAATGCAGTGCAATAGTTTCTGTCTGGACCAATCCCTGCCTGTCAAAATACCATACTCTCCTCAAAGACTTTTTTTTTGCCTTGTCTGAATTCCTTGTGTTCTTTCCATGTTAATCTTCTTGTCATAAGAGACCACTTGTTTTCTCAAGAGGTACATCTCTATGACAATAGGGCTCTGAAAAAAAAAAAAGAGACTATCATGTATGCCTAGTGCTGAACATTCTATGTGTGCTGTGAATGTGTCCATTTTCATGTATATCAAATTTCACATATTTTGACACCACATGTTTCACAACTTGGACAATCTGAAAATTAAAAATCCTTTGGGGGGGGGGGGGCAGATTTTTTCTATTTTGCTTTGATTTTCATTGGTATGTGTGTCCACGTTATGTGACAAGTTAAACTAGCAGTCAATTAAGCTGATCTATTTTACCCATACCTTTTAACCTACAACATAGTGCTAGTCTCCAACTCCATGATTATTTCACCTTTCAATATAAACTATCCCAATGCAGTAGACAGCATATTTGAGATTTATACAGATCAGTGTATTTGCAAGTGAGGACCACATATGCTGTCCTCCACATAATCTGTCACAAGTGTGGGATGCTCACCTGGAAACAGGTGATGTAATTACTGGAAGGAGATGAAAGGAGGTTGGGCCATGTTGTACAAGGCACATCACACCATGGTCACCAGTACCTTGTGCCCCTACTCTGATGCAAGAAAACCCACCCACTAACCACATCGCCCTCCTCACAGGCCCTGGCAATTCCAAATTACAGACCTATTATCGAGCTTCATTCTTCATCAAACCTTTTTGTAATTGAATTGTATTGGATTTTAATGTCTGCATTTATTTGTCAGGGATCTGTCAATGCTGACAGTTTTTTTTTGTTTCCTTGTTTTTGTTTGCAGTTATTTCAGCAAGTCAATGTAAATAGTGCAAATGTAGAAGACACATGCTCCTTTTCTAGTGTTTGAAATCCTGTGAAACCCTCTGAAACCCTGTCAATAATGACACCATCTGTTCCTTGCATAATGTGTCACATATCTGAATATGTCAGGCAAATAAGTCAAAAAGCAAAAAATATTGACTTTATGTCCCTCAAAACTTGCATCATTAAGAGAATATGTTAGCTATCTGAGTGTAATTATCATGAGGTTTAACTGTATGCTCATTTTGATCATAAAATTCTCCACTCTGACTTGGTTAAGTATCACCTTTAGCTACATGTTAGCCTCTACAACACACCTTATATCTGCAATGAACTTTAAATTTTGCTATCAACCCTATTATCACTCTTATTAGCATCATATCTCAATTTTTCTTGGCTTACCTTATGTTCACTGTTTGGCAAGCAAGCAATAAAATAATAATAATAATAATAATAATAATAATAATAAAGTGTTGTGAAGTTTTGCAAACACTGACTAGCTTCCAGTGACCAGTACAATAACAGCTGCACCCCCCCCAAAAAAAAGTACACTTACACTAACTTCCTTCAGTGGTCATTTCTTAAAGTAACAATACATACATACATACATACATACATACATACATACATACATACATAAATTAAATACATAGTTTCCTATACACAATGGCTTTTAGCATTTAAGCTTTTGTATTACCTTCACTATTTTTGGACAAAGTGCAAGGGCTGGTATGCACGCTTCTTGAACAATAACAATGCCAAGGTAGAATCAAATGCCCAAGTTCGTGCTTCCAGACCAAGCTGTAAAGCCAACTGAACTTTTTGTGAAACTGCTTTCCCTTTCCTGCATTTCCTTGCCAATGTTCTTCATTTATGGTCACAAAGCCAAACAAGAAACTCAATGAAAGATAACCATCTAACGCACAGGGTTAAATTGTGCTTGCGGAAATTTCCTTTTTAGTTATGTTTTTTCATGTAATACAATGTAACAGTTTTTTCCCAAGCTATACATAATAGATGGAGAAAGACATGCCACCATGTAATCTAATGTAACCACCAAACACTGTGCGACAAGGTAACCTGGAACACAATGTAACACCTAAATGCCTGTATAAAACAGGTAACTGGTATACTACCATGTAATGTAATATAATATGGCATAAGTTGACTCCTGTAACGCTTGGTAAGACCAGATATACACGTAACAAGAGTTAAGGTTATATAACTGGCCAACCACATATCTGTGGCTCCCTGACAAAGACTGACTTGACAATGACTCACATTTGCAAAAGATACATATAATTTAATCAGCCACTTCTATAAAAAGTCTCTGACCACCCATCATTGAATAAACACCAACCGGCAATATTAACTTGACAAGGGAAATGAGTAGGTGGGGCTAAATGTTGCTACGCAAAATACAAGCACCCAGATTAATATATTTTTAGTCCTTATTCAGGCTAATTTTTACAACTGTGTAGGATTTTGTAATGACGTGGGCAAATATTGCCGGGAAAATCAGAATTTCCTCCACATCAGGATATCAGGATCGTGAATAAAATTTGCCCCCCCCCCCCCCGATAAGAATGGTTTTGAACGAGACAAACAATATACAAGATGACACATTAAATATATGTTTGCAAATATGTACACAGAGTCTACTACAGTCCTACTTCCACCAAGGAAACAATTCTGTAAAAGCACTCACCACAACACCCACATCACATGTTTAATTGATTTGTAGAAAAACGATGGAAGGATGCATTGAACAGGTAATGACAAGGCTGATTAGCCTGTACGACTGCAGAATAAACTTTCCTCATAAAGTGATATTCTGTCAGACTGAATGTTCAAAGGAAGGTTTATTTTGTTTTATTGACAGACCTTGGTAACATAAATGCACAATTTCCTCCATGTCTTCCTGCATCAAAACAGTTGGTGAATTACCATTTGATGATGTCAATAGGTTGCCAACAGGTCTGACATGGAGGTCCATCCATCACCATTCCCAGTCATTCTTCCTGGGGAGAGCAGATCTCCTGCACTGGCAATCCTCCCTGTATCCTATACTTGCAACAGTACTTGAATGAAGATCAATCACTGAATGTGTGTGTTTTTGTGATGTGTCATTTCTGAGGCACTTGTGGGTGTTACTAAAATTTGGGAAATGAAAGACTTGAGACGGGGTCTGGTCACCTATAAAGCTGTGATTTGCAGATCAATGGAATTTGACAAGCTTCCAAACTCTACAAGACAATTCTGTTTTTCATGAGTGATCACTGACAGTTAAGTTCTTTTTCCTTTTCAGCATGAAGAATTTGTGTTGTAATTATATTCTACTACTATGACATATACTAAGGGTAATCGTTACTTCAAAAATACATACCTCGCACCCAATGATACACATATTAAATGTGAAATTTTGGCTCAAAGACAAAGATGGGTGGGTGGGGGATGTGGCAATTAGACAGTACATGTATGTCCTTATCTTTTACCAATCTTTGTTAAACCATACAACGGTGCAGTAACCTCAAACTCCCTCCCACCTGCCTTAATTAGCATGGCTCTTTCCCCAGTTCTACCCCATCCATGAATACCCCCACCCACTGTGACACCCCTATGCCCATGTCAACCTACTGGCAGGTGTGTACCACCCCTAACCCTGTTTCACCTCAGCATAAACTCTCCTAGCCCCCTTCACCTGCTACCGGTCCCTTACTTACAACCACATAGTGCCTCTCATTAAACCAAGGCTGGTAAAACAAAGGACAAAAAACCCAAAGCAGGCTGGCACAAAGAATATTTGGAAAAAAAAAACAAAAAACAAAAAACAAAAAACAAAAGAATGACCTAAATCCATGCAGCATTTCCATTTTCTCTATCAAGTTGAGGTAACATGGTCCTCTTTCACAGCTTCTTAAATTATCAACCTAAAATGAATCTCAAATATATTCGTGTTTGATTTATATTGGTTTCTGTTTAATTAAAAAAAGAAATCATGCACATCCCAGTAGGAAAAGTTTGGACTGGCAGTTGCCAGTCACAAAGACAGCATTGATCTTCACTGGCATTGTCTTCATTGCTCATCTGCAAGAACCAAACCACTGGTCCACTTTGTCCTTTTATCATGGTCCACCATGACAATATGGTGTTTACTCTTCAGTCATATCAGAGGACGAGTGTGAATAATGGATGCTGCATTATATCTAACTGCTTTAGTTCTCATTATATGCTTTGTTTGTTCACAATTTTCAGCCATGCCCATTAGCCCTACCAAGGTCCATTATGAAATAGACCTCACCGTAAACTGTACACTGGGCTCTTTTTGTTGTGTATGTTTTATATGCTTGCCAGGTAGTCCTCCATATAGTGTAGGCCATTTTATAGTTTATTTTGACCTGTTATTTGATGGATATGACAACTTGCCGATTCACCACTCAATTTGTAAATGGACATGGCTCTGATCTTTGTCACCGACTTTTTTCATTCATCTCGTACGCATAAATGTGAGCCAGGGAAGCTGATCCTCATTGTTGTCTTACCAGCTAAATTAACATTCTATCAGAATTTGAGAATTACCATTTCTCAAACACAAACACAGATAGTGGGTCCATTTGCACTTACATTGACCATTCAAGTGAAAGTTCTATTGCAATATTGGAACAGCACAAAAGTTTACATAAAAACCTTTGCTGTTGTACAACAATAAGTAGTTTTATCACCACTTTCCAGTAAGTTGGATAACACATTTCAGTGTGCAGCAGTCTTTTCACACAGATCAAAAACTGCACTGGTCACTGGCTTTCATCAAGTATCCTATTCCCACAAGGCTGTTTTGACAGATCCAGAGACAGGTCCACATGTAGGTCACTCCCCCCCCCCCCCCCCATGACTTGGTAAAAATTAATCAATTTAAAACACCACCAATGACAAATCACTCTGAAATGTTGGCCTTTAAGATTCTAGTAGCACTTTACTTGGTTCAAATCTTTCGAAAAGAATTAAAAATTAACATTTTTTGTAATAAACTTTTCAGACTGACAAGGTCTGAGTCATCTGAACCTTTCTCGTGTTTTTTTTTTTGACCCTCAAATGCAGCCAAAAAACATCATGTGGACGGCTTGCAACCTGCACTTGTTGTGAATAATGGTTTGCACAAGAGCAGTTATCTACACATCACACCAAAACACTGAAGAGCAGATGGGACCCTCCCTTCTAAAAAAAAAAAAAAAAAAAAAAAGAAGTTAAATTGTTTTCAGTGAAATATGGGTTCAACTACTTATAAAAAAGAGAGTACCGGCTACTAATTTACATGCATTGTGATATGGGCAAAGACAACAAAACCAAGGTCACACTAAAAAGTGAAGTTACGGTGGACTGAACATAACTTGCCCTTTGGCAGTAATTCATCATTCACTCTTTTTTCTGGGTAAAAAACTGGTTGTGGGCTACCTTCATGCAGTAAACCAGAAACACACATGTATACATTGTCACAGGCTCACACCTCCTGCCCACTAAGTTGTCTGTGGCTGCTGCCTCTGGTGTTTTCCACATAAACACATGCCAATAACATCCAAACAATGCTGCAACACTGTAATTTAGAACTTAATTAAATGATGAAGAACCCAAGTGCACAAAATAACACCTCTTTCATACTGTTGTAGCCTACCCAGCAAGTTTTACAAATTAATTGGATTTCAAAATAGGTGGTTGTTGTCATCATGCGTCCATAATACTGTATCAAGCTGGTGTGAAATCAATCCCCGTCTATAGAGTGATGATCGCTTTTGGTGATCATCCCTGAGAGATTAATTGTGCTGGGTTGTTTACAAAGCATACAGTTATCGCAGCCTCACTGTCTAAGCTTTGTATTTCATACTGTGCTTTCACATTTTATGCACTCTGTTGATGTAAAATGCATTTTACCCTACTGAAATACAAATGAACATGTTTACATACTGCATATGCTTACTCTTCTTGTATTGTGCTCAGGACTATGTAAATAAACTTGTTTACATAATGTGCATATTTATCCTGGTTGTGTAAACATGCACTGTTATGTTGGGTGCAGTTTACTTCGCTTGCAGTGCTGCATTTGTCTCCCTTATGAGTGTCTCTCCTGTTCATTTAAATGGACAATGAACAACCTTGTGTGTATAAATGTACATTTTTATCGGATGAAAAGTACCCTTTTTATTTATTAACAATTAATTTGTTTACCCTGCTTACTGAAATGTCTATGTTTATATAATGAACATTATCACCCTATTTATTCATCTGCAATGAATTTGTTTTCTTTGGCTTCCATAAATATGCATGAACATGTTTACACAACTGTTGGAATTGAACAGCTTATATAATCTTTAGTTTATCATTCTAACATTTCTGGAGATTTCCCAACTTTTGCACTTTTTTGCAAAATTCTCTGTCTCCCACTTTGGGAAGCCTTTTTTTCTAATTTACTATCAAAATACAACTACGATGAAATAAATCTTTAAACCCAAACTAACTTTGTGTATTGAGGTTAAAAATATGCCCCCAAAATGTATCATGCTGACCCTGAATTTATAAAAATATCACACAAAGGGAGGTCCGTCCCCCCTGACTATAATGTGACTGCATACTCCCTCACTGTGCCCCTCTTTCAAGACAATTTTGCAGGATATTTTTTCCTTTTACCAGGTATCCTAGCTTAGTCTTTTAATGTTAACAAATGGATACACTCCTTTCCCCTCACTCTCAAATCTACCGATAACTCACAATCAAAGTATAAAAGTTACAATCAGTGCGAAATTACCCTAAACTGAAGACTATACTTCAAAAGGCTTTTTTCAGTTATCCTCAAACCTTTAGACATGAACCTCCTAAAAACTTCATTCATGGAAAGTCTGTCAAGATGACAATTCAAATTTCAAATTATGTAATTCTTCTTGGGTGACAGGTTGATGCATGGAGGGGGGGGGGGGGGGGCAGTCAAACATGTCAAAAATTGCTGGGTACAGAAAGGTAGCAAGGTGGAGCAGAATATCTTTGTGTTAGCGCTGTAAGACAAGGACCCAGCTGTGTTCATGATAGATGGGTGAGCGCACTCCCTGAGCAGCAAGAAGTGCAGGTGTGGGCAGCACACAGGCAGCTCCTGCACCTACTTGGCTGCAACTTGCAGGGGGTGCCAAACTTTCTGCTTGGGTTCTCAACAAGACTGTCACTTGTATCATGAATGAAACAAGATGTACCAATATCTAACTGCTGAGGAAACTGCTAGAGATGTATATATATGTATCACTATAATTTCATTTAATGAAAGCTTTTCACTATTTCTTTTTCTTAAATAGAGAAACCAGACTTTTTAGTTACTTTAGATATCAGTTGTAAACACAAAGAGATTTCGCGTTGGTGTTTTCTTCACATTAATTAGAAACCAGGGCCAGAATTTTGGGGAGAATCCAAGAATCCATTCTCGTATAGATTCTCCTCAAATTGTCTTTCTTTAAAAAGAAAACTAATAGACAAAAATCCAAATAGATTCTCGCAAAATTTTGTGAAATTCTGGCCCTGGAAACACAAAATTTCCCTGTGTTGTAGTTACTGTTTTCATTCAAATCCCTTTTTCCCCTGTATTGCTCATGTACTGCATTAATTTTGGTCACATATCTGCTGAGGAAATCACCATTTAGTTCATTTACCTGTGATCAGTCATTCACCAGCATACCTCATATACTTGCGTATCTGTCATAAAACTGTAGCGACATGCTAGACATAATGACGTTCATCACTGTAAAATGTCAGAGTTAGTAAAACTGGAAATTTAACTCTGATAAATTTCCAATTTTAAGAGCCCACTCCGACACAGCCAGTCACTCATAATTTCAATCTTTTTTTTTTCAAAGTTTTCATTTAAGCCTATCTGCTGGTATTTGAGCAGCATTCCATTACACTGAATCAATTTAATTTTACAATTTTAAAATAAATAAGGCACACTCAAAGGACATGGAATTATTAAATCTTTACAATGTGAAAATTGTTCCCTGGAAGAGAAGCTTTTACCTTAACATGTCCTTAATGGCTGAGTTCACACAAACAAACCATCATAATTCCTCATTATCCTTGAAAATTACTTCACAAAACTGAAAGAGATGCCCGGCCAAGCTTCAGTTTTAAGGGTTAACCAATGCAATTGCAGTGTCCCTACCTGGCAAGAAAACCACCCGGTAACCTAGTTGTTGATATCAACATGAAGGATGATACAATTATTATGGTGACTTGTTACCTCACTTGGGATGCAGCCTTGCTGCAGAGCCAGCCAAGAATAAGCTTTAACTGGGTCACTCTGATAATGGATTTTGGCGGGCTTTGGTAAGCTGCCCACAGCCAATGCTGCACTAATTTGCTATGACAAGCACCCTTTTAAATGTTCACGGCAAATTCCTTTAAATAAATTGCTTTTTTTTTTTTTCAAGTGTATCACATATGAGCACAGTGAGTAAATGGGAATATCTAACAGGAATGCGACTCTGCTGGAGCAGTCCTATAGAGCTCTTGTGACAATTTGAAAGCGGCTCCCACCTACAGCGCATGGTTATTCAGAGTGTAAAACAATAGCAGCAAAGGACTGCCGATTTGTTTTAAACTTTTCCTTTCTAATGCATCCATCCTGACTATAATGCAGTGTACATTTCACACCTTGATTGGAATAAGGCTTGGTGAGCACACATCGTTTCTTGTGAGCCTGCATTCATACTATTGACTTGATAGCTCTATCTCTCACATTTGTCTTCACAATAATCTTTCATGGTCCCCTAGGTTTTGTTACAATTGATTACACTTGGGTCTCTACGAAATTTATAAGAGTTGTTGAATCATTTACATTTTAATTTGTAACAGAAGAGAAAATGTGTATCTGTATTTGAAAATGTCTTGAGAAATCACTTTTTTGAAAAAAAAACAGTTGACAAATCGCCCCCTCCCCTCCCTGTTTTTTGGCCATGCCAGTTGCCAAATTCCATGTCTGCAACTGACTGCAGGCTGCAGACATTCGTATCTGTAGGTGAACATAAATGTCCATTTCAAAGAAAATATTCCATATGGTAAGGCTCAGTTACAGTATGAAGTGCCAGCTTCCTCTTGATGGACATCAAGAATGATTTGAAGAAGAGTGCACAAGATGCAAAACAAATGGATGAATAAGTATGTCATGTTACGTAATTGCCCTGATTTTTTCATGCATAATGGGGTGCATTTTGTCCTCTTATAATAATATATAACGGCCCCTCCCCCCCAGTTTCCAGGAACGATGAGAGTGTAATTAACCGCCATTGCAGCTATTTTTATCTTAATTCACGAAGGGCAGGGCCTTATTAATGTAGACCAACAGAAAACAAACAAGGTGCCCAGAACATATTGATTGTTTCGAGCCAAATACAACTGACCCAATGCACTATGACTTAAATATAGTGCAGCCCAGGCTTTCATCAGTGCTGCTTCCCCTGGTAAGGAATACCCCCTGTATCTGTGCTCTGCTCCCTACAGCTGGGGCTTCAAGCTGACCATATTTGAATTTGCAAAACAATTAGCCAGCACATGGCTTCAAGGTTCAGACAATGCCTTGTTACACCTGCAGTTTATTGCAAAAAAAAAAAATCTTGCCTAGTGATGCAACAAAATAATTCCTCAGCTCATGTTTATCTGTCTCTTCACACAAGTGACAAATCGCAGCTTTGTCATGTGTGATGGTAGAATCATCACAGAACATGATTTGAGCACTTTACTGGCTTTCAACACCCAATTCCACACTTGGGACTGAGGAACAAAAGCTTTCTTGGACTGATGCTGCTGGATATTGAAAATGAAATGCTAAAATGGCTGATGACATTAAAGATCTATCCCCACTCCTGCAGGATTCCAATAAAGACGCCAATAAAACTGAAAACTTGTTGAAACATTTTGTTGATCTATACAAGATCCATTAAGGCAAATGATTCACCTAACCATATTGGTGATATTCCTATTCATTTTAAAAAGCACTGTGGAACATGTAGCACTCTTTCTGTCAAATCAAATAGAATTCTCAGAGAATCTCCATAATCCCTACTGCGATGAAAGTCCAAGCAACATCCATTAATTACCACTTGATCCCAGAGGCACAATCACTGTATCTCTCTATGAGGTGCCCACTCTGTTTTGGGTGTTTTTATTTTTTTTTGACATTGAAAAGTAAAAATAAAAATTGCCCCTCCATATTAGCCCACAAAACCGCTATTAATTTTAAGCTTTGCAAGTTATTGAATTTTATGTTCAGGATTCCAATAAAGACACCCATAAGGGCCAGAATTTTGCAAAATTTTGCGAGATTCTATTTGGATTTTTGTCAATCAGTTTTTTTTTTTTTTTTTAAAAGAAAGACAAGTTTAGCAGAATCTTTACGAGAACGGATTCTCAGATTCTCGCCGAAATTCTGGCCCTGATGTTCTGTTTCTGCTGTTCCAATCTGTTGTTGCCTTTTAACTATATGTACTCAGTTCCTTTGCAGAAACACTGACCTTCACACATATATCACCTCTGAGTAATGTCCAAAGAAGACTGACATGAACAGAAACCCCCCAGTGTGCAAGCAACCATAAACAAGATATAAAGATGAAGTGGCAAAATTTTGTAGCACCTTAAACCAAACAACTTACAGTTTTAAACTGACCAAAAATGATGCTAATGTCACAACAGGCTGCTAACCAGATTTATCCTGATGAGAGAAGCAAATTCCCATCAGCTTAAAGCAGCCTATCTGGAAACGCAGTCATTAGTTTGACTCAGTTGGCATCGTAAGATTCCTCCTACTTGGAAAATAAGAATGGACAAAGCACTATAACCCTGAGAGGATCAATAGATGACATTTTCCATACAAGGCATAAATAATATCAATTTCCAGGGTCCTCCATAAAAGCTGATGTCCTTAAGGGTGAGCCTGCTAGCATGGTGCAGTTTGTAAACATTCACCTCAGTAATGCAATGGTGGCTGCAGCAGTCCCCTTACTGCACTGTACACGTCACTGTTACCTTGCTGTCGTATGAAACAATGACCTGACAATGGGCAGGATGCTAGGTGTTAAAAGTACATTTTTAATTGGTACCATGCACAAGAAAATCTAATAGGAAACCTTCTTTCAACTTTGTCTGTGCAGGCGAATTTAAATCATTGTGTATCTCCCACTGTCCGTCATCCCAGAGTGCGATATGGCTGTTCATATTCATGCCAACACCTCTGTGTTTTTTCCCGCTACTTTGCCCACTACATGTGTAGCCTCTAGGCCATTCATTTCGCAGATCATTTTTTACAAGGCATGGGCCAGAGCTAATGCATACATGTTCTGAGCGAATGCGTCTTATGATGGGCTTTTACCATTGCAATTGGACTATTTGTAATGATTTTCTTGTCCCATGGCTTGCACACAGGAAAAGATTAAGAGGGGAGCTCCCATACTAGGTAATTCCTAGCCACCTACTCTTATGGCACAAATGACACCACTCCAGCCCAAATTGACCTCTGACCCTCCTGCCTCCTTCCCTCTGATTGGTCCACCTGGATCCTGATCCACCTAATCACACCATCAGTGTGGTGTGCATATGAAACAGGATAGCAAAACTCAAATGAAAATGGTTTGCCTGAAGAAATTATGGAATGGCTACCAGAACAATCTAGGTTTCAGGTTACATACTCTTCCCAAACAAGAAAAAAAGCTTTAATCTTCAAATAATATTCCACCATTATTTCTCCTTGACCACCAGTTCAAATAGCCACTGCAAGTGCTGGGATAAGGGGATGATGCACAATCCTCTTTCCCAACTTTTTTTTTTTCATCACTGGGTATCAATCCTACCACTATGTGTACAAGTCCAACATGTACAAACCGGATCAGCGATAAAAAGTTTGCTGATGTAAAACTGACCCATGTTGGCTGAAAAAATATATATCTATTAAATATTGATGGCTTTAAATCTTGTCTTTCAAGAGGAGTATTGTGCTGAAGTACTTTTGTACTTCAGGTTTCAGCTGATAAGGTTGAGTGACCGATCCAAAGTTCCCATAAGAAATGCAAAAACAAAACAAAGTAGATCAAAATGATGTCACGATGGACAGACAAAGACGAGCAGTTGCAAGGCTTATGCTACTGAAAGTGACCTTTGTGGAACGTACACAAAGCACTGGTCTTTCACTTTTTGCCCCATTATATTGGTCCATTGATGATGTCAATGCTACACTGGCAGTATACATGGCCTACCACACACAACATACGATTACTTGGGTGCAAGACAGTTAAAAGCTACAAATGAGCTTTTGCTTGAATAATGTACACAGAGGAGATGTTCCCCTCCATTTAAACTCATTACAATTTGAAATGTAAAGTCTACCTGAATCTGGGAATGTTATAATCAACAGTATGTTTCTAAGAGGCTTTACTCTGCTGTATTTGGTATCAATCAACAGATTAAAGCATTAGCTCACTGAGGCAAAGACACATGACAGTTTTAACACATTCACTGTAGAAAGCTTCAGACAACAGCTTTTGGCTACAGTGAACAACAATTCTAAAATATTGGGAGGTTGAAGTTGTTTTATCCACAAGTTGGATGCACTTAGCATGGCCACTAGAAGCTATACAGATATTCAACCTTGAAAGTCGAGAAGCAGAATTGAGGGGAAGGAAGTGTGAGGCAATGAATGTGTATTGTCCCCGGCATGCGTATGGTTCCACAGTGCGGCAACAGCACAGATGTCGTACCTTGCAAGATGAAGTGTTCAGCGACAGAGAGACTGTCTCAAGGGAGAAGTGTGTACTGTTTCCTGAGGACAGATCCTGTACTGGTTACTGAGGACACATATAGTACTACCCCACCCCCTGGGGACAGCCGTCTTTGTGCGGCACATTAACCCCAGTCTTTGACAATGAGACTGCTGCCTGATAATCAACGCAATCTAAAATGTTTTCTACGTTTGTCCACACTTCCGCAGGTAACACCTGAAATCTGCAGCTCATCAAGAGATTAGCGAGCTGCAGCGCCCACCTAGTGCCCCATTTACTACAATGTGCTTACTACTCCTCCGCATTCACTACTACTCTGGCTCTCATAGTAGAAACCTTAATAGGTGTCACTGGGCCAGCGCATGCAATTTTCCAGTGTTTTTTAGCTCCATTTGTGACTTGTAATGCAACTAGTGGAATTAACATGGAATACATTACATTACTATGGAAACGGTTCTCATGATGGAAATGTAAGTGAAAGAATGCCTGTCTTAATGTGTGCCTGGGCATATTTTGTCATTTCGTAGACGTAGCCAATATTTTTGCTTACGTATGAATGAGTAAGCCATCATCTATGAGACAATGGATTCTATTGGGCCATGAGATCAATGAGAAAGCAACCAATCATATCGCCTGTATCTTGCACTAATGGATTAAATTGGAGTAAAGATAAAGTCTTACACATCTACTATGACTACTACTAAAACTACTACAGTGTGCTTGCTTGCATGATCAAAAGAGGACCAACACAAGTGAGGCACTTCACTGTTTCAGTGCATGGATGAAATGGTGATGTTTTCACTATGTTACAACCTACTTCACATAAAGCTTCTGAGCTCTACCCATCAGCCACAGAGCTAAAACCCAAATAAATTGATAGTAAAAAAAAAAAGACATTAGCCATTGAGTTAATAAATGAGAAATGCAATGGAGAAGCAAGCATAGCTGAATTTAATATCCTAATAAAACACCAAGATGGGCCAGTCTTCTTGTCAGGCTAGGTATTTATCAATGTAATGTACGTTATTATTATTCAGTGCCAGTTCATGTGTTGCTTGCATAGAATTTGACATGCACCCCCGCTCCCCCCCCCCCCCAAAATAGCCATATATTGATACATTATATTCCTGTTCATCTGAAGTTTTGTCTCCTGCCAACAAGAAAAGTTATTCAGAAAAACTCATATGCACATATCCTGAACAAATAGGGTACAGGTGATAAACAGATTTAAAAATGTCTTTTTGTTGCAGCAATGTGTATTTACACCAGTGCTACTATTTTTGTCTTGCACAACCAACAAAAAAGAAAACATTTTTTTTCTTACACAACCAAAGAAAGAGAAACACAATGTCAAAGGAATCGGGAGGACTTTGAAAAGCGAGCCCGCAACATGTTGCAGAGGCCGAGAGGCTGGTGGCAGTGGCTTGGTGCAGCTGAAACTCCACATCAGGCGAGGGACTCGTATGATAGTAGACTTCTCATTGAAGCAGGGGTACATCTAAGCTGCACATACATGTTAATTAAACGTCCCTAGAAGAGATTTGTCACATGGAATGTCGGCAAATGTACAGTGAAAGCACCTGTTCTCAAGCTCAGAGCACCTGAATATGCATAATTCTGTCCCTTTTGAAGCCTGTTCTTTGGATGACATCTCAATGAATGCAGGGGCTCTGTGAATAATGGCGAGTGTACTCTGTGCAGATTAAGCCAACAAAAACACAGAAGGAAGAGCATCCCACCAGGCAACATGATTATTATGAGACCTCAGTGATTGGCAAAAAGCAACTAAAATTGGCTACCATTTGTCGTCAATGAAATCTTAATAGCTCACCATTTGGGCAAATTATTATGGCTTGTATAAACTTAATGTCAAACGAAAGCTCTGTGAACTGCATCAAAAGATGTTTGCGATTTTCATTTTTCTGTAGTCGGCAATTAGCAAACCTCTTTTGTTTTCTCCGTACAACCCACACTATCATGCGCTCGTAATTTTGTCACAAGGGTGCTATTAGTTGTGTTTGATGGGCATGCATGTGTGGTTTGTATCCATGCACACAAGATCACCCCCGGGAGACTTACCTGTACATCTAGCATCAGTGTCTGATGAGTTTATACTTTTTGGCTGGTTGTTGTTTATTTTTGTTTCTTCTTCTTTACATCCAATCGATGTTTCTTCCATTTTGTCTGTACTTTCAGTGTCCATCTCCTCTGGCCTGTCCAATGACGGTGGAGCCAGTTCATCGTCAATGTGGGGGGATATTAAGGACGGCCTGGGAGATTTATCCCGCAATTCAGGCGTACTTTTGCGGGCAATAGGAGCTGATATGCTTGTTCTGCGATTGCTAATGATTGATACAGACTTGTCCTCCTCCTCCTCATCCTCGTGGCCATCCTCTTCCAGAGGATCACTATTCTCTTTGTTACATCTATTTTTCTTGTGCTGGATAAACTTCACAATGTCACTTAACGGAAATTCTGTTTGGCATTCGCCACAGATCAGCAGGTCCTGATCAGGTTCAACTGCAAAAAACAACACAGACATTGTTCAATAATTGACTCTCGACTTTCAAGACTACAAAGTGACCCCATCACATTTTAGTTCCAAAAGGAGTTTAAAATAAAATACATGTGCAATTGATTCACCACTACTTAAATTTGCTAATTTGCACAAGCAGCAATACTGAAGAGTTTTACTTTAACATATTTTTTGTGTGGTTCTAATAATCTTACAAAGACAAAAATAATAATTATCTGGCGTAAAATGAGCAAGATAACTTCCACTTCAAAGCTTTTGCTGTTAACATGATTCGGCCTCCTTAAATCAGCTGAAATCAATACTTTTACTCTACATTCATATATTGTAAAGTAAAGAAAGAGTCTAAAAGTCACTTCAAACCTTTGCACACATAGGATATGGTATGTTCAGTCAAATGGTAGCTTTACTTGGCACAGCTATAAAGAACATCTCAAATTCTTGTACCATTCTGTACATTGAAAGACAAACAACTATTTTGCACATTGATGAATGAAAATTGCAATATTAGCAATTTAATATTTACTTTTTTGTGATAATGGTTTTATGTGCACGTTTTCAATTACAACTTCCTGGAAAGCATGCAACACATATTTAAAATTACTTTGTGACAAATCAAGACACAGTGTTTTGTCCTGCATTTTCAAAGTACATGTCTGTCTTTACTTTCCGCTTTCAACACAATCACTGGATTCCCACGATCTTTCATTTCAACAAATGTACTGTCTGTGGTACATAGACCATTCTACAATAAAGTATGTGCACCTGAGTCATATACAACTGTTTGTTTGGGCTAATCAAGTCATGCTCATGTAAGCATATAACCAGAGTAAATATAACTTTTTTTCTTGACTTTCTTTCTTTTTTGTGTGTGAATACATAGATGTTTCTCGTAATTAGGAATTTGCTGCTTTTACTTTGTGGATGTTTTTGGTAATTTGCAGCAGTTAATTGTCAGCAAAAGGACAGATCCGCCTGATTTCTGTACATTTGTAAGCCTACTACACAAATGATTTTTTAGATCTCATTTCCAGCACTGGAGTTCTTTTAATTTGAATTTTAAATTCATTTATCCCTTGGGTTAACCTGCCCCAAACTGATAAGCCTTTTGCATTCAACAAAAAACTCATTAAGTTAAAAAAAAAAATGCTGCGTGGGTTTAGAAGACATTTCCAATGGAGGCTGGTGTGCTTGCTTTCAATTCTGAAAGAGCTGTGTGGTCACTGGGCATAGCCACTAGTGAATGACCCACAGAGAGCAATGGGGATGGCCAGACGTGGCACACTGTTTTTGTCCTTTCAGATTGGCTGCAAGGTCAACCAATCAAAACTGTCTCTTGGCTAGCTTGGCAATCCAGTTCAATAAGATGCAGTTTATATTGAACACCGCACAGAATCTCAAGCTTCTTTGCAAAGTCTTCAATTTATTACTTGAGTGCCATGTTCACCCCTATAGACGTCTCATTGTTATGCAGGCCCAATGGAAGTGATAAATTTGTTTTCGTATTATTGCCTTATAAGGATGGCTGTGCCTCAATCCACACTGTTAAGCGTATTTGCCGTAATGGCAGAACTAAAATTTTCACTCAAGACAAGAATTTATAGATCACCATGGTACACTTAATTTCTGTCGTATGGGTTATGTCGACGTGCTCAGCACCAACCTACGTCAATACCGTGTCCCCAGTCCATGAACACCACACTTTTGGAATGCATGGAACCTTGACTTATCTCCCAACAGCACCATCCTCATAACATGCAAATTGATGACAAAATTTAACGAGCCCAGGCGTTGGCATTTCTATAAATAAAAAAAAGCATGCTGCATTCATGTCCGCAGACGCGTGCGGCCATATTACAGCCCCGTGTGACTGCAATGCTATACGCAGAAAGAATTAAGTCCCCTGCACCACTGGCATGACTTGGTGCATTCAAACCCATCCATTTAATAATTGTGAGGACACACTCATTGTCCGTGCACAAAATCTTGCTGTTTGGCAACCTAATCTGCCTGTGAACAGCACTGGTAATAGGGTTTCTTTACTAATTTGTGTCCCTTGATACCAATCGCCCATGCCAGACTGATTTTCAAGCTTGTTAAAAAATTGGACTGGGCACCTTCCAGGAAAGGACAGTGGAAGTTGACATGCACAGGGAGCTGGGGCACTGCAGCTGGCACATAACATGAATGACTACAACTACTAGCCTTCGGTACAATTTTACTACGCCTGTTCAGTGGGAACTACGTAAGTCTTGTGACCACCTTGGAGACAAGACGGAAGCACTGGCACAGTTGGACTCATCCTGCAACTGTCTTTCAGTAGCAGGCTCACCACTGCATTATCAACTGTCCAGGAGGCGCAAAAATGCACAGCATTCTCGATCCTTTTTTCTCTGCCTCCGCATTTGTTACCATGGAAACCAGCCAGAGGAAAAAGGAGGAGGTCAAACCACCCGGCAGCCAGTTGATGCTAGCTGTAGGATCATTTCACATGACCTTCTGAGAATACAAAATTAATGGCTTCGTTAGGGACTGTCAAATTTGAAAATGAAATAAAATGGTCTTACATAATGTTTTTCAACGCAAAAAATACACGTTCACCTGAATCCCCAGACAACATCCATGACAATCTCTCTCATTTGTGACCATATATGCTATCCTTGATTTTATATCCTCTGGCTACATTTTGCATAAAAGGATTTTTAAAAAATAACAACAGAAAAGTGAATAATGAGCTTCATTTAAAGCCCTAGGCTTTCACCGAGTAAGGCAAAAACAGAAAATATGTGAAGTGGGAGAAATGAGCAACCGTGGACTGACAGATCCTGGTCTGTCTGAGATGAATAATACCCTTGGTAGCCAGTCAATCTGGTGCCTCTGCTTGGTTCCATTATGTCCCTTCCTGTCAACAAAATGAAGAAGAAATGCACTGTCCATCCCTGCCAGCCACAGGAAACTTGCACAGATTAAACAGAGAAGTTACACAGACCACAGGCTGTTCATTTGTGTGTAAAAAGCACCGTCTTGAAATGATGAAGGTCTAAGCTGTGAATGTATTACCAGTGGAACTGACGGCTGCTGTGACCAGTGGCCTTTTGGCCAGGTTATTATACCCCATATAGACACAACTCACAAGTAATGGCACCAACTCTGTGCTCCTGGGGGTTGGTAAGCAGGGTAGTAATACAACTCCCTTTGTATGGATGCTTTTACTTGCCAGGGGTTGTGGCTTAATAATTCACTGCCGTAGTCAATCAATAGGGTTATGCTGGACCTTTGCAAACACACACCAAATTATTCTTTTACGAAGGACCATACATAAAGAAGAATGTAGGGACATGTCAAGCTACACCAACAGTGCATCACACATAGTTAAGTGAAGGCATTTCAAGTACTGTAACACAACAAGGAAATATTAAGCCCCAAATCCTGCTAATTGATTAACGGGTGGGTGCAGACATAATCAGTTATTCAATGCTGGAGTTTTCTTGGTTTTGTTTTGTTTTTTTTGTTTTTTTAACCTCAGTAAGAAGTGTGCCTGCAGTTTTCTGATTGGATAAGAGCAACAGTGAGGATAGACTATATCCAATCTGTTAACATCACCTCTATGTTGCATAAAAGATGACAGCTACAGAAAAAAAAGAGTACATCATCCTTTACAATGTTTTGTTACAGCCTAAAATCTTTATGAAAAGCTGACCGATCATGAAAAATACACCACAGAGTATACTGCAATATCCCTTCTACCTGCACCTACTCAACAACACACACAAGATACCAGCTTTTAAATGAGGAGACACCTCAGAGCTCTCTCAGTATACATCCCATTAGATAGCCCTATGTTGTGAGACTCAAACTGAATGTCTCTGTTAGTTCCTGGAGAAGACAGTGGTGGTAGCTGGTAAGGACTAATCGTTTCTCTTTACAAGCTTTTCTCTGACATTAACAAGGTACTGCCTGTTACAGCTAGTCCCTTGTTATGTCTCCAACTCCCTCTGAACATAGAGAATATGAAAGATACAGAGTTCTGTGACTGAACGCAAAAGATGTCAAATTCTGTACATGATCCTCAAAAGCAGTTTAAGCACAGGCCAGAGGCCACAAAGTCAATGCTTAATTGCCTACAACAGAAGAGAATTCTCTCACAAACAGCATTACAGTTCCATAAAAGATAGTTTAAAAACCACTGGAGAAGTTCCTGGAAAACAAACACAACCTGTGAAAGCCTTCTGGAAAGTTCATCTGTGAGATCATATGTGTACATGAACTGACCTTTCTCTCCCTTACTTCTTTCTTGCTAAGAATTTTGTACTGATATTGACATCACACTCTTTCTTGCTGCAGGTGACAGTGCTACTTACTGCTAGCAAAATGGAAAGTTTAATTTCCTCTTGGTGAAGAAATTTACATCAATAACAGTACATTTGCTGCTTTCTTGATACAGACATGTGCAATAACTGGACATTCCACTTTTTCTTGCCACGAGTTGGCTGTGGTAGCAAGAAATATTCTTTCTTTGCTACAGGAGTTGTCTCTACCCCCAGAGGAGATGTAATTCATCAACAAACTGGTCTTCAACAATGATGAGACATCTTTCTTGCTCCCCCCCCCCTCCTACACAAGTTGCTTGCAACAACCATAAATTCCACTCCTGCTTGTTATAGGAGTTTGTCCCTGTCTCACATTAAGCATCCATGTTGGAGGAGTTTTTACAATAAGACAACATGCAACTCTTTTTCACAGGTTACTTTAAACTATGTGTTGTTGAGCAGGGCCAGAATTTTAGCGAGAATCCGAGAATCCATTCTCGTAAAGATTCTCCTACAATTGTCTTTCTTTAAAAAGAAAACTAATTGACAAAATTCCAAATAAATTCTCACGAAATTCTGGCCCTGCTGAGGACACCTTTTCTAAGCTGCAGCTTGGCTTTAAATCTTACTCTGTGTCCAAAGAAGTCTTCATCATTCATTCGCTTCTATTTGGATGCTGCTAAGAGAAGGGGTCAGAGCTTGAGGATTTTTCTTACTGACCATGTACATGTACATTACAAGCAAGTTACAGACTTGATCAGCGTTGGAAAAGCCAGGTAAGAAAAGGACCACTCAGTGTACAAGCTTACATACCTTGGTACCTGTAGCTCACAAATCTACACACTTCATTAACCTGTTGCCAAAATCAGCCACAGATTGTTCCCCACTCCCTCATAACCCTTCAAACTTTCCAGCTCAGAAGAACACCGACTATGTAGTTCCACTCCTGAACACCAGAGTCTATATTTAAAGACCAAAACATTATTTTTCAGAGTGGGGTACACACACAGGGACAAATTTCAGTTGGACAGACTCAGATCTGTTGCCAGTTGTACACCATGGGACACTTACCCAGAGCCTACTCTGCAGAATAGTTGCACCATGGGATGTAATCCCTGAGAAACAAAAGCTGGGTGGCAATCCACCAGCAAATAGCAGTGTCCACAGTTTGCATTACAATGCTAAACACTAGCATCCATCACTGTGTGCAACTACCTAATCATGTATGCACACTGTAGTATCCGTTTTTTCTGGGCCTTTCATTTTTATTTGACAAAGAACAGGCAAACAGATCTTCCCATTGAGTGGGCCACCCCATTTATCATGGAAGATAAAGATGTAGATTGGAGGCATGTAGCGTCCTCCCTTTGTCTACCTATACCCCGGCATCAGCATTCACCTCAACTACCCCATCATATTTACATACCTATGTACCAACATATGCATGGGCAGAGTGACGCAAAGATCCAATAGATTAAATCATAACCACATGGTCACTATTGTGTCGGTAATTCACTTTAGACCCAAAGCTATTCCATGTCACACTCCGACCAGCTCGCACAGTCGGCTTTCATTTTTTTTTATCAAGGATCGCCATTAATTTAAAAAAAAAAAAAACTGCCACAGTAATTAGTAGTTGCAATATGCAAATTAGGGTATTAAGATCCTATTTTTAGACAGGTTGAATAATGATCTTTGATACAACATCTGGAGGATAACAGTCTACTACGAATGTCAAGTTCATGAGGAAGAATTCATTAATATTGTTTTTCATGCAGCACCACCAAAACCTCTCCCAGCTTGTTATTTTTTTTAGCTATTGGCTCACACAGCACAGGCATGTTAATTTTCACCTGTGAAGCATCCCTCCCAGTGATGCTGCAGCCCAGGATTCATCAGCCTCCAGCAAAATAGAATCTTCATTAAAAATATCAGCCTACAACTCAAATCAAATTTGTTTGGATGGAGATCCATGAAATGCAGTGAAAAGACCAGAAGGCTTACTTGAATGTTCAATTGTGTGTTTGGTCATCTCAGCGTAATTACATGCACTGAAACTGATAGGATTCCCCAAAAGGTCTGTGCAAGTAATAAGTATGCACTCATGCTTCCCATAATGCAACAGTGTTTTCTGTTAAAAAAAGTAGAAAAAAATAATCCTGTTTTCATTGAAATTACATTATGAACTGCGCATTAAATATGAAAAACTATAAATGGGCACTTATCTCTGCTCTTATGATTGTCAAATCCACCCTGTGTCGTTATGAATTCAGGTATGAATAAGTGATGGTGGTATAAAAGTGACCTTTGCCAGGGAACAAATTAAATGAGAACAGAATGGACAAATTGAAAGGACTTTGCTATGCTCAGAAGATGCACTACTTCATAAAGCATTCTTTTTATTTCAATTAATTCAAATTACTCTACGAGACTATGGACCATAGAAACTTGAAGGAAAGCTACTTCACAGAAGTGCTTTTTGTAATCAAAAGCAAGACCTGGATACTTAACCAATGACTCAAAGAGGTCCAAGATTCATGTTAGTTTTAAAGACACTGCATTCAAACACACAGCGATAAAGGTTTTGCTGTCAATAGCAGTCAACAAGTCTGACTTTACATCTGCAATGATTCTGAATCACCTCTACTTCCCTTGGCTTTGGGCACTGTCTTCATATGGCTTTAGTGCTTTGGTTTTCTTACTATTGTTTGGCAACAAAATGAACCCAGTTGCAAGTGCAACAACAGGAAGGCAGAGCCCACCTTGCACACATAACTGGTACAACTATGCTGCTTTTACAGCAATTTAACAGGTGTCTATATTTACTAAAAACAAAACAAAAAAAGCAAAGGACATCATGTCAGCCATTTACTGTCTTTTGCATACCTATGCCTCCTCCAACCTTCTCCTTGACTTCACATTAACAAGCGTAACAACAGCATCATACTAGATCATTTCAGATATTCAATGCAACCAATCTCTTAATTTAAGCCAAACCAAATTCTGCAGCAAGCCTAGATGAATTCACTTTTGTAATTGGCCATGAACTTTACATCTTGGAGACTCGTACATTTGGGAAGACTGAGCTGGTTTGCAGCAACGACATGGTATTTGGTGAGGTTCACCCCTGATAGGCTTCCCCAGTCTTGATAGCCCTAACAAAGGCAATGTGGGAAGCACCAGCCTCCTCCCTATCATAACTCCATGAGGTAACACACAGGAAATGAAGATCTACACTGCTACCAACTTCATGATGGGGAAAATTAGGCCGATAGCATTGCTGATAAATTCCTGTAACGAAAGTGTAGTTCTAAAGGAAACATGGCAGTAGCTAATACGCTGCTTGACAAGTGTCACCATCTTCCTGCATATCAGAAAAACAAGATTCCTGCCTTGGTTTATCATTGTGAGATGATCTAGGATCAGATTTCTTCTTGCTACAATCCAACAGGAGTGCAGCCTCAAAAAAGTTAGCCCCACTAGGGAGGCCAAGATGCTTCTGTCAGGTTCCATTTTTCCATTCAAGTTTATGTGAAGCCCCAGCAATGCACCACTGTTCTCATAATAAACTTACTATTTCTCTTCTACTGCCTCTTAAGTAGAGTGCGCCAAGCAAATCACCCTCACCCAATTTATTTGGGGGGCCAGTAAACCACAAACAGCCAATGACAGGAGAGAAAGCCATGAGGCACACACTTGTACCAGAAATTACTCTAAATGGTGATTAGAGAAGAAAAAAAAAAGTCCGGATGCAATACCCTTCTCTACTTCTGGTTTAGGTAATGGGAGCTTTTCGCTGAAAATTACTTCTAAAATCCAGGATCAGGGACAAAATTAGGTCACTGCTGCTTTTTTCTTTCCTCTTTAACTTGGAAGCTGAGCCATAGAACATTGGCACTTTAGGTTTCTCTTTTTACCAGTCAATCAATAGTCCAGATGGTCAATAATGGTCACTGGAAGACCAATCAAGTCTCTTCCGCTGAAAGGAAGGATGTTGCTCTATTTGAAGAAAGGCCAAGTGCAAGGTACATGGACCAGAGGTCCACTGACCATGTAGCACACTGTTTACAGCAATTGACATAATGCACTATAGGAAGAGCTAAGAACTCTCTCTGGCTGAACCTGGCTAGTGCCTTTCCATGGCCCAAATATGACCACTCTCTTTTCACAGAGCTCTAATTGCAGACAGCACTGACCACCACAGATACAGGTCAACAGTCATGGTCACCCAGGTCAAACTAACACACATTTCTTCTTTATATGGAATGTACATCAATTATGGTCCTAATTACATCTGATGATACCAATTTGGCAGTAAAATGTTTTGGAGCCGATATAATTATGAAGGTGCAATGAAAATGGCTAAAACATTCATGCAGGCATGAACACGTGAATCTCTAATTTTTTAAGTGAGTCCTCCCTGACTGGCAATTTCTACTGCCTATCACTTCAAAAGTTTGACACTACAGGTGGCCTGGGATGCTAGACTTGTACAAATGTCCCTATGGATTGCTCCCTTGTGGATCAAGTAAGATCAAGCGTGGAAAACGCATGGAAAAATCAGACAGCATGTGATTCAAACTCAAGCACACACCTGGAGACCTGACCTGTCAACTATCATCTAGATTCACTGAATGATCTCCTGACATCAAAAATTGACTTTCATGCAGTTCTCCTGTTGGGTCATAATGTCTTCAAAATAAACCCTTGAGTAGGTATTACAAGTTGACAAGCCCTTTACCCTAGACTTAAAAGTATGATGGTTATCTAATCCAAGCCTTTGATATGCTAGTGGCAAAGGTATCTGAGCTTTGAACTGAAGAAAAATTGTAAAACACATTTACAAAACTTGAAGCTAAAAAGCATATCTATATATACATATTTATATACAATGAAAAAATATGTATCTGGACATGCGAGAGGGGGAAAGGTGAGGATCTGCTAACTGTCCTTTACAAACTGAAAAGATATTTTTTAATTTTAGCAGGAACAATAAACTTAATACATATCCAACTTCAAAAAAGTTGAAATTCTTTTCAGGAAAAAGTTGATAGTTGCAAGATTCCCACAAATGATAGTGATTTCGCTCTCTACCCATGGACGGACACTGCAAAGATTCAATTCATTCCACTCTAAATCATTTCCTTTAAAGTTGGAGGTCTGGATTCCAGGCCTCTCAACTTTACAGGAAATGATTTAGAAACTATTTCTTAATGACCAACAGAAAAAATATATTACAGGGTTTTCTTATTTGTACAAATTTATGGTGCTGCGCTTGACTGGCTAACAGTGGAACAGACAGTTCAATGCCTGGGCCCAGTGGTCAAGGGATTTGCCAGCCTGGACTGGTAAGCAGCACCTACTTGGTGGTAATATTTCAAGGTCTGGCTGCTTTCAATGTCACTGACTGGTTCCATCCAGAAACCTGCTTATTGACATCTTTACAACATAGCATTGACCAAAAAAAAAAAAAAAGACCAAAGCTGGGACATGGTCTTGTTCAGTGTAGCATGAGACCTGTCCAATCACCTGCCCTTCAGTCACTCAAGCACAGATCTATTGCTGTAAGGTCCAGTAAATGCTACCAGGTTGTTGGCAAATGTTTTCAGCAATGCTACACAATTTCCAAGAATTTTTTAATCATCTCTTCTGGACACTGGAACCACAGCCTAATTCAAGCATGACATGGTTCACGTTGAAGGTCGTGTCACAGTGGGAATAAAAAAAATGTGTTTAAATGTGCCTGAGGGATAACTTGATAGGACCTACACTGTCCATGTGGACAATTGTGGCTAGTGTCTACAATGCCCCACCCAGCAACTGTAGGCAGGTTCCAATAGGACCATGCCTGCACCTCTCAATTTGCCATTAGCAGGTCATACTAAGCTCCACCCATAGACACCCCCCACCAAACCAATGCTCCAGTAATCCTAGCAGCCCTGTAAAGCCTGCAAATCTGCCCAACTGCCTGTGAGTGAGTAAAAGGTATGGTAGGCAATCACCTCTGCTTTAGCCATCAGACTGAATGGCCTTGCAGCTGCTTTTATGTGTCCCTGGGTGTCCCTATCCCCATTGCCCACCAGTCGTCTCCAGCTTCAAGGAGCTCCATTCTCCAGGAGAGAGATTAATTAAACCACTATGAATCAGCTCGCCTTGATTACCCAGCCGATCACCTAAAAAAAATGCTGCATGGACATCATCCACTATCATGCAACCACTCTAATTCAAGCACACGACCCACAACTTGGCCAATGGGTGGCTTGATGGGGTTTGTCATTGCTAATGCAAGCTATTGGATGTGATATGCCATGAGGCCCTCCAAGTGAATGGCTGCTCGCTGTGGTGATTACTACACATGCCAGGCTTACTACGCTGCTACTCTGCACTGCACACATCAATATATATACACATGCTGGATAGGTTACTACCAGCCAATACCACACACAAGCCTGATTGACTACAAATTGCTATTAATTGGCCCAGGACAGGGATATGTAACAAAGTAGATAATAGGGGGTGGTGTTTTTCCATAGTTACACAGGGACGGGAAAAGCACAGCTGGCTGTTCCATGTTGCTTCTTGTAACATTCAAACAGCAGGAAGTCTGGATATGTCGAAGCTGGTAAGGCTAATACTAATGTTAGCATTGGTGAAAATGTGATTAAAAGTGCGTGTCATTGCAGCATCAATATCCTATATTGTACTACTCCTATGCCTACCTGAGGAGTAGGACTCTGAAAGAAGATCTTTGCAAAATAAGATGGAATTGTATTGACAAGGCTTAGATGAAATCTCTCAGCTGGCTTATCAATTGTTTCACTAATTACAGGATGGAGATATAGTGAATGACAGCGGTGGTAGATGACGTCACGCTGACAGCCGAGGTAGGATGTTGTGGGCACCGTACAGTCAGCTACATAAAGCCCACTCCCCACTTTTTTCCGATAGGATACTAGGGCTAATGGACAGCATGAACTGTTTCATATTGGGTTTTGGTTGGAGATACAGTTATCATGTGATGGAGCAGCATGCAAGACTTAAAGGAAACTAGAGCAAAACAAACAAGCCCTCTCTGCTTCTGGACCCGTAACTCTGAAAATCATACAATGGACTGACTTCTTTCATGTGTATCATTCTATGCTTTCTACCTCTGCCGTGGCCTAGCCTATGACATCAGTAGCATGCATAGGATTCCAGATACCTTTCTTATAGGAAGAAACAATGCATTCAGCCCTAGTTTACCTACTCATCTAAACCAGTTGGAATGGACAATGTGCTTGGGCAGGGGGCTACGAGTCTCCTGCAAGTGTCCGAAGCCAAACACGAAATTGCTCATGGCACACACACACTGCAATGGCAGTAGTATATTGATCCCTGCACAATGCAGACTGCAGTATAAACCAATTACTGTCAAATTAATAGGGACATACTGGCTGTAAACTCCTGCTCTGACATGGAGAATTGATCTCCAACAGCCCTAATCAGCCCAAGCTCAAGCCCTGTTGCAGTTTTATATCGGTGAAAATTATATCATATCAATATGGTTATGCAGTATGGTGTAAAATAGGCCTGCCAGAGTGGGATGTCTGGGATGTCACCTATACATCAACAGCCTGCTTGCTTGGGCTAATACAATCGTTTCAATCACTGTGATTAGATCAGGGCATCCCTAGGCATATTATGGCCGGGCCCTTTGCCAACTGGGAGCATTACCTCAGATTTCTCCTCTGGATCTCTCTTCTATTTAGAATGCGCGAACTGAACACTTGCATGAGGGCCAAAGTATTGGCAAGTAGCGTATGTTCTTTCAAAGTCAATGTTTCACGTCACAAAAAATTCAAGCTTCATGCATGTGAATCCCTGCTTGCTTTCAAACATGCTTCCTGTCTTGAAGTGTGTGTGTGTGATGACAAACACTGTGCTGACACAACGCACCAACAGGTAGGCCAATAAAACTAATCTAATTGCATAATTATGCAGTTCTAATACACTAAGTAAATAATGATACCAACAAAAGCCAACACATGTGTCAATTATTTATCACTGCTGGGCTAATCAATACAAAGAGTCCTATACGATGTTTTATTCACTACATTCATCACTCCGACAAACCAATGAAAACACCATCATACTGGCCATTTTATCTGGAAGTTGACAATATAGCACATTTGTCGTGAAAAGCTGTAACCACTTGTCACATGTTATCTAACATGTAACAATCTGACAGCTGTGCATTGAAAAATATAAATCAACTGTAACACTATGTTAAAAGTTTTCGGAATGCATGCATACAATATAAAACAGACTATCCTTTCACCAGGAAATGCTGCTTTTGGTGCCCAATGGTAAGGAAATGTCAACACCCTTAAAGCCACTGTGTTAACTTACACAGCAGAAAGCTTTTTTTTTTATTGTGACAATCACTTTTTCACAAGAGGATAATAGCATTTTTGGGTAGAACTCATGCAGCTGGGGTCTTTCTCTACTCTCATTTCCTGCAATTCATCAAAAAAAAGGTCCCAGATCTTGCAGAAAGCATCCTGCAATTCTTCCGACTAGAAAGGAACAAGACTCAAATAGACTGATGCATTATTGTTGTTGCTCTGTCCTATCACTCTTGCCCACAAAAGCAAGAATCTTCCTCATTTGTACCAAATACACATCAATTTTTATTTCCTGCACAAAAGTAGCAACATGGATTGAAATTTCATGCACAACTTCCTCATGCAAAAATATTCTGCAATTATACAACTTCGATTCTCGGCCACTATCTGTACTTTTGACATTTTAAATTATCAATGGTACCCTGACATAGTCTTCAGCTTGTCCTATTACAGGTCTGTACCATTTCAAGAGTAACAACTGTAAAATTAAAGTGGCTGTGTTCTGTTGAGAGCCAATGAAATGGGGCTTATGTTAACTGGTGCTGTCACTACAATGAACTGGACCACAAGACAGTGGCTGGCCAAGTGCTGCTATTTAAACCTAAGGTGACCTGTCCTTTTTTCCCACCCTGGACCAGGTCACTCGTCTCGATACTCAATCTTCACATCCTGCCAATTATAAAATCTTCCTTTTTGTCCAAGATCATAACCTTCTCTTCTCACCGATGTATAGTATTGTGCACTATGAGCAGACTGCGAACAATGCTAGGCTATGGCCTGTCACTGCATAATGACTAGATTGGACGTATATTATTGCAGAGGTCACTGGATTTGAACTGGCAGGCCCATATAACCTAAACCTCATCTGCAGGTGCCCATGACAGTCACCTGGGTCAGAAAATACAAAAAAACATCACCTCAGTTTATGAGTTCTGGTGACATATGCTTCTACTTTGTGGTATTTTCTTGATCCGAAAGAACTTCTTATGGACAATTATGAACTCGAAGATGGTACGTTGTGAAAAGTTTCAGAAGATATAATTCTAACGCTATGTTATAAAGATCATAAACAATAAATCAGCAGATTCAAAAGCCAATTACATCTAATTATAGGACACCAGTCACACGAATAGTGGAACCAAAAGTCTTTTGCAACTTGAGATCAAGTAAAGATGTTCCTTTGTGCAATCTTATAACTAAGCTTAAAATCTTATATACACTCAAATGATACTCTTGTATGACATGAGCAGGTCCTTTACAGCAGAAGGAGGGAAACTGACATGACACAAGCAATATTCTATTTGATGTACATCTCTCTATCATGCTGACTTTTTTTTTTTTTTTTGAAAATTGCAACCTTGAAAAAAAACCTTTGTCAATGTACATGTGCACACATGTGGCCAATGTACATTTACTTTAGTTCAAGTGCATGCACATTTTGTGAAAATACCACATTTTGAGAATTTCCTGAGCAGCACTGGAGCTAATCCAAGATTTGACACTTTCACATCATATCAACTTTAGCCACATGACTCTGAGATCCAAACCAAGTTTATGAAGACAATTTTTTGTATTTTGAATGTTTGGGCATCTTTTGCACATTTTCATAGGCCCTACGATGTTCGGTACTCTTCATTGTATCCTTTACTATTTCCATTCTACATAAATCTATCATAACCTGTCTGTTAATTAAGCTTCTAAATGACCCAAATAATGACAGCTGACAAGTCTGCATATTCTTCTTACTACATTGCCTCACTGGCTTGAACGTTCATGTATCTACATACACACCAAGTTAAAACATTTACACCACTAAATTCCAACCATTTGGAGGACCTGTTGTGCATGAAATCCCCTTAAGGATATCTTTTTTCCTCTTTTAAATGCTTATTTCCATTGCCTATAAGCTGAGCTGGTCACAACAAAAGGTGGCCATTATATCACCTTTCTGGCTGGGAGAAGAAACGATTCTGCCATCATTGAAAGCGCAGCTTCAGGTCAGCAACATGATTAACCCCATTCTCGGTCCTTGCTGCCAAATTTAACACAAGAAAATATAATTTTGATGCTTGAGGAACTCTTTTGACTGGCCATTCTTTGGAACTTGATTAAGCTCCACGAACAGCCGTCCAGTCTGTAGAACTTGGCCCTTGTATCACTGACAACACCAACTCAATAGTTTTGATTGAAGAATAAACATTTGCCTCTGGTCAGGCCAAGATAAAATGCTTCTAAGTATTGCAAGCAACAATTCCGCTGATCTTTAGCTACAGATTGACCATGTAGCTGTCAAAGGAAGATCTATATGCATCATGCCAGGTCAGCCAAAATGTTTTAGGAAAAGACAGCAATTTGGTAGAGGTGGTTGGTTAGCAAGCTGGCTTGACCCAACATGTAGAGTCCATACTGGCCCTCAGGGACCCAAACCAGACAGTTAATTGTTGGGCTCTGCTGGAGTTGGGGCTTGTCGTCATTCATACCCAGAACGATCTTTTCATCCAAAACAAAAAGTGTGCATGGTCTGTCATGCATGGATGCATTTTTGAAACAGCATTTCACCTGTAATGACAGACTCTGGATGCCAAGTCAGTGGGCCAAAGCAGACCTCTTTTGCCTTCACAACCAAGATGCATTGCAAAACTGATCTCAAATATGATTTAGCAAATGACAGTGGCCTGAGGCACTGATTGTCTATATGGCGTGATAGTTTATCTGCCATTTTACAATCACGCGTACATATGCTGCTCTGTCCAACACCTATCTCAGCCGAAGTTGACTAACATTTCCCTGTGGCCTCCAGAGAAGAGCCACCTTTACACACCTGTAACCTGACTAGCCAACAGCACTTTGGGACCATTCTATACACCTTTCTCTACCTGTCCATTGCATACTTTCATCTTTTCTTTTTTTTTTTTTTTGACCAAGTGCACGGGTCAAGCACTTGCACAATCCCATGGTATGCTCCACAGAAAATGGGTGACTTGGTCCTAAACCTGTTGCTTGGCTCTCAGCTCAACTAAAACAGGTCCCCTGACCTCTGCTTGCCTCAGCGAGGCATGTCCAGGGACTGCAGCTGTGCCAACTGGCTTATGTTCATGCAGGTAATCTCGTGTAACCATGTCTGGCTGACTGATTCAGGTATCAGTCACATGAGGCCATCGAAGAATAGGACAGATTACCTCTTACTTAACACCATCAGTAATAATACATAACGCATTACCTGTTACTCTAAACAAGCAATAATACATAACAGAGCCACAGGCACTGGAAAGGTATGCTACCTATTCATTGACAGGACAAGAGTAAATAGATATCCCGGCTAGTTTGATGGACAGATATAATTTAAAGGATCAAAGAACCTTCCCACTGATATTTATAGCATCAACTTTTGGCACAAAACTGAATCTAAACAGTTTATTAGTATGGACTTTGGCATGGTAAACAGGACTGTAAAGTGGCCCACAATGGCAATTCAAGCACAGCACCTTATAGAATAAACTGGCATTTTAAGTAAAGCCAACCAAACAACTTTTAAGAAAGATGTCTATCAGGCTGTAAGTGTTACCTTTAGGTGCCTGTTAATTTCTCAATTGAAAGGCAAGCTCCACACAAATAACTTGAATAACATAGGACACCAGTGACAACATTGTTGCAGAGCCGACTGGGTGAAAAGCAGATGTTTCCACTGATAGGAATATCCTAAATGAAGGAGCAGGACACATAAATTCTCCTGGGAGTGTGATTTGGTCAAATTGTCACCTATTAAGGAGGTACAAATGGTCCAATCCACTTACAAAGCCATGGTGCTTGCATGGCCATTTCACCTCCCCTTAAGGCACACCCCCTGCAGAACTTAATAGCTTCCGAAGAATGGGAAAGTTGTTTTCATGCATGTCCAGCACACTGGGGGCCATCGAGTTTTGTGAAGAAGATTGCCACTAGGAGACTAGCTTTTTTCATTGAAAAAACGATAAAAAAATCATTTGAAATGAGAACCCAACATTTCATCAAATGAAGAGCTGTTTTCATGGATGTGCATCAATGAATTCACACTTTAATATTTAAAGCATGTCTGCAGCATATTTTTTGTCTTCTGTTAAATTCCAGCCCAGATCTTTTGTTTGGAGGATCACACTTCTATCTTAAAGACAATAAGGAAAGTGCTGTGCATGAAATAGCAAGGATATCAATATAGTGAGAAAAATCAAATTGTTTCTTTTAATTCTTGACAACAATTTTGTTCTGATTATGTTTGTTCTGTACCATTATACATTGTCTTTAGCAACACTGGCTTTTTAAGCCTCCCACAGCTCAAAGGCCAAGTTTTCATCCTTTTCTGCTTTCTTCTCTCAACATCTTGCCATTGTAGAATACAGACTTGCAAAACATACTAAAATTTACCAGCTACCATTGTTCAAGGTTACAACTCATACGTATGAGTGACCTTGATTTATATTAACGTCACCTTTCAGTAACACTATCTCAGCTTGAAGTCCAGTTCTGTTTAACAAATTTAGCCACAAGTAAGTTTTGTTTCATGAATTTGAACTAAGTCAGTTGGATCAAGCAAACAACTAATTCTTAGAGAATTGCATATACTTATTGGCATATGACAGGACATCCAAAGGGGCAAGGCCACTTGACCACTTAAAGAAATGATCTTGAATTCAGAAATCACTTTCAGCTTATTTTGGCATCACATCTGCTTGTAATGTATGAAAAATCACATGGTACCAGTTTGTGTACCTGGACTAAAACGACTTAAATGAACAAGCCAAACTTGTGTTTCTTTTGCCAAACCAACTAGAACATTTCCTATCAGCAGACTGGTGTTACATAATGAAGCTTGAATATTTGATCATAACTGAAGAAATATAAATTTATTCTGCCAATTTGGCTAAAAGATGTTTTAAGTATCTTTACCTAAATACTACCTACTGTAAGTTGCTTTATTTTTGCATGTATAAATTTTCATGGCTCTAGTATTTTTAACATTTCACTGTAATTTTAATTTCACCATTTTGAACATAATTCCCATTCAAACATTGTTAAGAATACTATTTCACTGTGTTTTTATTTTCACGGTTTTGTGCCATCACCCAAATAACCGAAAATAAGAATACAGCAAAATTAAAGCAATTTACAGAATATAAGACCATGGCTAATGGCTAATGCCAGCATAGCCCACCAATATGTCCCACATCACAGATTGTAATTTCGGGGAGACTCATGCAGATGATTGTTCTCAAACAATAAAAACCTCTGCTTGTCATTTTCAGTCGTTCTGGGGGACCCATTTCTTCACATGTATTTTGCATCAGCTCTCAAGTTAGACCTGGCCACTGACTGTTGAACTGATTGGTTTATTCTGGGACCAAGATATCACCTGTAATTGGCCATACAGACTGAGATCATGCAAGTCCTCCATTGGCTGCTTGGCAACCAGACCACCTCCCTGTCTTTATATGTAATTAGCAGATGCATGGCAAAAGTCCTTTATGAGCATCTAAAGTGAGAGTCAAGTCTACACTGAAACAATAAATGGTAAACACCCAATGGACTTGTAAGAATTTGTCCAAACAATTCCTCTTGTGGAATATATGAGCAATTAATGAAATAATTACATGCATATATTGACTTTTTTGCTTTCTTTTTAGCCGAAGTATTCACATTGTCAAAAATATAATTCCTTGTGTGAATTCTTCCAAGAAAATTTAATGTTACTCGAAGGTACCCTTATTATACTAGGTTTTATACTGTTATTTAAATCTGACACATAAATTAAACATTATGTTCCTAAAGAATAACTGATACAATAAATTAGTTTTGGTAAACAATGATTTACTTGAGGTAGAAAGTAAAATCAATAAATGAGAATTCAAAGTTGGAAATGTAACAATATAATACCAAATATGAATTTTTCATTCCTTTTGTATGCACCTATGATAATAACAGTGTTACCACAATCCATTCAATATTTATTCAATTTCATAAAATAATTTTTTGTGCAACTTTTTAAAAGAACTAGAACTCCATCTCTATTTTCATAACGGCATTTTTGCACAGTTCAAACTGTGGTAGACTGGGGGACTGACGCTCTGTATTGTACCTCTGCATACTGGAGCCCACCTGGGTGGTTCATTAGTCTCACCACTGGACCTCCCTCCCTCCTACAGTCACATGGCCACAGCTCAGCCTGACCTTTCCAATGCCACCAACTCAGTGCCGTGGTGGGAAAATGTTCGAAACATGCCAACACACATCATTTTTGTACATTTCCGCTTAACTGGTCAGCAAAGAAAGCAATGGTCAGCGGTCAGTGGAACCATTATTACAGCAATAAATCCAGTTTCCCACTTCTATACAAAATATAGATTCAGATGTGGGTGTTTTTTCAACCATGTGGTTATTTTCCCACCAACTGAATGATACAGTTAGGTCCTGGTGTCAATTATGCAGGATTTGATAACTACGTCTAACCACCTGTTAAGACACAGCAAATCATAACATTCTGAAAATTTGTTACATGTTACATACAATGAGTAAGTCCAGCAGTCTACAGAAATTGCTGATGCCTGAGACCCAATGAAAGGTAACTGTCAAGTTCTTTCCTGAGTAGACCCTATGCAATCAATGGATATAATGACCTTTGGTTCTTACATATATAAATTCACAAGTGTTTTCAAATGCCACAGAGATTACCCGCAGGATTCCGTCAGGCGTGTAGATGTCAAAGTTCCCAGACCCTGTGTAAAGAAGGGTCACAGCAACAGGCCACCTGATCAGCAGGGCCAAAGCACCATGCAGTGCCGTTTTCACAGGCACACAAACGGGTCATCTCGTGGTGGTAACCTGAGAACACAGCTGGAGAAATGTAGATGTCCGACAATGACTCCAGCAAAGTTCAATTCTTTCTATTCATTGTCCACTACTTGGGTGTATAATGCCGACATCAAAGCAGTGGACAGAATCCTCCCTTTCTGTTTTAATCATCCTGCCCATCTTATCTGTTTCATCCACTTCTGATTTGTCATTTTCCTCAACTTCATGACAGAAAAGTTTAAATGAAAGTTCAAACAGCTCTATTGCCTGAGGACATTATGCTTTATATTTGTCACTATCCCATGCTTTAAAACCATGAGAAGATCAAACATGAAGAGATGGACTCCCATGGCCATCAGTTCCCATACATGTGTTTGCAGAAGATATAAAACATACAGAATTTTTTAACCAACAATTTCACTCTCCTTAACACTGGCCATCGGTCAGTGTGAAGATGCTTTAAATTTTAAGACTAATTAGTTGAAATTTGGTCCCACTGGTCCAAGTCCACCTGCATGTACTGAGGCAAGAATGGAATTTCTCAAGCTTTCAATACCACCGCAACTTGACAGGAAACATTAAAGAAAAAGACTGAATTGACAAATAATTCTTGACCATGGCCTTTCACCTTCTTAAGACCTAACGGTCATATTCACAAGACAATCAAATGCAGCTTCATTTCTATGGTATCAGGTTTTGTCTGCAGGTGAACAGCGACAAAACCTGTTTTATATCCAATATATACCTAACAATGAGAAATCCTTTTCTTATAAATCTAAGATGTTTTGTGACAAAATATAGCAATATTTCAGCAAACTGTTTACGACAAGACCGCAAGTCCTAAACCAGTAAACAGTATGTTCATGACCGAATGCCCATAAATTTAGCCACCCATTGGACGGGAACTGTTCAGTATCATGATTTAACAAAGTTTGATACTGGAACAATTAACCCACTGTCTGTGGCATATCTCTTGGCAATATATCTCTCAGTGTTTCATCAAATTAATCTTTGATTTGACCACTAATACCCACAGCTAGTTTGCTTATGCATCAGTGCCCATAAATTCACAAACAAATTGGACAAAAACCATCCACTTTACACCTTTACTAATTTCTGATGTTCGGACAATCATCACTTCATCACCAATAAATCTTGAGCTTACACACTGTAAATAATTAAGACTTGCCATATCTATCAATGAGGCTGCTAATCTTCTGACAATTTTGAATGCTGCCTTTGTTTTGCAATAATGATAAATCAACCATTTCTTTGTATTTTGGACCTGCACCAAAAGAGCTTTTGATTGCTGAATGCAACCAAATACATATCAACAGTTTTATGCCAAGGGTCATATATATGCCTTATACAAACTTCCGAAGCAATATTCCGATAGAATTTGCACGAAAAGACCATGACTCCGTCAAAACAACATGACCATTGATGCAGCGTCCGAGCGGTCAGAGGCGGGAGGCAAGAATAAGCCAGCGTAACTTCGCCAAACAAATACTCAATGCTGCATCAATAGGCATGGATGCTTGGGTAAAAGGTACGCAAGAAAAGCAATCACACTGTGAAAACTATTAAACAGAAATTATAAGATATAGAAAAGAAAAAATGCCTGACCTGTTTGAGATTTGGCCATCTTCCAAGCTGCATTGTGCCCTAGTAAACAAGTCCTTGTAACTAGTGAATGTATACAACTCTTGTGTCGTGCTTTCTGCCGGCGGCTCCTCATCCCCTGTGCATAACGGCCAATGCCATGACACTGACAGATGATTGGCTACTTGGGGGTCAGACAAATTGCTGGTGAGGCATTCAATTACCCCTCATTGGTCATCTGTCTGTCAATCATGGGGTATGCATGAAAGACCATTGGCTATTTGTAAGACAAGAGGTACCTGCCGGGTCGGCAACAATTGCCATTGCCATGGAATGGGCACTGGACACTGCCAAGGTCCAAGAGCCACTGGCCGACTTCATGCTTTTACATTGAATGTCATGTATCATATATCACCTCTGCTCAGGATATTATGTCGTGTCATTCACATCAGAACATCCTCTTATGCACTGCTTTGACTCACCTGATACAAATGGCTGCCTAAAATCAACATCTGGCTTCAAAAGCAAAGCCCAGTTTCATCAAAAAGTACTTAGAATGCACATGGCTTCAAAGCACTAATTTCTTCCACTTGGCTTAGTGTGTACACATAAATATGTACCTGGTCCTTCTATCTCTCCAGCAAGCAGCATGTATGGAGCTTGATGTAAAACAAATATTTTGAATTTGATTAGGACAAGATGCCTGATATTTAGACAACACAAACAGAGTCCATACTGGGTGAAGTTCCAGTGCCAATACTATGTGTCAATTAAGCACCTACTGCTCTTATTTCCTGACTGGCCTCTACTCCCTGAAATCAACAATACAAACAAACAGAATTCACTTTCCATTGTACCTCATGGGAATGATTTGTTCCCTTCAGTTTTACCAGCTTTTTATGATCTGATCAATTTTCTGAACTTTTTGTAACCTCTTATGACCTGCTGAATGGTAACTTATTAGATGACATCATAACTTTTTGTTTTATCCTTATCACCAACTTTATTATAATATTATGTCAAGAAATCGAGTTCTCTGGATCCTTTAAATATTTCTTAAATTTAAAACTTAATACCTTATTTAATAATGACTTGTCAAGCAAGTTCACTACCTTCCATGGAAGCTTTAAATATACTCAAGCATACACAATGTTTCAGTTCAAGTGATGTTTTCTTCAATTTCATGGTTTTTCCCCACATTGGTTCTGCAAAATTCTGTGATGTTAAAAAAAAAAAGTTTTCAGTGAACACTTTTTTTAAAATTAATTAATAAGCGATGGTAAAACATGCATTTAATACCAGACAGAAAGATGTGAAAATGAATAAAGTCTGTTTTGGTGACTAAAGAATTGGAAGCCATGCTGGCTTCCAGTTGAACAGTTACAATGACATCCGTACTTGTGGTCTACTGTGCACGCACCTAAGAATCGCCATGCTTTTCACCCTTTTCACAAATTACTGGGTACCTCAAATCTGTGGGAATGCGTTTTCTGCTGGTGCAATTACACAAATCTGCTGTTACTTGACAGTTTAAATGTTGATTCAGAACCAAGACATCAGCTTGAATTTTTCTCTCTTACATTGTCTAATGAGTATACAGATTTAATATATCATCTCAAAACTCACTATCTGCAAGGCAGGTGTAACTTTAACAGTCTTTCCTCAAACTTGTATGAAGTCATGCATGTTGGTTGTGAAAAACCAAACTGTGATTATCGATACACTTTGATGAACAATTTGACTTAGTCTCCCAGCATGACAAGGAGTAAGACCCACCCACAGGAACAAGTTGCTACTTTCCTCCTTTTACTCCAAGTTGTCGAGGCCAGGCCAAGTGACCATATCGCACAAAAGTAACGCACGCAAACAGAGCAACAATGGGTGAGTGATGAAAAATGGTTCTTTGCACAATATAGGGAGGGCAAGGGGGCCACTGCCATAGGACAAAAACATGCACACTTTGTCCGAAACTTGGGGCCACCCAGAGGTTCTAACTCATTTTAAAGTATCCAAGAAACTTACCCTAATTTGCCAAAATAAAGATTTGAATTGCTCTTTAAGAGAGCTAATTTCAAGATAAAACAGTGCAAGGCACATGGAGCTGGTAGTGGCGATTCTACTTTCTGCAAAACTGTTTACAAGTGTGACCAGGTCTGTCCAGAATGTCGGAAGTATCTGAAGAGACTTCAGCAGCCAATTTATCATTTGCCATTTTCAGGGGCCTTTGCCATTCTTGGACAGCTCTGTTGGTTGCCTTGGCTCAAAGATTCCCTGTAATTTGGGGTACCCTGTCATTAGAGAATTACTACTTGGTATAACTATACTGGTCAAAATTGCTTGTACCACCACGAAACCTCTATTCAATTGCAAAACTTAATGTAGCTTGAAAACATTAATCTCAAGTCTGCTCCTCAGTTGAGAAGAAAAAAACATTTCAATATTACACCAAACCTGGAAACAACTCTACCCTTTTTCTTAAAGACAAAACCCTCCACTGGATTAAACTTCTGCGTTCTCTCAGTTCCGGGGAACAAATCAAGTGCTTCTAAAATTCTGTTTTTGCTGGTCTTTATAGTTTAATAACAGTGAGAACTCCCAAGACCCTCATGAAATTTTAATCCTTCAATTGTTTTTGTGTGTGTGTTTGTCGCCCAGCATGAAAGGTGGACATGCAGGGGGAAGACACCTGGCTACACACTGCAAATATCATCCCTAGAACAAACTGCAGGTATATATGGCCACAAAGCCTGAGAAACATTTTCTGTGCAAGCAAGTAAATAGAGGCCAATACGATAAAGTACCCACGGCATATTTGCCCATTACACTGCAGTGTACATCAGTCTCGCTAGTTTGTCTGCCTTGTTTGTTCTCTGTACCTGATACCAGTCCCAGACAAAGGCATGGGTCTTGTGATCAGAGTTTGCACCACAGTTTGTGGTCACTTCACCGGACCCATCCAAGGCTCTATAAATTGAAAACTGGACCCTGCATGATATGTATTTGTAAAACTGAAGTGCGAACATGCAGGATTCAGAATACCTACTCTTCGTGGCCTCTATGGATGCCACAGAACAATTTTCATGTGCCCGCCAAAAGTGTGTCAAAGGGGATCCTTGCCCACACCATATGTATTCCACTAACACAGTATTTACTTCATGACACAAATGTCATAGGTGAAAAAAATATGCAAAATTGGTTATCAAACTACCCTGCCATCTGGCTGAAGAAATTACGGGCAATATCCATAAACATGTGTAATGTTCAAGTCCCTGGCCCCATGCCCTTTCATTCAGGAACATCTGTAGGGTTCTTCCTTTCTGTGAAGACTGAACTCTGCCCCCTTGTACCATGTGTACATGCCAAAAAAGCTCCCCTTGTTCTGTCAGCTTTGACAGGCCTATTGGCACCATAAAAGCCAGTCCGAGGAGACCGGACATTGGTCCAGACCACTATCACAGTTGTACCTGACCTGACATTTCTTGCATTAGGCAATGGCAATCTTCAATTACAGTAAAGCCAAGTTTCATTTTAAAAGATCAATATTCAAATTGAAAATGTAAGCCTGGGCTTTCACCCCTCCCATGAGAATGGAGGTGTCCCATTGGTGTCCGGCCAGCTGTCCCTCAGCAGGAGAAGTGTGTCCGTGCCACCAGGCTGGGCCCAGCTAGATTTGCTCTGTGTGTGCATTATTGAATAAACTCAGCACAGTCTGCTATTGTTCCTGTAAAATGGACTATCCATGTAATATGAGAAACCTAAATGAAAATTATAAAGTGATCACAAAGGCCCAGTTCATGCAGTGTGCTCACTGGCCGGGCCATATCCTGCCACATGGAACCCTCCAATGGAAGCCCGGTCCACGCTCCAATTATCGTCAATGATTTCTCCGAAGAATGCATGGACCAATCAATCCCCACTGTCCCACTCAGAAAGGAACAGGAGGGAGAAAAAAAAACACACCCTAGCTCAAGTAGAGTGGGCAAGCACAATAACTGCATATTAATTCAATCTATGGACATTGACATGCAGGCAGGCACTGCAAGAGCTGTATGTAGAATTTGTGAACCTGCAGATCACTTTTTTTCTCAGCTTAAAGTGAATGTGACCTCTGGTTAATTTGCCATTTTAAGTCACGTCCACTTACTACTGCTGCCCCTACCATTTATTGGTAATGTAAAGTGTAACACCAGGCTTTGGGCCCCTGGGAACATGGACCTTCCCACAGAGATCTGGTGTGGTAATTCTGGCTGTTGAAGTACCAATGGCGTCCCCTGGTACCCAGGATGATGGGTGACCATCCTGGATCCTCTTGCTTATTTGCTGCTGCAGTACAGGACAATTTCCACAATGTAGGACCAGCCTGCCTCACTGGTCACCTAATCTGTGGTCTCAAGCAGCGCAGCTAAGCTTAGCCGAGCTGAGTCGCTGTGTCAAACTGTTTACATATTGATTTTCTACAGGGTGAAGATGGACTCTACTCACTATTATTTGCCAGTGTTCTTCATTGATAGTCGCCTACGTTATCCTCAACATAATTGTGACATATCGCCTCTAAAAAAAAACAAGCCCAAGATGTCATAGTCTGCTTACAATTTCATCAAATTCTCTACTAAACACATTATAGACAACGGAGACAGAATTCAATTGAGTGAAATGGAAAAAATTCCACTTGGACATCTCCCTTCTGTATGCCTTAGGGGCAGGAGGAAAGAGATCTGCCGAGTGGTGTTCAGTCTCGTTTTTTGCAGCTAATGCCCACCAGTGTCACCTGGTTACGGCAAACATGGCTGAACTGGCAGTGAGTGTGGTGTGACAATGTCAGGAACACAGTGGGCCCAGGGTAGGGGCTGCGTGCCGCCTGCGTATAACCTACTCCCCACATGTGTGTACACTCTGGGCCCTCGTCCTCTCTCCATTTGTCCTTGGTCCTGTTTTCATGGCATACTGCTCCTGGAAAGCTGGGTCCTAACGCTCAAGAAAAATTGAAATGTGCCTGGCGTGTGAAATTTGGAATTAATTCATGAGAAATTAAGGGGACAAGTGACATTTCACTGAGGATCCTGTTGTGAAAGGAAAAATATGAGCTCTGGTGTGCACGGAGTGGCCCTGTACATGCTGTTGCTCAGCAAAATTCAAATAGAACTATTGGGTTTTCACTAGTACCATTGATTTGTAAAATTTGCTCAATTTACCTGCATAGTGCCATAACTCACCATTTACTTATTACATCCTTGCCGAGCAAAAATTTTAGGACATTTCATGGTTCCATGTCAGGTACAACATCTTTAAATGCAAACACATTCTCATGAAAATTACATCTGGGTCTGGGCAATGTCCTGTCTGCTGACAATCAAAAATTAGAATGACCATCACTTGTGACGGATCTAAAGAGGTCTAGTTTATGTATTGTTCTGTCCTTGGAGGACATTTCTGGAATAAACTCAGCTGGAGAGGATGTTCAAAACAGCTGTGATCAAAATCCTCAGCAGGTGAAAAATCTACTGGGAATGGGTCTGCTCTTAGCAGTAATCTATCAAGTAATCTAAGCACACCGTCTTTTTAAGTCACCAGTGCTCCCACGCATACACACTTTCAAATCCTTGCATACTTGTCTCCTATTTACTCTAACTGTGGCACATGCCCTGATAGAAGCATACTCATAATTTGCCAGTGGAAGTTCTTACAAAAAAGATCACAGTTGCCTCTCATTTACATGCACCCAGTCACCTCTCTTCTCCAGACAAATCAGACCTTTCATGAATTTCTGGCCTTACCAAACATTTATACGTAATATGAAGTCCATTACTACCTGGAATTTTGACAGGAATCCACTGCGCACACCTCTGGCAATATTACGATGGACGAAAGACATATTTGGCTCAAAGCACAGCATGACTTTGGTTGGAGAACTACATGATAGGAAACCTGAATGTCAGACTACACATATTCAACTTCCACATCACGACTTTTTTTCACAAGAAAATGACACTTTTCTCATGGAGAAATACATGGGGAAGTACAATAATAATGCTATGGACAAAAAGCTGGCTTATTTGCCAGACATCACAGAAGTAACTGAAAGCATAATAAAAATCACCACAGAACACATTTTACACCAATCAGGTCTGTTTGGTAACAAATACACTGCAGAGACAGGTTTTTTCCACCTTTTTCAATTTTACCATTTAGCATTTTCAAGTTACAGGGTTTCAAATGGGATGAATCTGTGTTTATGAACAGCTTGGACTCAAGTTGGTCCTTAAAGATTACGGACACATTTTACCATGTGATGCAATGGACATGTTAAATCATGGATAAATATATTGAATACTAAAGAACTTAATCCAGCATTATCCAAACGGACACAGTCTGGCAAATAAAAAGATGACCAAAAAAATCATCAAGACCAAAATTCATGTTAAACAGCTTGTGCAGATTAGCCTGTGATTTATTATTATCCAGGTCTTTGTCTTCAATAAACCCAACTCAAAATCCTATAAAAGTGATCAAGGTTGACTGATGTTCCACATCTAAATGTACAAAATGGTCACATAAGCATTTCTTTGTTAGTCTGCCTATAAGCTGACAATACCATGTCAGCAGACACTTCTATTCTAGACTTATTCAAATACATAAATGGACAGACAAACATGTCTTTGTTATTACGCTGTCTCTGATACCTCCTACCTTAGTCCTGTTTTGCCGCTTCCATGTCAACTTTGAGTTGATGCAGTGTTATGCAGATAACCAATTTGTGTGTTGGCTTCATCAGAGCTCAATACACATCTATCTTGACATGCCAATTATCAGAATATACACTCATATTGTCATTCTATTATTATTTTCATTTTAACTGTTATATATACTTTCTTATGTGCAAGCTTTTTTATCTGAATGAAGACAAACGATTGCCAACAAACGCAAGACAGAAAGTAATGTCAGCAGAGATACTGTACTGACAATATGGTAAGCTGGGTACACATTAAATACCTCTTATGAAGCAAAAGGGTGGACATAAATGCGCTATCCTTGAGTACTCAGATTTGTATTGAAGCTTAATTGAGAGGCAACATTGTCATTGTATTATTATTTTCATTTTACTGTTATATATACTTTTTTATGTGCAAGCTTTTTTATCTGAATGAAGACAAACGATTGCCAACAAACTCAAGACAGAAAGTAATGTCAGTAGAAATACTGTACTAACAACATGGTAAGCTGGCTACACATTAAATGCCCATTATTAGTACGAAGCAAAAGGGTGGACATAAATGCACTATCGTTGAGTACTCAGATTTGTATCGAAGCTTAATTGAGAGGCAGCATACAATTTGTGCCAATTCTTTAATGGTCTTTACGCCTGCATAGGACCATGCCATTCACGCATCACTGATGTCTCTACTCCTTTAATATCGCACTGATTTCAATCAGAATGACACGTTATGTTCCAAATGGGAGTAATTATTTGTACAGTTGGACAGGCCTCATGTCTTCCTCTATGTCCAACCATCTAATTCAATTAATACAATATTTTCAGCAAAGCTGTGATTTGCTTTCAGTTGCACTTCTGTCTTTGTGACTTCTTGATTAATTGATGTAGAATCTCTGGACTTAGACTTGTCCATAACACTGTGTGCTTATAGATTCTAGACACAGCTGTTCTCGCCCAGTGACAGGGATGATGTTGCTTACAACTTGGGCACAGTTTTTGCAGCTTTCTAGCGGCAGGATCAAAGCAGAAAGCTGGGCTGAGTTGAGACAGTGCCTATTTGTAAAGCCCATTGACATGAGAAGAAAAGAGCTGGCCTGCATTGTGTCACAATGTAAATACATTGTAACAACTTGTATCATGTCCGTGGAAGCCATCTCAAGCACACAAGGGATGGCCTGTGAAAGGTGTTCCCTAGTCACCTTCGATCTGTGTGGACACAGACAAGTCTTCAAACAAGCTTCTTTCTGGTGTACAAACTATGCACAGTGTACAGGTGCTTTTCATTCTTGTCATTTCATATTCCTACCCAGCCATGCCATTGTTTTACATCCAAGAAGTATTGTGTGTCGCCCATGCTGTTGCTATCTTTACCATCTCTGCCCACACTTACTCCCCTTGACCAATCTACCACTCATCAATCCCTGGAAACATGCGTTTACTGTCTCATTCAGGAGGACAAGAAAAGCTCTGAATACAGCCCATGCCAAGGGGACCTCTGCTAGTGAATCTTTAAACATCCTGGTAACTTAAAACTAACATATCAATTAATAATACCGTATTGAAGTTATTATTGAACATGTGAAGCTTAAAAGTCTTTCATTCATATGCAACAGAATATTTTATACTGAGTATTTCTTTGACCAAAACAAAAAACATAATCAAGAAAAAAAAAATAGCAAATAATGGGCATAGATGTTTTCCCACACCTGGCAAAATCTTTGACAAGTCCATAGCACGCCAAGTTGAGGTGGTACTGTGGAATAACAATGCTCAGCCAGGCAAAAAGGTGCCCTCCCAGTAAATTGTGCACATTAAAAAAATTCTGTGTACAACTTGATTGGAGCAATTGGTCACGCAACAATAATTTTTTCTTCTCAGTTCAGTGTGTGAGCATATTGATCTGGAAGGCCTGTCTGTCACACACTGTCACACAGCTTAACTCTAAGCTCCCCACGTCCTAGTTTAACTCACTGCTGCTTAAAGTGGCCAAAAGTGCCTGACTGTCCATCATCATCTGCTTCTATGTTTTAAATGATTTATTGTTTAAAAAATATTTGTAATGACAACTGTACATACGACATGCCAGGAGACTCAGTACAAAAATCAGTATCTTTCTTTTGGAGTGGGTTAGGCCTTGCGCACACAGAATACAACCCATGCCAAAGAAAGTGTTTAAGGTGCTTTGTCTTTGGCCACATCAACATGGATATATGTTTTTTTTACATGATATTTCAGAAATGCTAATGTTACTGTGTCAATTTGACTCCATTTTACTCAAACAAGCAATCAGTTGTTTTTTTTTTTATGCCACCACTCCAGGATCTTGCCTGCCAAACAGACCAATCTCTAGGTTTTTCTCCATTTAAGTGTAGTACATACAGCTGCTAGTTTGGTGTGTTTTTGAGGCAATCCAGGATCAAGATATGCATTTACACCAAACTGCAAGTCTGGTCACACTAAACCTCTTTTAACTCTTTCAGTGCCAATCATGTTGTAAATCGATCTACTAAAGTCAAACTAGTCTGAATTATCATCAGGATCTCAGATTTTTATTCCTCATAAAAAGACCTTTCATTCAACTTCAAGTATCAGTACGCCTGTAGTTCCAGAGAGAATACCCCAGGTCAACAGCTTTTCTCGGCACACATTGGGCCCATTGGGGCTAATGTATGCCAAAAAGCTGTTGACTATGTCCAAAATTTGGCACTGAAAGAGTTAACACTGTCATAAAAGTGGAAGTCATTTTCCCTGGCTCATGACTCGCATTCTCCATGCATTCTTTACTTTGAAATGTGAGGACGACTTGGTTTTCCATGTACGATTACTGCACATTTTTGTCAATTTTTCTGCCCTCATCAAAACAACTTTGGCAATAATTATAATTGATACATACACTTCAAATTAAATTTGCTGTCTAGAAGAGTTCATCTGTAAAGTGTCTTCGGGGGACATTAATCATACCTGTGCAGCCCACACATCCTTGCAAAGGATGAGGGCAGCTACTCACTTAGCTTCCACTTTTTTCTTCCTTTTTCCAATTATTTACTCATACATAAAGAAGTGAACTATCAATATAACTCCAGACACACAAAGTTTCAGCATATGACAGCAGTAGGGTATAATGTATCAATAACACACACTGGATGTTTACTAGAACTGTAAACATGTAAAATCAGGTGTGCAAGGTCTGACTAAACATGTACGCTGCTGTATTATTTTTCCTTATTTTATTTTTCAAGCACTTTTGCATACACATATAAATCTTTTATCTTCATCAAATGGGAATGTCCATAAAAAGGGTAAATCCCTTTCTTTCTTTTCACCACTGCCTCCAGCAAATCGCATCTATTGATTCTGGCAAGTGATATCATAGAGCAATCATTGCATCAAACAAGCTGGGCCCAGCGAGAGTGGTAGTGATGAAGATCATGTCACAGGTCTCTAAACAAAAGCGTGCAATACAATACCAAAGTTGGCATCCAGTGTACTGACTTTATTTGTATGTAGGCCACTTTATTGACCACTGGTCCGAGACATCTGATATTGGTCGCCAGGGTCCCTGTTTGCCAATGTATCAAAACAATATTAAAAATACAGAAAGGATAATAAAAGTATCCTATATGTGATATTTGCACCTGAAATTTGATTCCCAAAGCACGATCCTATTGTGCCAATGCAGCCAGGAGCATATCAACAATGAATGACCCTGATGCAGCATGGACATCGTACCCTCGCACCCTACCCTGTACCAACAGAAGCCACATGCGTATCACCCATTCTCCAAAGCATAGGTTTCCTAAGGCTAACCCATGGTAGGTAACAAAATCCTAGTTCACCTATGCACCAAAAACAGCATATGCCAGAGGTTTATAATATAGTTGATCAAACTGGGCTACTCAGGATATGAAAACTGGCCACTTTGAACTAACTATACTATGACCTTGATACTGATGTGAATATCACAAAGGCTGGGTAAAAATACATCGGCAATTCTCCACTGATGACAGTTCATACAATTCAGGTCACATGGAATGCAGAAAAACAAATGCTAATTTATTATTTTTAATTGGACATGTCAGGTACGAAGGTGTGAAATTGGATTCATGAGGAAATATTTCCATTTCACCATCAAATTATGATTATTGGATGGTTTGTTATCAATTAATTACTTTTGACTTTATTTAAAATTTTACTGAATTCCCAACCAATCCTCAACTTTTGATTTCACTTTTAACGATGGCATGAGGGAATGCTAGGAATGGGGTGACGAAATTTAATGAAGTACAAATTGTTATCATGCATGTGCTGAAACAGAATGTGAGCGTGTTACAGCAATTAAATCTTATTAAAACATAATGAAAAAAATATATGTTATGAAATTGTCATTAAAGCCCCAAGCTGACGATGTCCACATTACGACAAAGTACATCCAAAATTAATTAAAATTGTCCTGTAAATATCAACCAATCACCAGATGGTCCACTTGTCATCCCCATGACAACCAAGTTGATTTTTCAAACTATGCCAGGAAATATGTGTGGTACAGCAGCAGATAAAATGAACTTGGCTGAAAGTACCTCACAGAGGTCACTCAGCAAACACACCCACAACACTCACTTGCTTACCAAACAGGAAATTAATTCTATGAGCTAATACAATATGACAAGATTGCCTTTAATGGCACAAAAATACCCTGGTCAGGGGAGGTGAATGATGTTAGCAGAGAATTCTCCAAGTGTAGACACTGTGTTTTGGGCATGGGCTCATGTAATGGATCCATTAGCTATACTGGTCACTGATGGCAGATGTAAATTGTTTTATCTCCTGGAATAAAATGGAACGAGGACATGCTAGTGTCCTGCCGGCTGCATGCACAGTAAATTTGTACAAACCTGCAGCATTAGCTGGGACTCGGCTCGGGTTTTGGTTTTCCCATGCTTCATGAGAAAATCTCTTTATCTAATTCAGAGCAATTCTGATGACAAAATCATTGAGTGCCATCTGACACTGACAGTGAATAACTCACCACTACCCATACTTCTCCACAGATTTCTTCCTCCTACTGTACCCACACAGGACCTGATTACAGATGTAATTCATGCACAAAATTAGCAGTCTTTATGCCACTGTGTTTCTGTCTATATTTATGCTATGTAGTGTCTTACATGACACATCATCATACATGGTGTCAGCAGTTCAAATGCCCCGCACTAATGACTGTGGCAGGAAACTAAGGTTGATGTCAGGGTGTGCGATTTATCCTTTGGTGAGATCAGGCAATCTCCACTTGCTTGATACCTATAGCTATCTCTAAGGTTCATTTTTCCCTCTGACAGAAGCTGCGATATCTTTGATACAAAAGCCTTCACTTTTTTAAGCGTATTAGAGCAAATGAAGCTGTTTCATATGCATCCCAGGGCAGGCAGGCAGGCATGGTAAAGCATACAAGCTTCAGTTTAGCCAGGTCTCGGGAAATCTCCTAATTTTTTCAAAGTTCATCACTTGACATGTCCTGCAATAAAGGGCGAGATGAAAACATATTATGAACTGACCTTTGAATCATATGCCCATAACAGAATCAAGTTATTTATATCTATCAATATATGATGGTAGAAGGTGCTGAGCTGATCCATCCATGGCAGAGGAACATTTGAGGTAACAAACAGGTGCTCTGTTACAACTATTTCTCTGCTTGTTCCATCACAACACAGAAGATCAGAAAGATTGGAACAAATTGAAACATGAGAAAACAAACTCATCTTTATCTCTGTCCACATACATACAGATATATACCCTGAGAGACAGAAAGAGAGAGAGAGGTCATCCAAAAACAAACAAAATGATTTTCTTTTGATGATACAAATGGTGCCAAGGTGATGATCACACCTTTTTAGAGTAGCTGGCTGCAACTGTCGGGCACTGCGGTGTCCTGTCCTCACACAGGGACATTTGTATGTAAGACCATCCTTCAGGAGTATGACTGACCTTCAAGAAAACAGCTAGCTTACTGGCATATCCTATTATAAAATGCATAATGCTCTGTAATGAATTCCTAGCTTGCAGGATTGTGACAATAACAAGCAGGTAGTGAAATGAAAAGCGGTAGGCTACTCCGCACAACTATGTCTTAGTATTAGCAGGGCTCTCTATGCGACTACCTTGTACTTAACCAAACCGCCTTCAGAGTTTCAGCGACATCAAATCTGGGAATGGTGAGATAATTGCTCCCAAGACAATAGTGGTGCCAGTATAGAGCTTCTGGTGTGATATCCAAGAGGAGCCACCCCGGATACTCTGTTATCGACAGCTTTGCACCTGACCCCCCCAGCCACCACATGACAGGAATGATCTGAGATGGCAGAGAGAACAACACCCTTTCTACACAGGCACCAAGACAATGACGACTGAAGCCAGTGCCAATGTTCCCTTGCCGACACTACAATAGCAAACCAGTCATGACTGACAACTATGGTTTTCCAAAAGGAGCCCATCTGGTCATTATTTCTGGGAATTAGCACATCCAATCAGCTGCAATGACCACTGTTCAAAGGAAAACAATCGTTAAAAGTAGTACTTCTGTTAGATTCAACAGAGAATGAAATTCATACTCACTATCAGAGAAACCAAATGGTCAAAGACTAAAACTAGTACCTGTAGTGCTTGGACTTTGAGAAACCCTACTTGATACTTTATACTTTGCAGAGAATCAGGTATCATGTGGCTCAAATTTATATAGCTCACAAGATGATGTAATCTGCAGCAAGACAAAAGTTATTATCACTTCTCATGAATATATTTCTGTGAATCAGACATTCACATTTAGCCTAGTGACTCAGGGAGATTTCCAGAGAGCAACTCAGCGGACTGGAGCATATGGATCAACGTGGGTGTGTCAAATACAACTGAAACTGAGGCCATGAAAGCGTTCCTATCAAACTCTGACCACCTTCCAGTTATGCCTACTTAAATAAGCTTCAGCACAACAATTAAAATCAAAATTTTCACTACATCATTAGCATCCATTTTGGCAAAAGGTAGCATTGATATGTCAATTATTATTGTCCTCCTTGCTTGAATGTGTAATTTCCATCAGTTCCTCACATTTGGTTGTGTTTTACTATATTGTTTACTGTATACATTGAATGAAAGAATATGCCACTATGGATGAACAAGATAGTTCTGGTTATAGCTTGTGAAGCAGCAGAGATGTTTTATGTGTTATCTTTTGCATTAATTAAAATGCCATACCAGAATGCTAATGCATCTGCATTCAGCCAGATCTGCACACTACTGCTTGCAACTGAGAGCCTGGTTTGGAAAGGCTGCACCAAGGTGGCAGCACTAGGGTGTGTATTTCAATCCACATTGTAACAGACCATGTGTTTTCTTCCAATGGTTTCCTCTTAATCAGGTTTTGTCTTTTTCAACCCAAGTAATCCTGCATTTATCATTCAAATCACACTCAAATTCCTGCATGTCTAAAACTGATGATTTACTGGGCAAAAGTCAATAGCTAATCCAACTACAGCTCCATATGCACCATGTAGTATAACAATTCAATTAACAATATTTTTTAAAGAGATCAGTTGCACCATTTAATGTAAATGGCCTATTAGCTGTGATCAAAATCGCACACCAAATCGGCACTGTCACCATTTTTCTAACATAACGCAACCTTAACATTGTCAATTATTTTGACTGGATAATGAAAGCAAGGGAAATCCACTCTTTTTGTTTGGTAATAAACCAGTGTGTTGTCAATTACAAAAACTAATAAGGAGGCCTAATCCTTGATTGGAGAAAGCCAATAGAGGAGAAGGCAATAGGAACCAATAAAAGTGGATATACTCTTTGTGTAAAGAGAGCATGAAATGGCCCATTAAAGGGGTAAATATGTACCTGTCAATGAAGTTGTCGTATCAATGTCTGGCAATGGGTGTTTTGACAGCAAAAGGGTGAGTGACAACACAGGATTTCCTCCCTCAGACACTCAGATGAATCCAACATTCCATGCTCTCAGCTTTCATTATCACATGAAACTTTAATTATCTGTATCTATAATCATTTTGAAATTTAATGAATCATCCATACTGAGCTATCTGGTGAATTAAATATTGTCACTGTTTTGAGGGTTTCACAGGAACATGCCTCCACATGCCAGTTTGTATTGCTTCGTTCACGTCTTTGCGAAAAAGAGACGTCCACACTTACAGTGTATCGCCTTGATGACAATTTTCTCAGGCTGTGGCAAATATTATTATGGGGTTCTAGTCAACCATCTCAAACAAATTTCCGAGCAATGTGCAACCAAGCCAGCTAGTTTCATATTAAAACAAACCATGGAAAGATTTTGCAGCAAGCTACTTACTCACGAGGCTTTTATCTGCAATTTCTGGCCATCAAGGGAAAATCAAAACCATAATTATTTTTTCTGATTAATGACAAAGTTTGCCATCTTGTTTTCTTGACCCCCCAACTGCAGCCAGAAAACCCATTTGTCATATTAAAACCACTGGGCAGAAATGAAAAGAAGGCATTTGAAAAATCAATATTTATTTAAGAAGATGTCCTGATTCTGCGGCAAAACTTTCAAATGAATTTGTTTAAGTGAACGAGTGAAAATATCCATCATCAAGATCCTATGCAAACTTGAATTATTGAATGACAAAATAAGCATTTAAGCTGTTAATTTTTTCTACTTTTCATAATGAACTGCCATGTTTTGTAATTATATCTACCTCAAATCTGGTATCTCAAAAACATTAATTTCCTACAAAGCTGGACAATGATATCCATGGATCTTACTTTTGTGAGTATTTCTGTAGACAGTCATTGCAGTCAGTCATCTCGTCCACGAGAGCTGCTCCAGCATTTCGCATTGTACCACCCGGTTGAGAGCCCAGTGAATTACGTGCCGTGTGTTAACAGGTGTAACAGTAGAACTTCAAATGCTAAACTCAACATTTGTTCACTGCAATCCATTCATGGTTGACACTGTCATAGACTGACCAGACAAAGAAACCTACACACAGTTTTCAAAATTCAATTCCTCATCGCCTGAGGTCTGATTGCCAATGGCACTATGAGGCCAAACTCTCCCTGAGGACATGGGGAGTCTGCGTGTAATAAAAACTGGTGTGAAAAAAACATGCATTTCTGGCTATGGTATGGTGCTGTAACAGGCAACAAAAGCACAGGTACACAGGTCCGTGTAACTGACAGAAGCTCGTCCATAGGAAGGTGTCTGCACTGCCGGTCCTCAGATACAATGAACTAATCATCAAAACAAATATTGTGAGTGGTTTTCAAAATGACACACTATTGGCCCAAAAGGCTCAAATCACAGTTAAACACAAAAACAAAAGACAAACAAATTCACAAGAACCTTATTCGGTCTGATTGTTTGTGTTTGTAATTGTATGAAATCAGTGCTCAGATTAAGATTAAATTTAAAACTAAATCAGTGAAATCCATGAACAAAATCAGCAATTAAAGCAACTGTAAAGCAATTACAGTATTCATCTTAATAAGTGCACACTCCCTAACAAGCGCACCCCTCATTTTTTCAAAGAACCCACAAAATATCCCATATTTTTCAAGCAAGTGGTAGAATTTATTATTACACTGAGAATCTACAATTTTTTCAGCTTTTGTGGATGAAATTTTTTCATAGCGCATTGTGCACTTATTGAGATGAATACGGTATTTTACATAATGTCCATGGGACCATATGACCATGTTCACTTTACCAACATGTTTACAACTGCTTTTAGAAAGAATCTGAACAATGACAAAAAATGGTCCAGTGACTGTCCTTATGAAAAATTCAAGCAACTCCCATACATCCAAATTTGTGATCTATTTATTTTCCCACTTGCAGAAGGCATGAACTTATACCAATCAGCCTTCTTCAGCTTTTAATTTTGTCATAAACCATGCCACCAATCACAATAAGTTTTGGTAGGGGCACAGATCCTACCACAGTTATTCTAAAAGCTTCCAGACTACCTTGCAGGAACATCAGCACCGCAGAATCAGCTCCACATATATATATCATGACCTGCCATCACTGTACCCACGTATTCAAATATTTGAAGATGCCTTCTATTGATCTTTTTTTTTGGAAAGGGGTTCTGTTTTGTTTTCTAGTTGTACACAAATAATAGCTGATTTTTTATTGGTAATTTTCATGTGTAAACAAAGAGTACAAACACAAATCACACCATTCTTAATTATTCAGTAAACATGGATGTTGCTATGTAATAATGATGATGTTCTATCTATACTTTAACAATGTAGCAGTGCAAGAAAAAAGTCATTTCTTTGTCTCTAAAATAATACATGTGACAGACTTTAAGGGGGGGGGGGATTCAACAAAATGTGGATAATGCCACTGCAGATAACAATATTCTTGCTGATGCAGAGGCAAAAATTTATCAAAATTTTCACTGCTGACCAGATTTTCATTAATAAATGAACAAATACAATACATTAAAAATTATAATTAGTATCTTAATCACAATTTTCACAGATCATAAAATATATGCATGTCATCACTGACAGCAAAATGAAGGCTGAAAACAGACAATAATTCAAGAAATATGAAACAAATATGTTTCTTGTGTTGTTGTCCTGTGTTATAATTTTTTTTCAATCAATTTGGTGACAGTATAAAGACTGCCTGTTGTATATTATCACTCTAAACTTGAAATGAAATTTCGCAAATAAAAAAAAAAAGTCCAGACAAAAATCAGACCCTACACAATAAAAAAAAATTAAATCTTGCAAACAAACTTGAATAATCTGACTCACTCAATGCTTATTTAATTCATGTCAATTTCAATTAAATAAAGATACTGACTTAACAGACAGAGGCAAAATCACACAAGCAATACCAAGACAATATAACAATACATGTCTCTATTTAAAGTAACAGAACACAGAGGTCTCAGATTAGCAGTATATTCATGACCTCCCTCATAAAGGTGCACCCGAGTACAAAAGGACATGATGATTTGTTGACATTTAAATACATACTTGATGGCAGTACAGCAAACTGCATAAGCAGACAAGTAGGTGTACAAAACGCAAGCGGAGGACTCGGTGTCTATACTACCCCACAGGTATGGGTTCACCTTACCTGCCACTCATTTTACCATTTCCAGGTAAGGATGATTCCAAGGGTCCTTAACCACCAGAGCAACCATGAACCCTCCCGAAAACAGTATTAGCATATCTATCTCTCATCCATCCTCATTCAATACATGTAGTTATATTGCCTGTCTATTATACTGTTATACTATACTCATTTACGTAGCCAGCTCTTAATTCCTTCAGTATCGGGCTTCAAATTTAAATGTTCTCTTTTTATCACCTCTGCTAGTCACTACTGCCTTACATCATACTTGCGCAATTTTTTAAACCAAGTACCAATTTCCATGTTGATTTTCATACTAAACTACAACTTAACATTATTGGTGCATCACATTATTATATTAATTTCCTGCATATTTCATTAAATTGTAATGGCCACAACCATACGGTATTTCCGATTTTACTTTGATTTTTGAAATGATTGTGAATTTCAAATACCTTGTGAAAAATCAAAGAAAACCAAATTCATTGTGTAAACATGTGAACAAAATTAAGATCTCTCCTCAGTTGTAGACATCAAACTCAACTGAAAAAAACAAAGAAAAAATAAACTTATTTATACCTGTAATGAAAAGAGAAAACATCACAGAAAAATCATGTTGGTTGACTTTAAAACTTGAAATTTGGGGGTATGGATCTACACAATGTAAATCTCCAGTAAACTTTGTGCCAAATTTGTATCTTGTATTTTTCATTGTTTACTTAACAAGTAAAATATCACAGGCTTTAATATTATTACATTATGATTGTGTGCCACTAAAACCAAACATTCACAACATAATTTGACAGAGTGTCTCTTCTTAACCTAACATATGCAAGAATAAACATGTGAACCTCCTGGCATTTGGGGAGCCTTACTTACATGGTTTTCTATTTAAAAACCAGATTATTGGCTTACAAAGACGAATCTGTTGAATTTGTAACAGTAGCTTCTCAATCCATATTTGTAAAACCACCCCGCGAATCAAGCTAGGAATATTTTTGACACATGTATGATCAGTTGTCTGCCTAGTCTGTATTCTAAAAAAAAAAAAAAAAAAAAAGATAATAATAAATCAAGAAAAAAAAATTGCTCCAGCAATCATTGGCTAAACAAACCAAATGTCAATGCAAAACCATATAGCCTAACACTGTCAAGAATTATGAACAATATTTTCAGTGCCACTCATTCTGACAGAGACTCGAAGCTTTACTCTGTCTCTTGTTTGGTAATGTTGAGAAATGCTTTGTCACTGATTCTGTTTTGTAGAACTAGGAACACTAGGAAATGGAATTTCTCCAAACGCATATAAAGGCACAGGAGTAGCAAGATTGCCGGGTGGCATACATAGGCATGGCCCTGCAGCATTTCCACAAGAAATCTTTCTGTGGTGCATGTCCACACATTAAAAAAATAGGTTTCTCTGCTTTCTTAAATACATGCAAGAGGAGCTGGAGAATCTCCCACTGCGCAGGACCTCTTGTTCCCATTGTGTTGGTTCTCCTATCAGTCAAGACGCTAACAATTCATCTTTTAATATCAATCATGCAAACTGTTTATCTACATGCTGAAATTAATTTAAACTTTTGACTTTAACTTTAAAATTATATGTAGTTTCAATTGAAATTATAATGTGAAACAAGGCAGCATTTTAAAACCCTGACAACAAAGGTTTTAACTATAGTTGAAGCTTTTTTTTTAACTGATTTATTATTACATCACATTTACATCCAGGCTTTTGAATCTGAATGGTCATAGAACATGTCGTATGTGCATCGGCAACCCGGCAGCCAAGTAAACATTTGTAACTTGGTCTATACAGTGCTAGAAATAAGGAAAAATTTTCACTTGTCCGCCAACCAAGTGGAGTCTTATTCTAATTGAACTGTATGTAAATTTTGGACAAGTGCATTGGCAACTTTACTTGTCCGTCACAAGTTTCACTTAGTATGGACAAGCGGATAAGCCCTATTTCTAGCCCTGCTATACCCAAGTAACTATCATTCTCACACCTCCTTACCACAATTGTTGTGTCCTTTCTCATCTGGACATTAATTCTAGACAGGTAAAAAACCATTATCATCCACTTGGCTATTTTCTGCATGTAAAAAAAAATATGAAGGTAGATGATATTTACATCAATTACACAGTGCATAATCAAGGTGTCCGCTGACCCCACCCTGACGTATCTTTGCATTAAAGAACACGCTTCAAGACACACTGCTACTTTCCTGGACACTCAAAGCGACACTTGCATGGAATGTAACCCCGAAGGTCAGTTCTTAAAAATAAAATCCAAAACAAAACTGAACTCAATAGGCAGTAAACACACAGTTCATCATCTGTATGCTCCTAATTGATAAGATGATAAATAACATTTTATTTCTTCCATTACATTTCAGGAAAATGTCCATATTGATTCAAACTGTTTCAAAATGATGTGATCATATAAGAAAATAATTAAGATGTCCATGAAAAATTCATGTCTGCTTACCATTTCAAGGTAGTAGCAACATTTCTAGTTGAGACATGCACATGCATTCTTTTCACTATCCTTACATGGGTGGGGGGTGGGGGGGGGGAGAGTCTGTCCATTTTGTTAGTTTGTATCTCGAGATTCCCTGCAATATCACATGTTTACACTGTGCCTCTCCCACATTAAACCAACCACAAAGAAAGCATAGCAAATGCTGAAATTGGCACTGGATAATTCTGGGCTCCTTTTCTGTTCAATCAAAGATGTTTGCTTATAAAACAGTATCTCACAAAAATTAATGAGCAGCTTAGTAAAGGAGATTTTCCATTTTAGCTGAAGACAACATTGCTGAATGAATTTACCATGCTGACATGAACCATGTCAACAGATTGTTTTCTCATTGAAACATATATGTAACATTTCTAGTTATTTTAACATGAAACAAATGACACATTATTTGAAATTTAAATCCTGCATTGGCAGTAACTGTAAATCAAGGTAACATTGATTTCAATTCAGAATGAAAGTATTGGTGGGAGAACCTTGTATTTCAGTCATGTGTTCTTTGTATACACTAACAGCACAGCCAGCCGATCTGATTGTTTGGGGGACAGGGTGCGGTTATATAAGACTTAACACCAGACAAATGCCCTGTTATTTAATTTCTGTTTCTTAAGTTCCAACCAACCACCCTAACAAAACCTTCCCAAGTGAAGGAAAACTTTTCTATTAAACCACTTGTGCTTGGCAATGCAGGAAGACACAACAGGGCATTATATATACCACTGGTTTCTATCATTTTCAAGCATAAATTATTAATTTGAAATTGGTTTCTTCAAAATTTATTTGATTCTGACAAATCAATTTAGAAAAATTTACCTTTGACTTTTGTTCATGTAGTTTATCAATTGGAATCGTCTGTCTATTTTCTGGTCCTAGACATAAGAAACAGATTAACATTAGTGCTCTGTTTATACTTAACACATGAAATTGGTAGCAGTAATGTTCTGTGCTTTGAGTGAGTGCACCTTCTGAGGGGTAAATGGGAGAAAACAATTATGTTTTTTCATTTACTTTCCTAGTAGAAGTCACTATTTTCATCTGCATATATTTATAACTAGTCTGTAGATCCCAAAGTTGATTGTAGTGCAATGCACTTTCTACAGCTTGTACATGCAATTGACAGCCTGATGTTCTGGAAATTTTGTTTTTAGAAACCTGACCTATGTAAGAATTTCCAGAATAATCCTTTCTATAAAATTCATGGCATCTGATCATTGTGTCAATCTTCTGATTAAGCTGTTGTGAAACAACATTTGAAAAACATTGTTTTAAAATTCACATGAATTAACCACAAAAATAACAACTCTGCACAAGGAATCAATGAAAAATAAATAAGAGTAAAAATAAAACAACTTTCACTGAACCCCACCCCATGGCCAAGTTTCTTCCAAGGCCACACCAACTGGGACAGGTTAGTTTGAAGGAGCTACTGAGAGATAACAAATGAAGATGGCAATGTGTTAAGACAGCTTTCTATATCCATGTCAAACAGGAACTGCTCACTTTTCTGCATTCAAGATTGGGCAGTGGCACAGACAGGGGAGACCATGGAGTGCTTTTCCACATGCAAAAAATGCTTGACTTCTTCTGTACCCAAACTGTGGGTGATGGCAGTGCTGTTCATGTACATAGAAAAATTTAAATGTTGAGCTTTCAAATTCAACACACACTATATTTATGAAACGATCAATACATCAAATGTTTATCTTATTTGATAAATATCACAAAGCAGCTATTTGCCTGTTCCCAGTATGGAAATTGTTTTCATGGCTTTCTGTTTCATAAAATACCCACCTCTCCCCCCCCCCCCCAAAAAAAGCAAAAACACATTGCTTATTAAATGTTCATACAGCTTTTCCAAACATCTTACATGTTGAAACTAATTTTCCAAAAATTTCCAACATTATTTTCCAAGAAAATGAGATCTTAAGAGCTTGCAGGCTTTTTGCGTGCATTGGAATCTCTGTTGTACTGTGATACCCGCCCCCGCCCCCGCCCCCGCCCCCACCACCAAACTTCCCATCCCAACTTCTGCATGTTGTGTCCATGTAAGGTCAAACAAAATAAAACATGGTCAGTTGTTAACTTAGTATTTCAGTTCTGTTTTTGAAGTTTTCAGAACTCTGGTTTCCTAACTGTGCAGTCTGACTGTTTCAACTGATGAAATGCCACAAGTTTTCACAACAAAAATAAGAATTCTACTTTGCTCTACTGGTTTGTCACTGAAGTGATGACCACAAAAATTGATATCTTCATATCATATCCATATACATTACTTTGTGTGACCTGAAAAAATACATATCTGGCTTTATACAAAGTTACATCCTGGTCAAGATAAACCTGCCAAAATATAATGGACAATGGCTATTACAATCTGTTTGCGTGCTGTTCTGGTTTAAGACCTGGCCTGTTTTCCATTGGTTAGATCCTGCACAAATCCAGGGCACTGCAAACATATATCATTGTCTCTATACTTATGTATTATCTGAAAATGTCCACACAACATCAATATATGAAAGTAATAAATCACTCATTTACAGAGCTGTCAATAACTTGTCAATCAATGAATCTTAGTACATAAATAACTGCCATTAAAAAAAGAATATGCCAGTCCTTCTGTTATATATTGAGTCAGTTTCCAACAAAGTGACAGATGGAGATTTGTACAACAGAAGGAACTTCTGACAGATAATAGAACAACAGCCCTGTTACATATAACTGAAAAAAGCAAACCAGATATAGTTCTTATGTCCAGCTAGAAGTTACTCAAATCTCAAATTACAAGCAAAAAATGACAATTTCCAACAAAGACATGTACTGCATAGCTCACAGTCACATCAATCAAAAATTGCATGAAACATCTGGAGCGCCAGTGGCACCTTCTATGTCTATGGACATCTTCATAAATTGGCCCATCCTATATTCTGAAATACGAGAAAACTGGAACTGGTCTTGCAAGCAAATTACAGAGGACAGAACAAAATGTATGATCAAAAAAAACAAAACAAAACAAAAAAACACCACCCACACATAACAGCAGAAAGCGTCCCTTTCAACAATCTCTTGGTATGTTTGTTTTGAATGGAACACTTTCCCTGACACGTATTTAATATTTGATGCACCTAACTCTTTCATAGAGATGCTTTACCATGTAAACATTTTATGTACAAAAAGTGCCTAACTCTTTCATGGCCAATTCTGACTAAAGATGATGCACTCTGCATTAAAATGACAATACATGTACAGCTTCACGTTCTTTACAAACTGATCTTTCATTCAAGTACCAGAAGGCTTAAATTTGAAGAAATTATAAGACTAGTCCAGATCAGCTGCTTGCCTCAGTGTGCAATGCACGCAAAGCATGCCAAGGAAAATTACTGACTCAGTCAAAACTTGGCTGTGAAGGAGTTAAATGAACACCACCATCTACGAACAGATGTAGAGGTACATGTACACAAAAAAGTGTGTGTCAATGAAAGAAATATTCAAAATAGTTAAGACTTGGGATTTATTGAAACTAGTTATGTGAAGACAAATATGGAATATACAATATCTCTAGAACAACAAATAAATAACTTTTCTAGGTTCACTCAGATTCATTTTTATTGAATAACTTATAATATTAATGATTACCATGTCACATTTTGGGGTTATGAAAAGTTTAAACTAACTGCTATTCATCTATGGGTGTACTCAATTCTGAAAGATTTTATTTTGAAAACGTTTTTTTTTTTCAATTCTTATTTTAACCACACAACTCACCATTAACATTTTGCAAAAAAAAAAAAAAAAATGCAAATTGTCTTTTGTTTTGATAAGTTATACATCTGTACCTATAAAAAATAATTTACTCTTGAAACTAAAAATTTGTAGTCACCATTGAAATTCCTGGATATCACCCATTCAAAATATGTCCTTTGTAAAAAATGCTTAAAACATTTTTATTTTGTTTAATCTGTAAGCCCTTACAGGTTCTGTTTTTATTTGACACAACTGATTTTGCAGTGTTTACAATGTCACCAAAACATCTGTCTGGGTAGTTAAAAAAAATATGTATATAATTTTTTTTATACAAGTTGCTTTGTATTAATTTGGGACTACTGTGGCTATGCAGGTGAAGGACTTCTGTCAATTTTTTTTCCCTAACACTGAACATTACTATAGAAGTGGACATGATGTATTTTTACTGAGATAAAAATGTATCTTCAATGGTCCTTGCTGTGAACAATGTATCAATTTAAAACCAAAACATTATACATTTACAATGTTGCATTAAGCACCAGTATTAAATCACTAACCAAATTACTCAAAAAGGACTTTTTAACTTGACTGTCAGCTTTGTTTATAATTAATATCATAAAATTCAAGTGGCCAGATATTTATATGTTCATATACTAGATCTTAAGCCTTAAGACATTTTGATGAACCCATGTGAAAGAATAATGCAAGCACTCTAGAACTGGCAGTCAAGCTCTTGTGGTAGATTTCTGATGACCAAGAGATGAAAGTACATGAAATGCCAAAATGACACTGATTTGGAAAACCTCTAAGATCATTATTCTGTGTGACCTGTGAGGGAAAAAAAAGGAAAAAAAAAAAAGGTCCACACACTGATTCCATGGGCCTTTCTGAAGTTCTACGTCAATGGGAGAAAGTCAAAAGGATGAGAAGCACTGTTGCATGCGAATTAGGGAAAACTGTACATGAGATGGATGAGTAGTGGTGTTGCATGCGAATATGACATGTTCATATCAGCTGCAGGGCTTTTTATTCTATCAAGCTCAACAAGGAAGAACTCATATGTGCAGGTAGATCACTGTATCAAACCGGACAAAATGTGTTGCTCTTGCAAATTATATACTGATTCGGATATATTTTTTCACCCGAAAAGTATAGTAATGGAGCTTAAAATTACTGATCATATTTAAATCACTATTTTTTGTTGCTTCCAGAAATGTTACTGTCACCACTGATGTGTCCATCAGGAAGCCCACGTCATGGTGAATGCTTATTGCAGTTGCCTAGCTACAGGGACCGTGATTTTGGTGGGAAATTAATATGATTGTGTTGTTTTTCGGGAAAACTGTAAATGAGATAATCAAGAGAACACAGCCAACAAAACAGCCCCTGCTATAAAACAGCACCTGCCTTCACTGAACTCACAAGAAAAGTCAGTAGGTAACCATTGTGTGTTGGCTAACCTGTATTGCTCCCTGCCATTTTTCTTTCTACATGTACTTCAGCCTTATCCTTGGCCTTCTGTTTCGCCTTTTTTTTCCATCTAACCTCATGTGGTAAAGATACGGAGGGAAACAAGGGGTCAAACCACAGTGGTTATAATGACTTGTTCCTTGAGTTAAAATTCCCTACACAGGTTGCAACCTATGGGCAAATTCACACCAGCTCCTTTTTGACCACTTCCTAAAATTTATTAAAAGCAACATCTGCATTGATGAATGCAATTGCTATTGTACACCTGTTGAAGTTGTTGAACGCGTGTGTCCACATAATCAAGCCTGATCGGCAGACATAGGGGGCAGTAGTCTGCTGCTCATTGTGGTTGGATGGCAACCCACATGAAAGCTCACCTAAGTTACTGAGTAAATTTTAGGAACATAAAGGCATACCTGTCAACCACAACTCATTTCTCCTGCTGAGGTGTATGCGAGATTCCTGCCTCCCCATCACCACTGCTAGTCAGTGACGAACAAGTTGAGACCCTTCATCACTGTCATATTATTTACTGAAGTTATAACTCAAATTCCCATAGCGCCCACCTCATGTAAGGTCTACAATAAATATGTATGACCCAGTTCACAAACATAAGCACAAGACACCTCTAAAATAAAAATAAAATTTAATTTAATTTAAAAAAATAATCTTTGGTCAAACTGGACAGGACCAGATATATAAATTCTCACAGTTATTTCATAAAAAAGCTCCAGTATGGCCCTTTCAATTTTTTGCTCAATATGACACATTTTCTACAAACGCGAGCGCAAATTGTACATATATGTTCTCGCCGACATTTCTTGTGTTTTTATTGGCCTGTTTGTTGTAGTAAATAATAACGAATGTCACATCTAAACCAGTTGTTGCATGGCATGTTCACAATGTTTAAAAACACAATACCCCTGATCATTAATTATATTCAAATAACCATTGATCTTTCTCCAGTCATATAGAAAGCCGAACATAATCCTAGAACACTAGTTGTTCACCATGAACCTAAGCATGTCCTCGGAGATGCTGCATGCAATGTTGCTTCCCTTCCAGCAGCATGTATCATAGATGGGCAAGATTTATTACGGTACAAATTAAAACATTTTGCTGTGATTTCACAATGACACGAAGATATATTATCCAGGGCAATATGGTCTTTGGAAATTTTCCCATAAATCCTCACAGTGATACATTTATGGAATATGATAAAAAGGTATGTAATGGGCCCCTGCAGCCACACCCCAGTCTGACCTGCTACCCTGTGGACCCTGACACAGACCCCAGTGACTCATTGAGACACCAGTGTGCGCTGACTGACAGGACCAGTGGCAGCTCAGGAAGACTACATCCAAATGTCCTCTGCCTCTAACCCACAATTTCCCACACATTTGAATCTGTGGTGAAGGCTACGTCAAGCCTTGTCCAGTGTGTTTCCCCATCATCACTTACCAGGAACTGGTAAATGTATAAACTTATTCTGCCCATCTGGTCCCTGGTTTCCTCATCACTTAACTTCCTTCTTATCAACCCACAATTACAATGTATTGAACAAGTTGCCAACAATTCTTTTTCTGTTCTAGAAAGAAAGAAAGAAAGAAAGAAAGAAAGAAAGAAAGAAAGAAAGAAAGAAAGAAAGAAAGAAAGAAAGAAAGAGAGAGAGAGAGAGAGAGAGAGAGAGAGAGAGAGAGAAAGAAAGAAAGAAAGAAAGAAAGAAAGAAAGAAAGAAAGAAAGAAAGAAAGAAAGAAAGAAAGAAAGAAAGAAAGAAAGAAAGAAAGAAAGAAAGAAAGAAAGAAAGAAAGAAAGAAAGAAAGAAACAGAGAGTTCAGAAAAAAAATGCAACACTCGGGACCTTGGTTTCGGAATGTTAAGGTTTGCAGGATATACTTTTTCTTAGTCCATGCAGTTGTGTGTGTACTTCACCAAACAAATTAAATCTGTAACTTGATAAATTTTTAAATCTTTATTAACTATGAACGCAAAATTAAAAGGGACACTTGAATACTGTAATACAAAATATTATTCAGATTTTGAGGACAGACCAATGCATCTTTCAATACACGTCTATGAATCTACTTCAAGGAGAAATGACCACCTGCCAGTGAACATTTTCATGCCATGACTGTATTTATTTTCTTTTTTTCGTTACTATGCATTACTTCATTTCAGCATTTAAACATTAGTGCAATTTTTCAAATTTGCCATTTTAACAAAAAAATTGAAATGAAATACAAAGTAGAAGAAATCTTTAAACACGTTCTATTGAACTGTGCATAAGGTAATGAAATGCATGCATTTTTTAACAAAACTGTTCTGTTTTGGAAGGGAAATCAAAAGAAAATTCAACAGTCCAAGAATTTCATGTGATTCAGGGACTTAATCATAGCACAAAAACATGAAAATACAAACATCATGAAATTGAAGCAATTTGCAATAATAGTCACGGTGGCAGGGGAAATTTAGAATGTTTGAAGAAATACAAACTAAAATTTTACAATGACATTGAACAACCAAAATTTCTTTTTCAATGTTTGTATGAGTGCTACAGAATTATGTTGAAAGCAAGGACTTTTAAATAGAATCCAAATTATGTCAACAAAATAGGTTTCCAATGCATTTAAAGAACAAATTGAGCAAATGTTTTTGCTTCAGTACATTTAGTGAATTTTCTTTGTACATTTAAATTCTAGAATCTAGTTTCACTTTAATATTATACGTCCTTTACTTGCATTTGTCTTTGCTTGTCGGTACCAATCTGACACATACTGACCAATGACTAATTTTGGTTTGTGCCCATGGCCACCCCTTGTGGTTTGGTGACGGCCCTGCATTCTTGTGTATGATATTATCCACAGCATGCCAACTCAGTCCCCTCAACTATACTAACATGGACACATAAAAATGCTGACAGCAAAATGACTGATCCCTGGCAAGTGGCTGCAGATAACATGCTTTACTGCCCACTGGCCTTAAAAGACTACCTGTCACGTCACTCAAGAACAGCTTTTGCCCCCTCTTATAAATAAAAAAATCCAATTGTATGTGTTTTTTTTTTCTTTTTGTGTAACCTATCTGTAGAAAGGGTGGCCAAATAAACTGCCAAAATGCAGAAGCTGAAAAGCAAGCAAACAAAAGTCCATGACTGCTTTGAAAATAAAAAAAGTGGTAGATTATCCATGCATTTTGGCACAGTTTAGAATTGTCAAGAGATTCGCTTTGCTGGTCATCTACCAAGAGGTAAAAAAAAAAGTGAAACTTCCAAGGTCATCAATCTATACTCTGTGAGATAAAGATAAAGCCAACTCAAAGGCTAAAGAGTACAGTGAAAAAAAGGAAGCACAAACAAAGTCCCTGAAATCAGGAGCAGAACTGCGACAAGTATGTTTCGGTCATGATAAGGTATACTGCGTCATGTCCTTGAGTGAGTCCAGCACAGAAAGGACACAGGGTTAGGGGCCCTCTTTTAACTGCTTATCATCCCTGGTTTCCACGGATATCTGACCATTATCTTGTACTATTGTTGAAAACAATCCAAGCAGTGACAAATGTACAAATGTACAAAAAAAGTGCAGCATAATTGATGGCCAGTACTGCAGCCCCTTTATCTCTGGCTCAGTGCAAATGCAGACACCTGATCACATGGCCTCCCAGTGCATACTGGGCCACTGGCCAGGTCTCCACTCTGTAAGTATAGGTCTTTTCTACTAGAAAAAAAAAAGTATATTATAGATATATGTTTGTCAGGGGCCATGGTCTAGTGACCAGGCCACCAAACCTGCATTATGTACTGGTACAAGTTAGGCTATCCCATCCACTGGTGGCCTTTTGACCCTCATTTGGTTATGCTCCCCCCAGTGGACAGGAAAAAAAGAGAAGAAAAAAAAAAGCACCACTATTCAAAGATATTATTTATTGGGTCCCAAGTTAATGGTATTTTTCGTGTCCAAAAAAAACTGGACTATCTCAAAGCCTGTCATTCCTATGGGTCAGTCCAGGTCTGTATCCATGGCACGTAAAAAACCAGTTTGGTTTGTTTGTGCTCTGGTCACACAGCACAAAGTGAGAAGCACACTGTTTTCTCAAGTAGTTTTTTCCTCCTTCAACTTTAAAATCTTGACAAGGCCTGTTCTATTGCATATGTGAGGTCAGTGCGCCCGTGACCCCTTTTGATGCCAGATCCCCAACAGAAGATAATCATTGAGTAGAGCGGGAGCAGTCTAGACACGGTGTGAAGAATTTCAAAGACGTATTCTCAATGCCCAGTCAGTTTACAAGGAGCAGCAACCTTATATGGTCTTGCGCCAACGTGGGTCAGTAGGGGCCCGTCTGACCTTCCCAGTCCTTCTTTTTTTGCTCTGCCAAATATTATGCGTCACAGACCTGCTCAACTTCAATATCCCACATTGCTGACAAATGACAAGAGGCCAGCTGACACTCTACACCACTGATGCCTGGCCTATGGTCTATTACTAGACTTATAAAAAAAGTTTTGGCCCTGTCTTGCTCTTCAGTAGGCATTTCACTCTCCAGTTTGGCTTTGCTTGTGCCTCTGCTATCTGTATTAAAGCCAGCCGCCTGCCAGACTCAACCTGGCATCCCATGACCTAAGGAGGGTCAGTCAGACCTGACCTTTCTATGTTTACCATTGCACAACTTACAGTGTGTTCATGCTGACTGTACTGGGGACTGGCTGGGGCTCATCCAGCCAGTAACCCACACCTGTTTCCAATGGCCTCCTAACAAAAGCAGGCATCAGATGCTGATCCTTCTCTCTTCACAAACCAGTATCTGACCTGCTCACAGGCTCCAGATATGCTGGTATACAGCATCCACCCACTGTCTCAATAGCCAGATGTTGTCAGACCTGATAAAATCATTCCAGCTTTGCAGAAACACAGTGGTAATTTTAAATTCAGGTCCCTTCTTCTCTCAGAACTACCCAGGTAACAGATGTAAGAGTACACTGTTCAAAAGTAACCTGTATTGAGCCTTCCTACATGGCTGCTCACACCATGTGCCAGCAAACTTGGCCACCATTTAAGGGTGCCCCTCAGGTGACTGCTTAAAAATTAAATTGTTTTCGACTGTCTACTAACATAGACTTATTTAACTGCACAGTGTGAATCCATCAAGTAGGGTGTAATAATTAACTGCAATCAAATCTTACTACAATGAACTTGCATAAATAAGAAATAGGGAAGCCTTGTTGTTATCGTATAATCCATTTTCATTCTTTGGGCTCTGGTAATTATTGACAAAACACGACCGGAACTGCTCATTAGAACCACCCTTCACCAATGACATCACTTTCCTGTTAAGCTTCATAGCTGTACCCTCCTTGCAAAATATTTAGACTGACATAGCATTCTCCCTTGGATTACCCTCTGATTCACAAATATTAAAAACAAAAAACAAAAAAAAAAAAACAGTAGTTAATGCGTACATAGAAAGTTTCATGTGATTTAGTCACTTGGATGTCCGTTACACCTACAAGAGTCCTCGGCTGCAAGGCCAAGGACTGCTATAGTAGACAAAGCAAAGAGCAGAACTTCACCCACCTTGAGAAATCATATTTGGTGTCCAATGTACATGTTGTCAGAACCAGCCAACCAATTGTGCCATGTGCGCAGTATGTTAGACATTCACCAAATGGCAACACACACCGTATACTTCCACATCACATATTCATAATTATTATAATTGTCTTCCGCGACTGACTGGTAGGGCCCTCCAGGGCAAAGCAGCTAGCTAGAAGGTAGGCCAAACTCCATAAGAAATAGCCCTGCCTGACCTCATGTAAGGGCTACAAAGGATTCTGCAAGCAAAGGGAACTCCTTTCTTCTGCCTGAGCTACAAGACAATCACTTGTGCCAGCCTGTTAGCCACTGGGTTCATTCCTGCTACAGGAGCCATGTACACTTTCTATGCAAGCGGAGATGTACCTACCCTACTACACCACTTTGATGTTTTTTTTCCCTAATAGGATTTATTAATACATGTAAAGAGCAACTTCAATACATTTTTAACACTTGTACTTTTTCATATGTATATCATATGAAATGTCCACTTAAATAAATTATGACAATAGCTCATTTTAATTTTACTTTCTATGTCGCAAGAAACCTCAGAACATTACACATTTTTTGTTGCATTTAAAAGTTTTGTTTCTGTTTTTTTCTCTTTTGGATTTTTCGTTTTCCTTTGTCACAAGAGAGTGACCATGTCAGACCCACAGACTGACTGGTGTCCAGTCTGAATGCCAGGACAGGGCAAAAGTATGCATGACATGTCCAGGGGCAGTCTGTGGTCACTTGCCACATGTTGTGGTCATTCATTGGTCAGTCTGTATTGTCTGTCAACAAAGGCTCAGTGGTCAAGCAGATTAAGCTATTAAGAGGTGCAACATAACTCTTAATTTCAGACTAAGTAATTGGTCATGATATGGACCATAGGGAAAGGCACTGAACTGTAAAATCCCATTGAGTTAACACTGGCCATGTGTACAGTAGCTAAACAGGATTACATAATAGCTGGTAAGAGCTTTTTCCCAACCAGACATAATAAGTGGTTAATGACATAATGTGATATAACTGTGTAAACTGACCTGGCAGCAAGGACAAGTTGGGCTCAGGTCTATTGCAGCCTTGGTGCTCTATGGCTGGCTGGCCTGGGACCATGATTATAGGGCCATAAAACTAGAATCTAATGGTGACTGACCATATGCATCCTGCTCAGCCCAGCTGTTCCTATTTCATTAAATACAATACATGGTCCAAGCTGGCTCTGTGACTAAATAGGTAGTAGTTGCTCTAATAGAACCATTTAGATGTAAGTAGCTTTTTATGGGTGAAACTGGACATTTTTTCAGTCCATTAAATTCTTTTAAGAATACAACTCTGTCCTGTGTTTACTTATCAATGAATGGAAGCAACCTTCTTCACTTGATAAATGCTTGTAGATGAACACCATTGATTTCTATTGATCAAAAAAAAAAAAAAAAAGAAAAAAAGTATCAATACAAGGCAGCAGTCCTTGCGCAAAAATAAAAAAATATTTTCTGAAGTCCGCAGAACATTTCCCCATTTTACCGTTCCAATTTCAACATATCTACATGGCGGCATGTCACCAACATCAGGAACTGTCATTGGTATAGGTGACTGACAGACAGGGAGAGGTGTTCAGTTATATGCTGTACTTGACCAAAACTGTTTTTATTTGGTTGTTTTTCAGAATGACAGGTTCACGATTCTGGGTAAAGCATGGGAGGGCAGAGAGATCTGCCGCTTTCCAATGTCACTATGCCCGGTCCATCGACTGGCCCTGTCACTCCGTTGTGCTGAACGTGTCTTGCGTATCCAGCTACTTGTTACTGACTAACATGCAGTGGGAGTCCACTACCATGCACACACATTCCGATCTACCGTGCTATTTTCTGCAGAAGCGTGTATAAAAACGATTAAGGTCGGGTCACAAAAAAATCCTAGTCCACCATGCAAGTAAAATGGCGTTTTAGCCTGGTCGATCATATCTGTCATCCGCTATGTGGCCGTCATTGTCAGTGACCACTCAGGCACTTGGACAGCATGTGTGTTCTACGGCTACGCTAGAATTTCAAAACTACAACTGACAAATATTAAGCAAAAGATACTAGCGTATTGGCAATGAATCAATTTTCTAATGTACACCGAGTATCAAGTAAGGAAAATATCGTTCTTTCAAAGACTACTGAATAATCAGCTTGTTAAAAAGCATATCGCCAAGGGCGCTTTTAATACGTCCCTTTATCCAGCCATCCAGAACCAATATTACGGAAAATTATGCGTGTCTTCGTAATCCAAATGATTACATGACATCAAACCATGTTTTCAGTGATCACATAGTGACCACTGATGCCACTCTGATGATGTAACAGGCTTTTGGGAACTGGACTTGATGGGGTCTCTGGCCGCTGCAGCGGACATGCCTTTACCGTTTTTTACGACAACAAAAGGCTCGGCTTTCAGTACGAACCAGTCCATGGCCTCACTTGACCACTACACGCTACCGGGCCGCCTCGGGTAAAGTCACCAATTTCCTGGCGATATAGGTGACGACGCTCCAAACGAACAACAAGGATACTTACGTGATTCTATGTTCTTTCGTTGTTGTGGCCTGCCCTGTTTTCTCCGTGTCATTTTCCGGGAGTTTTCATTGAAAATTCGCTCCTGTCAGGTTTACATTGGACAAAGAACAACAACAAAGATGGCGGCCACTGAGGAATCCTGGGAAATTCTCCGCGAGCACCTGCTGGTATTCTTCCGTGTCTGGTTCCCTTCTTCCGTCCTTTCCTAGGCCAATCGATCACAAATCGGCCCAAAAGTAGGTCAGCCTGGTTAGTCCAAGTATCCGTTTCTGAAATGGACCAATGTAAGTCCGTCAACTTTTGCGACAAATTCATGCAAATTTTCGTCATAAAAAACGCACTCCGATCTACACATAGCGAGAGGTTAAAACACTGGGCTACCACGCTTTGCAATAGACTAGTATAAAACTGGATGCTGAAGCAGGGGCTCTGGCCATGACGACCGTGGGTTGCATTCGAATGGCCCTTGGCGCATGGGCCTGAACATGGGGACTGGCAAGAAGCATTGGTAATCCCACGCAATTAAATTATCAATATTTGCACTGGTTCGTCGTCATAATGCATGGTTTCTGCTTCAGCATCCTGAACAAGCTTTTTATTTCCACTTTAAAGCGAACGGACATCTTAAAATTTATCGCATTTAAAATTGCACAGAAAAAGAAGACATTCAAATACACAAAGCTTATCGTTTATTTTCAATGTAGAGTACTACTAGAAGATGAATTTGGTTCAACATTAAGCATTTCATTATCCCGTCTCACCAGTGTTGAACTAACGAAATCTTGTTCAGCACTGGCCGAAATTAAGGACAATATTGTTGAAAATTAAGAAAAAGGGTAATACATATGGAAAAATGAAAGGAAGCGTTTTCAACTTTGAGAATATATGGACAAACCACAGTTTTTCGTCCTGTGCGCAGATCATTAGTTGTTGAGTTGCGCTCACTTATGCCTCTGGTCAGTTGTAAGGGTTTGGCCACATTTTATGAATTAATTAGCTATTAAAAGGCAACAAAACTGATGTCTTAAATACGAACACGTGAAACAGACATATATATCCAATAAGTTTTGATCAAAGTAACAACTCATCGCTGGCTTAATACGTGCCTAAGCCTGTCTTGATTGGCAAGGCAATTCTCTCTCTCTCTCTCTCTCTCTCTCTCTCTCTCTCTCTCTCTCTCTCTCTCTCTCTCTCTCTCTCTCTCTCTCTCTCTCTCTCTCTCTCTCTCTCTCTCTCTCTCTCTCTCTCTCTCTCTCTCTCTCTCTCTCTCTCTCTCTCTGTTAAGTTAAAGTAGCAGACAAGGTAACCGAGGCTGCATCTTACGATCAAATAAAGGTTGACCGTTAAGCACACACTTCAAGTATAAAACCGTTGAGCCTGGACACCACCTTCAATGGTTCTCTCTCTCTATATGTATGCATATATATATATATATATATATATATATATATATATATATATATATATATATATATATATATATATATATATATATATATATATATATATATATATATATAATAGGAGGCGGCTGCGGGACAAATTTAAACAAAGGTATATGAGTATTCTTGCCTGTAACTGGACCTTCCCAAGTTCAGTATTGTGGCAATTGGGGTTTCAGGTGGTCTAAGCATAGGTATCACGTCAAATGGAAGGAAAACAAAAACAAAACAAAAAAAAACAAAACAAAAAAAAAATTCGACAGTACGCCTTACTGCCTCACTATCTCAGGTTGAACTTCTGCGTTGGGATGTTTGTTGCACTACCAAGAGCGTCCTGGTGTGGCCAGCAGATAGACAGCACATACCTCAGACGGGTCAGGTTTTAGTTTATCTCAAATAGAGCTGCATCATGTGGCCTTATTTTTCTGGGACATCATGTCTGGTTTCAAATAAACTTGCAGACCGTGCGATCGACCCAAGCCTAACATTTGCCGGGTCAATTGACCAAAGGTTGTGTGTAATATGCATTCATTTCCATCAGCTTTATAGATCTATTTCGCCACGGCAAATGACCCAGAACTGTTCGCAGATCTATACTGAAACACAGCAGTGGTTTGCCTGGTCCGTGGTGCTGTCAGAGCTGTGCGCGCTCAGAGCGCCACGTTTGGCTTCCTTCGGAAACTGCTCGCTGCGACTGCTTGCGCACAAGATACCAACTCGAGCGAAGATTTGTATGCGCGAGATTCTGGCGAGCTAGACCAAACAACGCCAGTTTACCAGGTCCCACCAGTCTGTCCTCATCAGTTCACGTCAAACAGCCTCGTGGAAACCAGACTGAACCTGGCTCAAATGATACCACACGTCCGCAGCGAAATACCGACGCAAGACAAGATGCACTCCCTGCACATGTGATGAGTTGGGCTATCCCTGTATGAAGACCACCAGCCCTCCACTGCCATCTACAGAGTAAATGCACGTCGCTGGTCAGATTCCCAGGGTTTACCTCCGTACTACATTGGACAGCAGGCCTGACTCGTAAAAGTTTGTCCAAGAAATAAAATTATGGCCTTAAAAAAAGTAAAATTGTAAAATAATAAATAGCGTTACAGGGAAAAATCTAAATTAGTTTTTATTATCACTTATTTTGTTTTAGAAGTCAGAGCTTCAAGTGTTTTATTTATATATTCATATTTTTTGCTTCAAATTTTCATATGGGCAAATAATTTTTTCATTGTGTAAGCCTGTGTTTCACCAGTAATAGATGCTTCCCATTTCAATTAGATACAAGGGTCCATATAGCCTACGGATAACCATCATGCGGCTCAAAAAAAGTCAACATTAAACTAACACGTACATGTACACACTCTAAACAAACTAAAACGACAATAGCTTGCATCTAATTTAAATTATTTTAACTCCTAGGTTACCAACCGTGCTTCGACACTTCGTTAATTTGACGCAGTATATTCTTCTCGTGGCCACTGGCGCCATACCGCGAAGCGTACAAATCACATGAATTTTTTCTCTGTCTCTCTCTCTCTCAGTTAGAGACCAAGGAATCACGAAGAGGCTCCTTGGTTGGACCAGTCGAATATTTTCTGTTTCTGGACAGAAAGTTTAAAATTATGTAGTGAACATGCGATTTTTTGTTTGTTTTGTTTTGTTTTGTTTTTGTTTTATCGCCGTTCCATGCTGGGGTCCGTTCACTTGTACAATAATTACTTGAATATTACAGGCATACCGGAACCGAAAAATAATTGCATTAATTCGATTGCATATTTTCATATTTATCGATATGGCTTCAGCACCACGAACTCGATTCGATTGCAATTGGTTTGAACATTAAGTAAAAGAAAACAACTGCAAAAAAAAAAAAAAAAAAAAAAAGGGGGGGGGGCACAAATTAGGAAGAAGTACACACTTTTGGGGATTACGTAGTTGAAAAAGTCCAAAATTTCGTTTTTTGCAGACTTAAGAAAAAATTGTCATTTGTAATCTAAATCCCGGGTATAAGCTATAATGTACTTCATTAGCTGCACCATTTTAACCTAAAATACTGTTAATGCATAAACCCCACATTAAAATGACTTGGGTATAACCGAAACCCTCCACCCTAAACGTGCACAAGATGTGTACTATAGTACTTGTAATGGAGTAGGCAGTCACAAAATGACATGGCGTGGCACCGAATAGTATCATAGTGCTTATATTTTACTAGTAATTTTGAAACCATTTATACTTTTGATGTTGAGTGACCAGAATTCTCCTCAACAGCGCATACACATGTGTACTTCTGTTTAGTTTTTTTTTCTTTTTTGAGGGGAGTACTCAACAGTGCATATACATGTGTACTTCTGTTTAGTTTTATTTTTTCCCTTTTTTGAGGGGAGTACTGTATATTTATCTAAAATTAAATGAATTAGGAGGTATAAGTTCCCAACTTCTGTATGTAAATTTTGCGCACGCAAATATAGGCATAATTAAAAGACACTTTAATTGGTTAATGGATAAAGGGGAAATAATCATATAAACCTCTACAGTAGAAAAGCTAGTTTAGTATATTTTGCTATATAGTGTGCAACGAAGCTGAGTACTAAATTCCAATTTAAATTTTGCGCTAATTTTCTTCCCATAAGAAAAGGATTGCGGTTGAGTGAAAATTTAAGTGTAAATGGAATTTTCTATTACTACAAGAATCATTTAAAGTTCGACTAATTGACCCATGACGATATATGATTAAGTGCCAAATGTACATACATGCTTTAAACCTGCAATCGGCGATGCCAGTGAAAAGCCAATTGGCAGAGAATTAAGCATCAAAGATTTGTGAATTCAGAGTTTTGGCCCTTTTCTTTATTTGTTAAAAATGGAATTTGAGAGGACATTAACACAATGAGTTTTAAGTTGAAATAGATCGGGTCGTGTTGTTTTCTTTTTTTTCGTTTTTTTCTTTTTTTTTTTTGCGGGTTTCGCTTTGCTGTACATGAACCACCAAAGTCACCTATATATATATATATATATATATATATATATTCCTTGCTTATCTGAAACAATTAACTTCTATTTTATGTTAGTCTTGACTATTAACTTTGTACTGGAAAATGGCCGACAGTTGCCACTCTTTATTTTTTTTTTTTTCACACCTTCAGTTCGACCTTATACCGTTGCGCCTGTATTACTCTTTTTCGACATTTCACCTCCGGGACACCAAATGGGGTTATGCTGGAGGCCCACAGCTTTGGGTTTCGTTCAAGCATGACTGAGAAAACTGGGTGTGATGTTCAAATTTTGAGCTCAAGTGTCAGTCGCACCACTGTGCCTGTAGCACTTAAAAATCA